>CM062297.1:117129048-117400680 GCA_031216915.1 Pictodentalium vernedei | reverse complement strand
CTCAAGGGGGCAGCTCTCAAGAAATTAAGTTCTGGCATGACCTCAGAAGCTCGGCCGTATTTCCACCGGGTGGTGGGGGTGAAATGTGACGTTTCAAGAAAACGTTTTACCCGAGGTTGTCAATTGTTGACGTGTCTCCGATATTACGGTCCTGTCCCTTAGATCATTTTTCTGAGCCACCTTAAATAGGGCCTATTGATTTTAGTTGACATTTTATGTTTAGACAAAGAGTTATTATTATTATTTAGGATCTAGACATGGAAGTGCTCATTTACATGAAGGGTCTACCATAAAATGGCGAAAAGAAAGACAGTGGGGCAAATAGGGACACTCACAGTTCGCCGAGGGAACGGCACCGTGGTACCAACTCATCTCAACTCGCCTGTCTTTTGTTTCTGTTTCTGCCTTTTAACGGCTACAGATTGTTGGGATTTAAACAGAAAAAAAATCTCCACGGTGCACTTTTTTCCCCTCACACCGCCAGAATCACATTTCAAGACTGCAGTTGAGAAACGAGTCAAACCCAGAGCCCAGGTTGATTTAATAAATAGATTTTCGGTGGGTAAACTTACCAAATGCATAAATAATATTTAGGTAGGCTAGTCTGGGTTAGACAACAGAATGCGTACACAGTTTTCGTACCAGTCAAAGAAAACATCGACTCTGGGTTAGCGATTTGTTTTATTTCAAGCATTTTCAATTTATTTATATTTTCTTCATGTGACAAAATATCGAGAGAATATAACCACGTGTGAATTATTTTGTGAATTGCTAGTTGACAGAAGCACATACTCTTATTATTATTACATACTCAAAGCGTCATGGTTGAACACCGGGTCACAACAATACCCATGTATAAATACTTTGTTTTCTCAAATTTAATTAACTACTGTTTTCACGGAACAAAGATTTGATCTTCATAATCCTTTTCATGCCACGCCACGGTGTTAAAAAATCAACACTGTGTGACACCGGCTGAAAAATGCGATTTTCACTCAGCACGGGGGCGGGTGATTGGGACGCAATACACTTGGCACGTACTGTACACATCCCCTCCAGATATTCTTTACTCAGAACTGGAGTGTGAAGATGCATTCACTCGAGACTAGTATTGTTTTAACGGACCTGGTAAAACAAAGGGTTCAGATTTGGGCAGATATTCAGTGCTCAACTCAGGGAGTTCTGCTGCAGCTGCCAGATCCAGATTTCACGATTATGACGGATGTGAGTCAAGTCCCGCACACTTGAAGTGTCAGGGTCTTTGGGACCCTTGGTTCCTAGAGAAACACATAAACATTAAAGAGATGATGTCAACATGGCTTGTGCTACAACATTGGATTCACATTATAGTGGACGCTCATGTTCAGATATTGTTGGACAACTCGACAGTAGTAGCGTATATCAGGAACCAGGAAGGCACTCATTCGATTCCGTTATGCGAACTAACAGAAAACTTTTTTCTGTATTCGTGAATCATCATGTTCAACTATCGGTCTGTCATATACCAGATCGTCTGAACATACTAGCAGACTCACTTTCTCAGAAAGGTCGTCTGTTGCCATCGGAGTGGACACCACTCAACAAGCGAGTATTCAGACAGATTTGCTACCAATGGGATCGACCCATGATAGATTTGTTTGCGACACACCTGAACAATCAGTTGCAGACGTATGTGTCACCATGTCCAGACCATCGAGCGTATGCAGTAGACGCTCTGTCAATCTCATGGGCCGGAATGATAGGATATGCGTATCCTCCAACTCCGTTGATTCAGCAGATTCTGTTAAAGATCAAGCAGTCTTGTTGCAAAATTCTGCTTGTAGCATTTCTGTCGTCACAGAAACCGTGGATCAATCTTCTCAGGTCTCTGTTATAAGACGTTTCCCGGAAGCTTCCTCTGCGAGAGGACCTTCTTTATCAGGGGAAGTCAGACGCACTGCATCACAACCTGCAAGGTCTTATTATCAAAACTGGTTAGAAATTTCTCTGTAAATATACCTAGAACCCACAGATTGATTCCTAAGTGGGGATTGGGGTCAAAATTTGTGTTTGGCCCTGGATTATTTTTGAGTTGGCAACAGCTAGTCTGGGCCATTGGTAAGTATAAAAAATATACAAATTGCTATGAATTTATAATATTCGTCTATTTCCGTCAAAAAATGTTGCCGCTGGCAACTTTCTTAGAACTTTTAGTCAGACCTCAATATTTATACCACCCACTTGAAAAGTGGGAGGTATATAGTAATCACTTGGCACGTCCGTACTTCTGTACGTCCATCCGTTATGCTTTAGGGGGTACACATCTGCTATATGCAACTCCTCCTAAACCAGTGAACGGATTTCATTGAAACTTTCAGATTTTCTTTCACATACATTTCTGATGTGCACCTCCTATTTTCTTTTCAGATATTTTCATATTTACAGTTCCCCATATTCAAAAATGTTTTTTGTCAATTCAGGTTTTAGTAGGGAGGGGTATAGATCTGCTATCCGCTACTCCTCTTAAACCATTGAACAAACACCATTGGAACTCACAGACATTCTTTTACATACACTGAAGATGTGCATTTCCTATTTTTCTTTCAGATATTTTCATATTCCAACATACGTCCGTCTGTCTGTTACGCTATAGTGGTGTTATTTTGTTTTCAGATATTTTCTTTTTTGCATTTTCCCATATTGAAAAATGAACTTTGTCAAATTCATTGACATTCTGTACAGATCTGCTATTCGCAACTCCTCTTAAACCATTGAACAGATTTCATTGAAACTTTCAGACATTCTTTTACATATATTGAAGATGTGCACCTCCTGTTTTGTTTTCAGATATTTCCATTTTTAGGATTTCTCATTGATTGTTGACATTTGCTATCCACGACTTCTTTTAAACTAGTGAATGAATTTCAATGAAACCTTCAAACATTGGTTTCAGTGTTTATGCTCTCTACATTAAACACACTTTTACTGTTGTAAAATGTTTCTTGGTGGGAGTGGGTCGTATCATTTAGTGAGGAGTGCTCACAGTTTTTCTAGTTCCCTTTGGCATACCCTACAGGGCACATTTATGATCGGATTGCTTTGAAGCCTGGCATGCTTGTTTGGGGTGCCCTCTGGATGGGAGCTATTGATTTCCTTCCATTTCCATCAAAAAATGTTGCTGCTGGCAACAACCTTTGAACTCAGTTTCGTCAGGCATCAATATATTCCTTTGTCACGCCCTACAGGGCACATTTATGATCAGATCGGTTTGAAACTTGGTATGCTTGTTTGGGGTTACCTCTAGATGGGAACTATCGATTTTCTTCGATTTCTGTCAAAAAATGTTGTCGTAGGCAATGACCTTCAAGGAACTTAGTGCAGTTATGCATCGATATTTCCCTTTGGCACTCCCTGCAGTGCACATTTATGATCGGATCACTTTGAAACCTGGTGTGCCTGTTTGGGGTGACCTATAAATGGGAGCTATCCTCTTCTATTTTTGTCAAAAAATGTTGCAGTTGGCAACGACCTTTGAACTTAGTTTAGTTAGACCTTAATATTTCCCTTTGGCACACCCCACAAGGAACATTTATGATCGGATTGCATTGAAACCTTGTATGCCTGTTTGGGGTGACCTCTAGATATGAGCTGTTTATTTTCTTCCTTGTCCGTCAAAATATGTTGCCATTGGTAACAACCTTTGATGAACTTAGTGCAGTTATGCATCAAAATTTTCCTTTGGCACACCCTGCAAGGAACATTTATGATCGGATCACTTTGATACTTGGTATGCTTGTTTGGGGTGACCTCCAGATAGGAACTATTGATTTTCTTCCTTGTCCATCAAAAAAACTTTGCTGTTGGCAACAATCTTTGATGAACTAAGTTGCAGTTATGCATCAATATTTCCCTTTGACACATCCTGCAGGGCACATTTATGATTGAATCGCTTGGAAACTTGGTGTGCTTGTTTGGGTGACCTCTAGATGGGAGCTATCGATTTTCTTCCATTTCCGTCAAATATAGTTGCCGTTAGCAACAACCTTTGATGAACTTAGTAAAAGCTTAGTGCAGTTAAGCATCAATATTTCCCTTTGAACACCCTGGCATTCACATTTATGATTGGATCGCTTGGAAACATGGTGTGACATCTATATGGGAGCTATCGATTTTCTTCCATTTCTGTCGAAAAATGTTGCCGCTGACCTTTGAACTTAGTTTAGTCTGACCTCAATATTTCCCTTTGACGCAACCTTCAGGGCACATTTATGATCAGATCACTTTGAAACTTGGTATGCATGTTCAGGGTGACCTCTAGATGTGATCTATTGATTTGTTTTCATTTCCATAAAAAAATCATTGTCGTTATCACCAGCCTTTGAACTTACTGCATTTGTGCAGCAACTTATCCCTTTTGCACTCTCTGGCAGGGTATATTTATGTATTTTCATAAAATAAGAAAAAAAACATTGCCACAAGCAATGACCTTCAAACCTAGTGCATTTGTGCATTAACATCTTCCTTTGGCATGCCTCAGAAGGCACATTCATTATCAGGTTGTTTTGAAACTTGGTATGCTTATGCAGGGTAACAAAGGTAGGAGCTATTGATTTTCTTTTCATTTCCATCAAAAACTGTTGCTGTTAGCAACAATCTTTGAATTTATTGCATTTGTGTATCAACATTCTTCTTTGACATGGCCTAAAGGGCACATTTGTCTTAGGATTGTGTTTGAACTTGGTGTGAAAATTGATTAGCATTTATTTCTGTGAAAAAAGTTGTCATTTACAATAACCTCTGAACTTCCTGCATTTGTGTAAATTGTGTATCAACTTTCTTCCTTTAGCCAACCTTACAGTTTACATTTGAAAATGCATGGATTACTCTGATGTTGTGCACACACAATGCTGTTAAGTTGAAATTTCACCAAATAACAATGATACCAATGATCTTCAATTTTGCCAATTCACTTATAACTTATCAAATTCAACTTTGTCAAGTTGAGCTACAGTGTCATTGACACTTTCATTTTTGAATTTTGTTGAAAAACATGGCCGCCAGTGAATATCTTAGATTTGGATTTTAATTGTCCAACAATTCCTTTAGCACACCCTACAGGTCACAGCTCTCACCCGATCTGTCCCAAATTTCACATGTCGCTTTGGGGCAATGTCTAAATTTGAGCCCGAATTTCATATGTAGCTTTGGGGCAATGTCTAAATTTGTGCTATCGATGTTTTTCTTTCGAATTTCATTAAAAAACATGGTCACCAGCGGCCATCTTGGGTTTGGCATGTAAATTGTCAACAACTCTATTAGGACACCCTACAGGCCGCATCTCTCACACACTCTTTTTCAAATTTCATATGTAGCTTTGGTGTGATGTCTAGATGGGAGCTATTGAATTTTTCTGATTTTTGTTGAAAAACATGCCTGCCAGCAGCAATCTTGGATTTGGATAGAAATTGTCAACAATTCCTCTAGCAAATCCTACAGGGTGTGGCTCTCACCTAATCAGTCCTAAATTTCAGATGTGGCTTTGGGGCAATGTCTAGATGGGAGTTATCGACTTTTTTTTTAATAATGTTGAAAAACATGGCTGCCGGTGGCAATCTTGGATTTCGATATAAATTGTCCAACAATTCCTTTGCTCTCACCCGATCAGTCTCAAATTTCATATGCAGCTTTGGGGCAATATCTAGATGGGGGCTATCAAATTTTTCCGAATTTCATTAAAAAAACATGGCCTCCAGTGGCCATCTTAGATTTGGCATATAAATTGTCAACAATTCCATTAGCACACCCTACAGGCTGCATCTCTCACCCAATCTTTTTAAAATGTCATATGTTGCTTTGGTGTGATGTCCAGATGGGAGCTATCAAATATTTCTGAATTTTATTGAAAAACATGGTCAGCAATTCTATTAGCACACCCTACAGGTCACATCTCCCACCTGATCTTTTATGAATTTCATATCTATAGCTTTGATGTGATGTCTAGTTGGAGCTGGCCAATTTTTCGGAATTTCGTTAAAAAATATGGCAGCCATCTTGGATTGGCTTTTGAATTGTCAACAATTCCATTAATACCCTGTCGGCCACATCTCTCACCCAATCTTTTTCAAAGTTTATATGCAGTTTTGATGTGATGTCTATATGGGAGCTATCAAATTTTCTGAATTTTGTTGAAAAACATGGCTGGCCATGGCCATCTTGGATTTGGCATATAAATTATCAACAATTCCATTAGCAGACCCTACAGGCTGCACTTCTAACCCAATCTTTTTAATATTTTATATGTAACTGTGGTATGATGTCCAGATGGGAGTATTAAATTTTTCTGCATTCTGTTGAAAAAGATAACCGCCACAGGCCATCTCAAATTTCACAGATAAATTGTCAACAGTTCCATTAGTACACCCAACAGGCCCCACCCCTCACCTGATTTATTTCACATTTCATTTGTAGCTTTGGTGTGATGTCTTTTCTGTAGAACCTTGAGTGAGTGACATGGCATTACTACATCTTTCTATTTAGTTCAGTCCCTTCTTGGACAAATTGAGCTGCACTGTCATTGACACTTTCATTCTCTTTGCTGCAGAATGTGTTTTGAAGAGGCTTGAGTGATCTTATAGAAACAAAATCTCCCTTCAGACCCTTCTCTTCCCACCAACACTCCTATAGCTAAATTAGATCCACCAGTCAGAATCCTGACCATATTTGGTATACAGCATCTTCAGATGGGTCAGATTCAAGTTTGTTCAAATTGGATCACTGGGTTAATATTTGGCTCTCTGTTGGAGCCTGAATTTTAACATAGTGCAATATGAGGCATTTTCTTTAAAAATCTTCTTCTCCAGAACCAACAATTAGAATCTTTTGATATTTGGTATACAATATCTTAAGAGGGGTGAGATTCAAGTTTGTTCAAAACTGATCCCTAGGTTGATATTTCGGCTCCCTATTTTAACTTAGTGCAATATGTGGAAATTTTTAAAAAATCTACAGGGTAGTCAGATTCAAGTTTGTTCAAATCGAGCCTCTGGGTTATTCATTTGGGCTACCTATGGGAGCCTGAATTTTAACTTGGTGCTATGTGAAGACATTTCTTTAAAAACCTTCTTCAGATCCACCAGTCAAAATTCTTTCATATTTGGTATATGACATCTCTAGGAGGATCAGATTCAAGTTTGTTCAGTTTGAGTCCCTGGCTTAATATTTGTGCTCTCTATATGGGTGTGGGGGCACAGGGGAGGGGAGCAGGTAGCAGGTTAGGTTCAAGTTCAATACTTCTTTGAACCACTTTGTCAGGTGAGGGATGAAAGCCCCTTATTTGGCACACCACCAAAAGTTGTCTAAGGTTTTTTTTTTCTAACTGATGCAAAATATATATAATATGTGAGTTCCCAAGACATTCAAGCAGAACAAGATTGCAAATCACCATCGCCTGACCATTTTTTCCTTGGCTACAGGCTGCCAAGACTTCAGTAGAAACCACTTCCAGGTTACTATTTATTTATTTATTGGAGTTTAATGGCACTTTTGACAACCAGGGTCACCTCGTGTCAGACATTTTTATGGGTGGAGGAAGCTGGAGTACCCAGAGAGAACCACCAATCAATAGCGAGCAACTGTCGGACTCCCGAAGGCAATGTAATAACTCCACACACACAGTGTTAGCATTGGTTGAAGATAGGCGCACCATCGACCTGCAGTATGCCCTGGTACACAGCGTCACCATGCCCCCACATGGGCAATTGAGATTAAGTGTCTTGCCTAAGGATACAATGCAGTTGCTGCATGTGGGATTCGAACCAAAGACCTCTTGTCTTGCAGTCTGCATCTCTACCTACTGAGTCACCACACTCTCAAGCAGTGGAGGACTGGAGGTTCATGTGAATCGAAATGGATTCTTGCAAATCGGGACAAGTTTTAAGCCCTGTATAATTTGGCAGTGAAAGAGAAACTAGAATGAAATTTAATTAGAAATTCTTTTTTGTAGGGACCAACAGAGACTTGTGGTGCTAAGGAACCTCGCACCACAGTGCAGGTCTTATTGACACTCATGTGGAAATAAGAGGATCACAGAGCTAAGCAGACCTTATTGACACACTTTCTTCTATAGGTAAATTTTATTTTGTTTATGGGACTTTTGGAATTGTTAGAAGGAAATATTTATGGACAGTGATGGGCTTAAGTGGGTGAATTGAGGGAGACCTCTCTACAGAATTTAGGGAGAAGTCAATTGAAACAGGAAGAAGTGATCCGGAGGGAGAAACATGAAAAATGGGCTTCTGCTTAACTGGTTGAGTGCTAGAAGCCACTATCAGGACTCTACTGAAAAGTGCTGAAAGCCACTATAGTGGCTTTACATTGTTTGCACTAATTTGTTGTTGCTTCCGCCCTGGAAGAAAAATATTAATAAAAAATTGTTTTGTTACAATTTATTGGAGAGTGCCAACTGGCACTCTCCAATAAATTGTAACAAAACAATTATCTATGAGCAACACCTTGCTAAAATAAGGGTCCTTTTGTAGTAGTGTGATATCTTTGAAAAAAAAAATACTCGCATTACAAATGACCACTGAAAAATAATTTAGCACTTTACCAGTTAATTGCCCCATTATATAGTTTTCTCACATGTGAATATCTTACTAAAGTTGAGAGAAAGAAAGAGAGGGGAAAAAAGTTTATGTAGAAGATAAAAATTCTGCAAAAGAAATTCCAGGAGGTATATAATTTTTACAAAGTATAGATCACTACAAGAAATTCCTGGCAATTCTAGTGTTTAGGAGGACCTTTTCTGGAGCAAGTACTTTTGGAAACTGATAGAGTGCACAAGCCAGAAAATAAGCAGACTGTCATCTGCAAAATGAGGTCCCCAGAGGGTGAATTTGGTGATGCTACACTGCACAGCAGGGTATCATCTCTATATTTATCCTCTGTGAATCTCAATCTGAATCACGGTCTCAAACCTAAACAGAAAGAGGAACCCAGAGGATCATTTGGCCCACTGTATGGGATAGCATCAGTAATTTCACCCTTTGAGTACCTCATTTTGCAAATGACAGATTACTTATTTTCAGGCTTCAGAGTGCACTCTGATAACGTCAAAAAGACTTTTTTTGCCCACTTTGCTCTTCAAAAGTGCTGTTTTGTAGAAAAATGCCTTCTTTAAGGGATTTTAGTTAAAAAAGTTGTTTTGAAAAAAATGTTCTAAACACAAAATCTCTGGCATTTTGTCGATGTTTCAGCTGTTTTCACTGTAAACATAAGCATTTAGGGTTTGACTGATCACTTGAAGTTTTTAGCTTACTTTACTGAAAGTTGTCATCTGTTGTTCGTTAACTTTTTAAACTTGTCTTCTTCAAAACAACTGGGCCAAATTCAAACATATACATGTGTATGGCACAGAGCATCTTTGGAGTATACCCTTTCTACTTTGTTCAGTGAAGCTGCTGACATTTTCAGGTTGGGGTTAATGCCCCAAAAGTCCAGAAATATTTTAAAATCTTCTCATGAACCACCAAAAAGAATGCTTTGATATTTGGTCTGGAACTTCCTTTGGTGGTGAAGATTAAAATATGTTCAAGGCACAAAAAGTTTTTTGGTCAATATTTGGGTTATCTGTGGGAGCCTGTCCATTTTGGGCTCCTGTTACAGTTTTAAAATAATAATACAGTAAAACCTGTCTTGAGAGACCACTGTCATGAGAGACCATCTGTCTTGAGAGACTACTGTGGCCATGTACCGATTGGTTTCACTCTGTAATGGACCTGTCATGAGACACATACCACAGTCCTTATTTGTTAATTCAACCTGTCCTATCCTCATAAATCTATAAGCTCA
The DNA here is from genome assembly GCA_031216915.1 of Pictodentalium vernedei. NCBI lineage: Eukaryota > Metazoa > Mollusca > Scaphopoda > Dentaliida > Dentaliidae > Pictodentalium > Pictodentalium vernedei. The sequence goes on along the minus strand of CM062297.1, from coordinate 117,390,852 downwards.
ATTTGAACGTTCTGAGTCTCTGACTACAGTTTAACTATTCAGAAATTTAATAAAAAAAATAATATGAAAAGAAATTGATACAATATATTTTACACTGTATGGTTCAAGTAAAACAGAACTACTCATCAGTTAGACAAAAATAAAGTTCAATAGAATCCATTAATCCAGTTATGAAGAAACTTTCCATCTGGTATTGTAATGTCCCAGAATGTGTCTGCAGAAACAGTACCCAATAAACTGTAATGAAATGTTCGTTTAGAAATTCAAAAAGTCTCCAATACATTGCAATAAAGCACTCAGCAAAATTCAAATGGAATTAATATCCAGTAAGTATTGGCACCTCAGGAAGTTTTAAAATAATCCAGTAGAATCCTGGCTTTTCACAAAAGTAAATTCTCACGTTCACAAGAAGAATAAATTCTCTTAAAATCCTGGAAACACTTTTTAAAAAATACGAAGGTGCACAGATCTCAGACAGTTCTGGAAATGAGACGGATGCGAATGCAATTGCACCCGTCAGCCCCCGTGATTTCTATTTTACGGGAATCTAAAAAATGGAATTTTTGAAAAATATTGTGGAGCTCTAATATACTGTGAGGGCATATAAATGTGTGTTGTTTTGAGAAAGCAGCACCCTGACCAGTGGCAAGTTACTGTCATAATTCAGCAATTCCTTATACATTTAAATTGAGCCCTTTGAACACTAGTGGTATATACCATGCCAATTCAAAGGCAGCAATTAAAAGAGTCCATATTCATTATTTGGGGTAGACCAATCAATATTTTCAACATGCAGCTTCTGGGCTGCACATTGAAAATACTGATTGGCCTACCCCACACATTTACTGAAGGTTCAAAGAGTTAAGGTTTCTGGTGTTTGGTGACAGTATTCCCTTGAAAATTCATACACTAACATTTTACGGGTGCAGTTTACTCACGTCTCTGATTTCACGGCAGCTTAAAACTGCACCCGTCAGTTATGTTCATTTCCAGCACTGATCTCAAATATATTCTGTAGAATATATAATAAATTCTCATCTGCTTCTATAATAATGCACTGTCCTGTAATAATAATCTCTAATGTCCATTAATGCCGAATGTGTAAACGAATGACTTTTCAATGCTCTGTGTGTGAATAGAATGTCAGAAGTCTGTTGACCAAGGTTATTATACAGTCTTCAAGTGGAAAGTTCCAGAATGAGAAATTTCTCTTATGTTCTTTTATTCCACTAATTGCTATTGGCTGAATAAAGTCTCCTCATTAAGCTTTTAGATAGTTCTGTCCAATTTCAAGTAAACAAATGTGACCCAATTAAACATCATTGAGCTAAAAATAGATTTTGTGTAACAGTATCTGTGAACATGCTGATTGGTACATTCAAAGGTCACTCAGTGCAAATAAGTGATCACACAAGTCAAAGGCTGCTTATTCAAAATAAAAATTGTCCTTAGAAAATCTTAATTGTATATTATAATAACCACATAAGACATACCACTTCTGATATTATGATAAGGGGCCATAACAGCTCCACCCAAAATTTCTATTTCAGGAACCGATTTGCTGATTTCAACCAAACTTTGCATGTAGTATAATTGGGTCATAAATAGTTGCCTGGAAAAATTTGTTTGTAGCCTGTGTTTACCCAGGAGCTAAAAATAGTAAACGTTACTCCGCTTGGGGTGGGGGTTAATGCCCCAAAAGGCTAAATATCTTTAAAAACTTCTGTGTATCATCAGAGAGAATGCTTTGATATTTTGTATGGATATTTCTTTGGTGATGGAGATTAAAGTTTGTCCAAGGCAAGATGGTAGGCCAATATTTGGGCTCTCCGTTGGAGCATGCCCATTATGAGCTCCACCCAAAATTTCTATTTCCAGAACCGATGGGCTGATTTGAACCAAATTTGGCATGTAGTGTAATTTGGTCATAAGTACATGATTTATGTCCGAAATTTCTTTTAGCAACCCCATGGAAACACCAGGTGCTAAAAATAGAAAAAATTCAAATGCCCTTATTTAAAAAACTGCATGGACCAAAATATTGGCTTTTGGTATGAAACTTCCTTGGGACCAGTGAAATCAGATGGACCTGAAAAATTGCTAGCGATTTTGTCATGTGGTGCCTTATGGGGATGCCCATTTTAACACAGTTGGAAATGGGGAAAATGCTGAGTCATTATCTTTCTTGTGTTTCATCAACGTAGTTCTTTTCAAAACGTTTGGGCCAAATCTAAGCTAATCTGGTACAAAGCATCTTGGCGGAGTATACTCCACCAAGTTTTTTCTCCCCAAAAAGTTGAAACCTCACAGCTCAAATCATGGAAAGGGATAGAAAAGTGAAAAAGTAAGGTTATGAGTAACTTTTCACTAATTTGCAAAATTCCCAATCTCTTACCAATAATGGTAAATTCCCCATTTGGAAGGGTACTGGGGTTTCTATTCCTAATACAGACAGGCAATGTACTATAAATATTGATCAATATTCAGTTAAAATTAGAAGTCCTGTCATGAAATGCGCACAAATAGCACATCAATCTGCTTGTTGATCTACATGTTATGACCATAGTAAGGCTATCAAATTCTGTACATATGGCTTGTGCACAAGCAATGTTTCAGCCATTGGCAGAAACATTGTGTTTGCTATGAGTAACCAGGAGCACATGCCGTGCTATGGATGCCATTCGATATGGCAATTGCACACAATTCCTACATGCAATTGAGCGTAGATAAGCACACAGTTCATGACAGGACTTCTAGTTTTAACTGTACATATTCAGCTAATACCGTTGTACCATACTAAGGGAATCTTAAAATTACAGAGGTTTCGGTTTTGGAAAATACCCCCGATGTTAGCTGAAAAAAAAATAAAGATCAGACAACAGAACATTTATCAAAATGGCTCATAGGGGGATCCTATGGATTCTGTCTTTCACAGCCACTTGACACCATTCATTTGATGTAACTATAGGGGAGCGCGGTGGCTCAGTAGGTAGAGGTGCAGGCTGCAAGCCGAGAAGTCCTCGGTTCGAATCCCACCTGCGGCAACCACGTTGTGTCCTTGGGCAAAACACTTCATCTCCATTGCCTGCGTGGGGGCACGATGATGTCGTGTACTGAGGCGTACTGCACGTCGATGGTACGCATGTCTTCAACCAATCTAACCCTGCCTGTGCTGCAGTGCAGAGTTACGATGTTGGGGAGCTGGCAGCTGCTCGTCGTTGCTCGGTGGTTCTCTCCGGGTACTCCGGCTTCCTCCACCCATAAAACTGTCACGGTCATGATTAGCCATTGTGCATAAATATGTGACCTTAAACATCAATAAATAAATAAATAAATAATATGTAACTATAAAGCTGCGAGAAAATACAAAGTGGGTATTTTCTCTCAGCTTTTTAATTACGTCGAAAGAATGATGGCGATTAAGTCCACCATTTTGCCACATACCAGAGTCCTTATTTGTTAATTCAACCTGTCCTATCCTCATAAATCTATAAGCTGAATTTGAACATTCTGAGTCTCTGACTACTGTAGAAAGATGATCTGCAGCTGGGCCATATTGTATGCATATATTTTAACACAACCAATGACAGGTGAAACAAGGGTCAGATCCAGAGCCTCCCTACATTTTCGCCATCTATGTTTCTCTCATACTGGTTCAGTTTTGATGGATTTCGGATCATTTTTTGCAGTAAGTGGCAGCAAATGCTAAAAATATATACAGTCTCTTAAAAAATCGGTTCAGTGAAGTAGGTCGTAATCTTCCAGACATACAAGTACCAAATCCACCCCCAGACAAGATAATCCACAGACAGTATAATTGCTGTGAATGTCTGGTAAAGCATACAGGTGAGGTCTATTTTATCAGCTTTGGTCGTAACGACCAAAGCTGATAAATAGACCTCTCCTGTATGATTTACTGACGTTTTTTAACGGCTCTCAAGGTGTGAAATCTTTCAAATACATCTCCTGAAAAATCTCAAAATATCGGCTCAGAAATTGGAGTTTTGGGACCCTGGAATTTAAAGTTTTCGTACGACGGGCCAAACCATGGTCGTCCTGTACACCGACGACCATCCGTTGCCTGATCCAGCCCCCCCCCCCCACACACACTTTGAAAAGCATTCCACCGCCCCTGCAATTGATATTGGCATTGGTGTTGGTATGTTGTTGACACCGAATGCTGTCCCGACTCCCGAGATAAATCATTCTAAAAATAGCAATATCAAAATCAAACTTCAGATTTCAATACCACCCTGTTGCTTTGATTCCCAAAGTAGTCAGAAACATGTATGTCCTGTAGTTAAAAAAGAAATTTCTTACGCTTCTCCCTCAATCTTCATTCATTGAAAATCTGCTTCATCGGTATATTTTTTTGTCTCCCGCTTTTTTGAAAAAAAAAGGAGATATTAAATTTGGGATGTCCTTCCCAGCCCTTGCAATTGGTGTCGACATTCGGCAGTGCTGAGGTGATTTTGTTTTGCGTCGGCAGAAATAATGCCGACGCCAAACAGTGTGTCTGTGTGCATTAAAAGTAAAACAGAGCATGGGAGAAAATTATCAGATGAACAGATGCACATTAAAAAGATTATGTCTTTGTGACAAAACATCCTATTAATTTAGAAAAAAATATCCCACCATTATCCAGACAAAACTCCATCATAATAATAGAAAGAAACACGGATCATGTCCCGGAACGGAACATCATTTTGTTGAAAAGGCAAAAGACGTTTCCGTCGGAATTGATACGTTTACCCGGGAACAATTGGACCTAGGACATTTCAGCCTTCTATTATTAAGAGGAATTGTGCAGTAAAAAATGAATAAATTATTCTTAGCAAAAGCCAATTAAGTATTTTAAAAATGATAATTTGATTTATTCATCGGTGCGGATCTGTCGAATAAAATGAATGTGTGTCAGTTGCGGTGGTGAGGGTTACGGTACATGTAACGATGTTGGGGAAATTCGAAATACAGAAGAAGCGATCCAAAACAAAGTCAGTCCATGCAAGAACTCAATCCCACACAAATTCGGTTCATAAGGAAACTCGGCCCACTTGATTATTCAGGCTTAGCTCATACAAAATCGGCTCTTGTGAGAACACCCTTTTGGGATCCCGTGAGAGATATCTACTGAAAAAAAGTTAACATCAGAGTTCCTTCTGCTTCTTGCTTCTGCAATTTTAAGTAAACATGAGGCACCTTTCAAAACAAAACAAAAAAAACATTGTCACGAAATTGGAGTGAAAAATGGATCTGGGACAACTCACCCCAGGCCTATTTTGGGGGCGGGTTGTCCCGATTTTTTCTGATTTTTGAAGAAATATTTTGGGGGGATAGTAATATATAAAAAAAAGATATTTACTCACTTTTTTATCGAAAATTATTGACAATCCACATTGATCCTATTAACACATCCCAGAAAGACTGAATTAAACTAATAATAGATTTAAACTGAATTGGTAGAATGCAGAGACCAGTCAGGAGTGGCATGTTGTTTTAGTCATGTGGGGTATCCTCCAAGAGGAATGATATTTGTTTGATGCGCAAAAAATCAAATGACAAGACATGTTGTTGTAGTGTGATATGGATTCATCACAGCATTGCTCTCTTTTCCTCTATCTAAGATTAAGACAATAAATGTGTTGTTTTAGCTGTTAACAATCTTCATGTTGCTTTTCTTTGAATTATACATGTTGACAGTAGTGAAGACTTCTGACTTTCTTCATTATGCTAATTAAATTTAAAAGAGTAACGAAACTTAATAAGCAAAGGGGTATACATCAAGGACAAAAAATACGAAACAGAGGAATATCGTGTACTTTTGCAACCCGTTCAGTGTCACAAGTGTCAGAAATTTAATTTGGGCACTTGTCACACAAATGCAATGGAGAACAACAATGTATGAAATGCGTCGACAAACACATCGCGAAGGCATGCAATCCCACAACTCTGGAAAACCCCAATTGTGGGGCAACACACCAGCAACTATCGGGAGTGTAGCCACTTCAAAAAAGTTAAAATAAACATCCAGCTTAAAGCTCTAAATGTAAGTAGTGCAGAGAACTCATCCTCACCTTATTCCACGTGCACCCTAATGACTGGCTCTATTTTGTCCATTGGCATTTTGTCTATGCACCTCCAATATCATAGTCAAATAGCTGATAACTGCGGCACGTGAAAAACTTGGGGCAGGTTGTCCCAGTAAGGAAACAAGGCCACCTGACATGCAGTATGGGTTTGATAACCTCGACCAAATTATTGAAATTATGGAAACGAAAGTGACAAAATTAATCAAAATTTGGATCTTTGTTGAGGTAGACTGACTGGGTTTGAGGTGACTGGTTTTTAACCCACTTTGACGCCAAAATGTTATTCCCTTTTTTCGCGATTTGATATGTTCAAACAACCACGAACAATGCAAAACTTACCACACGATGTACAACTTTATTCAGGAACAACAGACTTCAAATCGATACACTCACACAAAAGCTGCACTCATCATAACACCTCTAAGGCTCTCGTTAGTCTTGTTTTTGTTAACAATAATCATTTAAAAAAAGTGCCGATGCAAAGTGTTTTTTAGCCGACGCAAACTGCCGTTGCCTCGGCAAATTTTCTGAATTGCAAGGGCTGCCTTCCGTCCTTCCGTGTTTTTTGTTTCCAGACTCTAACTTTTCTTACAGTGACTGGATTTCGATGAAATTTGGGTAGTATATCACTTTCATCATTTGTGGGTTCAAGTTCGAATATGGGCATTTTCTGTTTATATTTAATTAGGATGCTGAAATTTGATTGGCTGACGGTTTCCAGACTCTAACTTTCCTTAAAATCAACCGATTTTGATGAAATTTCATATATGGATTACTTTTATCAATACCTTGGTCAAGTTCGAATGTGGGGAAATTTTGTACCGAAAATCGGTCTGCCTGCCTGTCTGTCTGCACCGTGCGTCAACGCACCTTGGACTAAAAGCCGTATTTATGAACCAATCTTCACGAAACGTCTTGTGTATCTTTGTTATCATTGTGAGACCAGAATATGTGTTTTGGGGTTTGGTCCAAAATTTAAGATGGCCGCCAGTGGCCATTTTGTTCCGAAATTGGGTGTAATCAGTTTTTTGTACAGAACTTCTATATGAAAGTTCGGATTTTGAATAAATTTTTGTATGAATGTTTAGTAACATGCAATACATCACATGCAATATGGGTTTTGTTCTCGTGCAAAAATTATGAAAATTAGGGGAACTTCGATTTATTCAGTGCTACTACTAATACACAGTAAGTGCACACCTTCCGTGTTTTTCGTTTCCAGACTCTAACTTTCCTTACAGTCAGTCTATTTCGATGAAATTTGGGTAGTAGATCACTTTCATCAATTGTGGGTCCAAGTTCGAACATGGGCATTTTCCACGCATATTTAATTAGGTTGCTTAAATTTGATTGGCTGATGGTTTCCAGACTCTAACTTTCCTTAGAGTCAACCGATTTCAATGAAATTTCATATATTGATTACTTTTATCAATACCTAGGTCAAGTTCGCATGTGGGAAATTTTGTACCAAAAATCTATCCGTCTGCCTGTCTGTCTGCCCATGCATTAACCCACTTCAGACTAAAAGCCGTATTTATAAACCGATCTTCACGAAACTTCTTGTGTATCTTTGTTATCATTATGAGACCAGAATATGTCTTCATCATTACTTCTTTTGCAACTCTACAAAGTCAGACTCTCCCAGTACCATATACAGACCACCATATTATCTGGACATCACTTCCAAGGTTTCATTAACTTCCAATCACAAGCTTTACAGGTTAGTTAACACTTTTCACATTAGTTTAATGTAAACTGTCTTATCATACAGTCTTAATTTTTAGTGATTCTCACAGATATACTCCACATCACTTTACTTGTTTTGACAGTGACCTCCGTGAAAATAAATCTGATAATGAAGCACTTGTCCACTTGCAACTCAACTATATTCCACTGGATGCATTAATTCCCCTTGAAACTGCTGCCCAGCAGGAGACATGATGAATTCACTGAATTTGCTTGTTCCTTTTCCTTTAAAGCTCTTCAGTAATACTACTTTGCACTTGTAGGACCAAAAATTTAAGCAATTATTTCTTGTTTGACAGAGCTCATTGAGCTCTGTCAAACAAGATATAGTTGATAAAATTTGCATCTACAGTAAGGGAAATTTTCACTGCTGAAAACTTTGGTTTGTCCACAGAGTAGTATAAGGAAGTATATTAATAGTTCGAACTATTTTTGTCCCGGACAAAACATTTTGTCGGAGGAATGTTGTAATCAGCTGCATCTGTGCATGCATGTGTCCGTCCGTCTGGCCATCTATCCATTCAACCGTCTGTTCGGAGTGATAACTAAAGTTTGGGACATCAAATCAAAACCACATTTGGTGTAGATGTCCCTTACCCAATGACTAGGTGGATTCCGAATATTGGCTGGATCCGACAATTTGTGTTGGAGTTATGCCCCTTTTTGGACACTTTCCCACCCATTTTCACAACTTTGGAAATTTAGTGTCTGGATGATAACTTCAGTTTGAGTTATTGAATCAACCCCAAATTTTGTACATAGGTTTGTCTCAACAATACACATATAAAGTTTGAGTTTGGGATTTGGTCCGACAAATTTTTGCAGAGTTATAGCTCTTTTTCCAATTTTTGGATTTTGAAAATTTTGTGTCCGGATGATAGCTTCAGTTTGAGTTATTGAATCAACACCAACTTTTGTACATACATTGTTTGTCTCAAGAATACACTCGTCAAGTTCAAATTTGGGTTTCGGTCCGACCAATTTTGGCTGAGTTATGGCCCTTTTTCCATTTTTTTACTTTGAAAATTGGATGTCCCGTTAATAACTTTAGTTTGAGTTATTGAATCAACATAAAATTTTGTAAATAAGTTTGTTTCATCCATATGCAGGTCAAGTTCGAATTTGGGTTCAGTCTGACCAATTTTGGCTGAGTTATGGCCCCTTTTCCATTTTTTGACTTTGAAAATTTGTTTGATTTAGTCTTCAATATGTCCAATGTAAGAACTTGCTGTCAGCGGACATAGCCCTGTATGGCGGTGGCCTTGTTGGGACTGTTTTGTGCTTAAAAAAACAAAACAACCTCCATCCCCATCCTAACATTGAAAGAAGGTTGCCCGAGAAACAAGTAGTTATTTTTAAATCGGCCTTAAATACTTTCTCTTTTAAATTTTTCAGTTTAGGTGATGTAAGAATGTGGAGAGCATTACCTGTCAGTTCATCTGGAAGACGTGTGCTACCCCCAGTAGTTCGAACCATACTGGAACAGGAGCATGTCACTGGTTTTAAGGGTGGCCAAACAAAGTGGTTTTGTCTCGGTACACAAACAAAGCATATCAGTAATTTGAAGCCTTACAGTCTGCCAAGACCAAAACATGTACGCTATCCATATAAAGTATATCAGTTTCAGCAATGCAGAAGAGCTGGGAAAAAGGCATATTCAAATTTTGGTCATAAAAGAGTTCCAGAGCCTCCTATCACAGCCTGGTACTGTCTGTTTCTTGCATCAGGTTTCATCTTTGCAGTCTGTATTGCAACGTAAGTACATTATACTTCACTTTAGTGACTAACCGAAAAGGATTTGCAACCATCATCTGCTTGCCGATTAATTGAGTGCACAATCGGCCGATTGTGAGTGCCGATGTCAGAAGGGGGCGGAAATCAACTACTGAACATACATTCATAATGGCTGTGTTTTCAAATAGCTTCTAACATTACATTCCCCCCCCCCCCCCCACTTCCCCCCTTAAGAGCATACAGTCCTTCTATCAGAACACCAGCAATTCATGGCTAAATGCGAAGAAAATGATAGGCGCTCCGACGAAATCACTAGACTAGCATGGGAATTTATCAATAAACAAAAACAACTGACAGACACAGCAAATTGCTCAACAACGTCAACCATCACTTCCACAGTCTTTCCATCACAGCCAACTCCTCCAAAGAAGTCACGAAGGAAGCACAGTGGATAAGCTGCTTCCCTCTCCTTTCCTCCTTTACCTCGCTCAGACATAACACAAATATTATAAGCTAATGAGGGTCGAAAGGGCTTGCCCCACAGCATCCCTGCGCTCTTTTGGTGTGCAAACCATTTGATTTGTTTTCGTATTTATTTACTGAAACACTGGTTGCGTAAAGGTAATTCTTGTTATTTTGTAATTATTTATTAAAACGCACCACTTGGTGGCGTGGATATAGAATGAATGACCGTTCTTTCATCCCCACCATCGCCTTGTTTCAGAATCCTGTTGAATTTTTTTAGACACTGCATGCCAATAGGTGCTGCTTCGCATCCACCCCCCCCCCCCCCCCCCACCCCCCCCCCCCCCCCCCATCCCAAAAAGCTTCGGCATGGTCTCGCCTGCTTTCAGAATCCGTCTGATGCAGTAGATGAAAAATATAAACTCCCCGTGGGAAAAACGGGAAATGAAGCACAGCTTGTTTAATTTGGTAAACAAGCTCTGTTTCGCTGGTAAAATAAGACCCGGCCACCAATCTTTGAGGTGGAAATCCTCTAATGTGAGCAACACAGATGTGAACGATTGGCTATTGCTGACTTTTTCCATGTTGCGGTCATGATTATCCATTGTGCATAAATGTGACCTTGAAAATAAATAAATAAATAAATAAATAAATAAATAAATAAATAAATAAATAAATAAATAAATAAATATACATTGGACCTGAAAGGGTGTCAGGCACAACACTCACAGGAACCAAGTGATCCGGTTCTTGACTACTAAATATCGTCTGATGGTTCTAGAATTTTCAAAATTATCCTCAATAATTATCCTCAATAATTACAATGCCATACTGACAACAAATACTTAACCAGAAAATTAGAAACACACATGTTACTGTCAAATACAAGAGACGAAGTAAGGATACTTGAATTGAGGCAACCACACACAAGCGAGCATTAGACATCAGCATGAGTGTTCCCCTTAACTACAAACGTTGCAAGATGTGTGGGGATCATTCTTGATGCACACGATGTACGAGTCCAGACACGGCTTGTCCTGTGGACCATGATGGTCAATGGTCATAAGCCCCAGCTTGGAATGGCACAACGAAATATGGGACCCACAGGGTCAAAAGGTGTCCCCAAGCCAGAAGCGAGAAAGAGAGAGGGGGCAAGAGAGAGAGGAAGGATGTCTCTGTATTTGCATGAATTTGAATTTGTGTATCGTAAATCACCATATGTACTTCGTGTACACTAGCATATAGGCCCCAATGGAGTTCCGATGACCGGTAAGAGACCCTCATATCGGTCCTCGGAAACAAGACAGGTACCCAGCCAGTATTTGTATATGAAGACTCCCTGGACAAAAGGAACCATGTCCACCACACTCGACAGTGCTCCAACATATGTACATGATGCCCCCCCCCCCCCCCCCCGCCCCCTCCCCTACCTGCCCCCCCCCCCCCAAAAAAAAAGTCTTCTTTATTGAAGGTTGCATTTTATTAAAGTATCTCAAAAAGCACTAAAGGTGCACTTTGTTTCTTCCATTGAGGGTTCCTTCCAGTGTTTAGTGTCACTAAATCCAAACTACATGCAGATTGCATATTCTCCACTGGCGAACATGAAATCTACATCCTGTACGAGCTTAGTAAGAATTGAGGATTTTGCTCCTTTTCATATGCAATTTTCAACATTTTCATCTGCCGGACTGAATCATTATCGCCCAGTGTGTCTTGGACCCCCTGATGGTTTGAGAAATGAATAATGTCCGTATGCAGAAATAAAAGAAAACAATGTTTTTTTTATCCATGGTGACTGTGTTCTTTTTTGGGGCGTGAGAGGAATCGTTATTGGGAAAGTATAATCTGCATCTGTCTTGTTTCTAATCGTTTTTGAGGAGCGAACAAACAACGGCTCCTGGTGGGATTGTGCCTACTTCAACTTCGCCAAACTGGGAATAGCCCTACGTGAAAATGTGGACAAGAGACATGGGGTGCAGCAGAACCATGAATGGCATCTTTCACAGCCTTATGGGTGGAGCACCCCTTACGTGGGGGGGGGGGGGGAGGAAAGGGGGGCGGGTAATAATTTGCTGGCGCCAAAGACGTGTGAGTACGCCATTCTATCCCTATGTCATCCCCTTGCGCAAACCATTACCTTCAAGAGATGTACCCATGTTGTATACATGCAGTAACAAGAGTGAAACACACTAATCTGATATTTTCAGATAGTAGCTGGCGCATTGTTTCGTGGGAGATTTATTTCCATTGCTAAACTGAAATCTGGATTATCCAATGAGAAACACTATTCCCAAACAATTGTACACAGTTCTACTATTTCAGGGTTTCAAGGAGTACGTCTCTAAAGTGTTTAATTAAGTCGAAGTGTTTTTAATACAAATTTCGTTGGATCATCCTGTAATGGCAACATGAGTGTAAAAGAGGACTCTACGACTGGAGAGGGCATTTTGTGTATCCCATAAGATGATTTGTTTGGCGGGTGGGGGGGGGGGGGGTGGTTAGGTAAGAGAGGCACAAAACAATTTAAGGAGTAGCGAATAGTGAATGGTTTTCTATAATTCAAAAGAATATGCTCCAAGAGACAATCTTTGGTAGTATCTGAAATACAGTCGGAAAACTCAGCGACTGAGGGTGTGGGGTTGTTGTTTTGTATTTTGCTTTTAAAAGTCAGAGGCGCTGAAATGTAAAAGGTCGTTTCCAAAACCATGTCTCGGAATTCATGTAAAACTTTGTGACCTGAGAAGTAATCTGGCCGATTTTAGCCTATGAGTTGACCACTGCACCGATCTGGTGTCCAAAACTATTCTCAAGAGTAGAGAAAGATAACTACATAAAATGAAAAAGCACATCGTCGCTGAAATAAATGGGTTTTGAGAGAGCATGAATTCAAATCCCAGCGCCCCCCATCCCCCCTCGTGTCTGGCATCTGTCATTAAACAACAATAACAACAAAAATCTACTTGCTTCAAGTTGGTTGTGTGGTCAATACACATAAAATCTAAATCAAGTTTCACGTATCAGTGGGTTTGAGTAAATTGACAAGTATGACAAGTTCTCCCGAGGCCGAGTTGTCATGGAACCATATTTTCCATCTACCACATCAGACGGCTGACAAGCAGGCGAGACCACGCCAAAGCATCTGGGTTTTTTTGTACGGTGGGAGGGGGGGGGGGGCAGTGGATACGGAGCAGCACCCAGTGGCAGTGTCTAAAAATATCAGAGTTTAACATCATACGAGTTAGAAATAATCCAGTGTTTGATGTTGTGATGATACTCAACAGCTGAAAGCCGAGCTTCCAGGACCACCAGAGTTCTTTTCGAAGGAAAGTGACAATAAATCATGTTTTGTGCATTGATTTTAATTTAATATGATGAAAATATGTGTGCAGTCTGGAAGATAAATCTTTTCCCGACAAAACGGTGCATAGAAGTTGATGGCTGAACGTAGGCAGAATATATTTTGAACCGTTTGAAAAATCGAGGTAGGAATTGTGTGTCCTCCCTTTTGTTATATATTATATACTGGGAGGAGGGGGGGGGGGGGGGGGGGGGGCTATCCAGTTATTCTTATTTTATAATATTATTTTATTCCTCAATCTTTGTAGCGAGCCCCTGTGGTCCATGCACAAAATGACCATACACTGACTATTTTTAGCTCACCTGGCCTAAAAGGCCATGTGAGCTTTTCTCATCACTTGGCGTCGTCTGTAAACTTTTCACATTTTCATCTTCTTTTCTATAACCACTGAGCCGGTGTGGTCCAAACTTGGCAGGAATGGTCTGTGGGAGGTCCTCTACAAACGATCCTCATTTTGTTCCTGTCGGATGAAAAACATGGCTTCCAGAGGCATTCTTTGATTCTGGTTGGTGGATTTTCAAAAATCTTCTCCTCTGAAACTGCCAGGCCAAATTTTTTGATACATCTCTTAAATGATGCCTGGGACCCCCTCTACCAACGATCCTTATTTAATGTTGTTTGGGTTGTAAACATGGCCATAATTGCGGCTTATAGTTACTATAGAAACCCTATGGGAAATCACATTTTCATCTTCTCTGAAACTTCTGAGCCAATGTGAACCAAACCTGGAGGGATAGTCTATGGGAGGTCTTCTACAAAGGCTCCTCATTTTGGTTACCGTGCATCGAAAAACATGGCTGCCAGAAACATTTTTTGATTCTGATTGATGTATTTTGAAAAATGTTCTCTGAAACCACAGGGCCAAATGTTTTGAAACTTTGCATAGTTGATGACTGCGACATCCTCTACCAACGATCTGCATTTAATGTTGATCGGGTTACAAACATGTCTGCAATTGTGGCTTATAGTTACTATAGTTACTATAGAAACCCTATGGGAAATCACATATTTTTATACTGTACCAATGACCCAGACATAGCTGGTGCTAACTCTTAAAATATAGGGCCGAACACAAATTTTGCCCCCCAATCCCCAAAATTTGCATCTAAAACCAAAAAAAAACATGTCCTGAATGGCCCTCCACACTTCACCTCTACTGCGTATGCGCAGTGTCAAGGACGTTCCGAAATTGGCGCCATTAATCATTCTTAGTTTGGCCCTTCATCAGTTAACATCTGACTGATCTTTGTGCTTGTAAATCTCAGTTTAAATGATGCCAGACACATAAATATTAGTGAAATGGTGATTCTAAGGAGGATATAGGAGGAGAGGAAAAATGTGTGACAGAATATTATCAGGGCTGTAACTTAAATTTTTTTAATGAAATTATGTTAAGTTACCTATTTTCGAGGCAGCAGCCATTTTGTTGTCATTCTTGTTATTTAGTTACACTGATTTTTCAGTGTTTTCCTCTCTCCCTTTCCTTTAAGTCCCCTCTTGCTATTCTCCCATGCTTTTGGCATAGTTTCTGTAATTAATATTACTAAAATTTCTTGGGAGTTTTAGCTGAATAACAGAATGAATTCTGTTCTTTTCCCCATGTTTACGTCTTCACCTATGGGTGGTTAGGCGTTGTGTTCTGCATCTACCATCTGATGTTCTGCAGTTTCTTCCCTGGAAGTCTCTGTTTTGCATCAGATAGTGTATTTTTGGTAACTGATTTCGGGCCTGGGTGCCTGGAGTCTTATTTTAGTGTTTTTACACTCATTGTTTACATTTACAACAGCCCTCTGTGTGAGGGGGGGGATTTCTTGAAAATAATATCTTGATGTTAATTTAATCATAACTAGATATATTATTATTGTTCGTAAGTGTTGCATAAATTGTTTAAAATATTTTTAAATTTTTTGTCCACACTTAGGCTTGGGATCCATTGGGGCTCAACGTTACTTTTCAGAAACTTGGGCTGTTCTGAAAAAATATATTTTTATACTGTACCAATGACCCAGACTTAGCTGGTGCTAACTCTAAAAAATCCAGGACCAAACACAAATTTTGCCCCCCAATCCCCAAAATTTGCATCTAAAACCAAAAGAAATCATGTCCTAAAGGACCTCCATACTTTGCCCTTACTGCGCATGCGCAGTGTCAAGGACGTTCCGAAATTGGCGCCAATTATCATTCTCTGTTTGGCCCTTCATCAGTCAACATCTCACTGATCTTTGTGCTTGTAAATCTCAGTTTAAAGGATGCCAGACACGTAATTATTGGAGAAATAGTGATTCTAAGGAGGATATAGAAGGAGGAGAGGAAAAAGGAGTGACAAAAAATAATCAGGGCTGTACTTAAAATTTTTTATGAAATTATGTTAAGTTGCCTATTTTCGAGGCATGGGCCTCTTGTTGTCATTCTTGATATAAAGTTGCACTGCTTATTCAGTGTTTCCTCTCCCCTGGTCTTCTAAGTCCCCCCTTGCTATTCTCCCATGCTTTTGGCATATTTTTGAGAAAGATCATTTCTAAATTATCTTGGGAGAGTTAGCTTGATTACAGAATGTTTTCTGTTATTTTCCCCATAGTTACGTTTTCACCCATGGGTGTATAAACGTTGTGTTCTGCATCTTCCATCTGATGTTCTGCAGATTCTCCCCTGGGAGTCTCTGTCTTGCATCAGATAGAGTGTAATTTTGATGACTGATTTCGGGCCAGTTTTGTCAGTGCCTGGAGTCATGTTTTCTGGTGTTTTTACACTGTTTGTTTACATTGGCAACAGTCTCTTTTGAGGGGGGCTGTTTGCCTTTGGAGTAGTTTATCTCACTATAAGATACATTATTATTATCCGTAAGTGTTGCATTAATTATTTAATATAATTTTAAAATTTTTGACCACACATAGCCTTCGGATCCATTGGGGCTCAACGTTACTTTTCAGAAACTTGGGCTTCGCTGAAAAAATATATTTTTATACTGTACCAATGACCCAGACTTAGCTGGTGCTAACTCTAACAAAACCAGGGCCAAACACAAATTTTGCCCCCCAATCCCCAAAATTTGCATCCAAAACAAAAAGAAATCATGTCCTAAAGGACCTCCATACTACGCCTCTACTGCGCATGCGCAGTGACGCAGACGTCCCGAAATTGGCGCCAGTTATCATTCTCTGTTTGGCCCTTCATCAGTCAACATCTCACTGATCTTTGTGCTTGTAAATCTCAGTTTAAAGGATGCCAGACACGTAATTTTTGGAGAAAATGTGATTCTAAGGAGGATAGAAGGAGGAGAGGAAAAAGAAGTGACAAAAAATAATCAGGGCTGTACTTAAAATTTTTTGATGAAATTATGTTAAGTTGCCTATTTTCGAGGCATGGGCCTCTTGTTGTCATTCTTGCTAATTGTTGCACTGTTTAGTCAGTGTTTCCTCTCCCCTAGCCTTCTAAAGTCCCCCCTTGCAATTCTCCCATGCTTTTGGCATATTTTTGAGAAATTTCATTTCTAAAATTTCCTGGGAGAGTTGCTTGGTTACAGAATGTTTTCTGTTATTTTCCCCATAGTTACGTTTTCACCCATGGGTGTATAACGTTTGTGTTCTGCATCTTCCATCTGATGTTCTGCAGATTCTCCCCTGGGAGTCTCTGTTTTGCATCAGATAGAGTGTAATTGATGACTGATTCCGGGCCAGTTTTTTCAGTGCCTGGAGTCATGTTTTCTGGTGTTTTTACACTGTTTGTTTTCATTGGCAACAGCCTTTTTTGAGGGGGGCTGTTTGCCTTTGCTGTAGTTTATCTCACTATAAGATACATTTATATTATCCGAAAGTGTCTCATTAATTATTTAATATAAATTTAAAATTTTTGACCACACTTTGCCATCGGATCCATCGGGGCTCAACGTTACTTTTCAGCAACTTGGGCTTCGCTGAAAAAATATTTTTTCAAAATTATTTTGTTTTGCAATTGTTTTTTCATTTATTAATGGATCATGTTATTATGTATCTTTGTGTCAGGGGTTTTTGCGAGTAACTAGGACTTTTTGTTGTTCTTTCACAATGAAGGGACGTTGTTCAAATTGTAATAGGAAGAAATCTTCCTCTGACTTTCATGATCATTGTATTAATTGTAGTCAGTGTTCTCACATTAATCCCTGTCCTATATGTGAACATTGGGATGAGAAACATTGGAAACGTGTGTCACGATATGTTGTTTCTGGAGAAAGAGCGATGCCGGCTCTTTCTCCGCAAGGTCACTCTACTCTCTCAGTTTCTATTTCAGAGGAACCTGAACAGGGTGATGTTTCCATGTTATCTTCTTTAAGTGTGCGTCCGTCGTCACAAATGAATTCAGAGCTAGCGGCAAAAGTGCTCATGGAGATTAGACAAATGTCGTCCGCTAGCTCGCCCGGTGTAGCGTCCATTCACCGAATGGTTCAGCAGCCGGGTTCGTCCGATGCGGTCCAAGAGGAAATTTTGGGTGATGCGAGCACTATAAACATAATAGATGCACACCCAGTGACGGCGGATAGTAAGCGAGAACGGAGGAAGCCTTTGAGTCCGGTTCCTAGCTCGTCCAGGTCCAGCCGGGCTGCGAGCGAGAGAGGCCCCTCTCTCGTACAACAACATCTGGGACCAGATGTTGTGGTACAAAATGTGTTTTTAGCGGAGCATACGTCCGTCGCTCGGGACGCTCCGTTGTATAAGCAGTCCGCAGAGACTGTTAAGGCTTCCTCTTCTCGTCAGCGCACACGACCGCACCTTGGCTGCGTGACCGCCGATATATTACCAGCTTCGCCGATCAAGGATTCTTCGGCGACCAGGTCACACCATCCGGCAGCCAGGGATTCGAGACCGATAGACTCCGGACGTTCGCATAGGAAAAGTATGCGGGAGCCATCTGATGCGGAGCTGCCCTCGGCGAAGCAGCGAAAGACTGCGCCTCCGCAGGTCTCGACGCCGGACATTCTTGTGCAGATAGCACAGCTTATCGCAGCATCCCAGCAGCCGACAGAAACGGTGTCGGATCGAGAATTATCCGACGGCGCTGGGTCGGTACGCTCCGCCGAAGCATCGGGGGCGGACGACCGGGAACATCATGAGGTCCGACCGGATGGTGAAAGGGATACGGATGACTTGGAGCTATCCCTTTCGGAACAACATAAAGCTGCCGTGGACTTTATCCGGCACTTTCTCCCTCAAGTTGTTCTGACGGGCCAGACTGCTGCGCTTCCGGACAAGAGAATTATAGCGTCATTGGACTCTGAATTTTTTGAGCGGTTCAGGGACATCGCTCCCGAGTTTCCGTCGCAGTCCAATAATGTTGCAAGAACATTTGAATTATTGAATGACGCTATATTTAAACTTGCTTCCAGGACGGGGAAAGCAGGTTTCTTGTCCGCTAATACTCTCAACCTGCCTTTCATTAATGCAAGGAATAAATTCGATACGGCAGGACAGGGTATACCGAGAGTTCCTCTGCGTATGGACGACGAGGCGGAAGACTTAGAGCTATCATTACCGTCGTCAGCTTCTATTCCAACCGCGGTGTTGGAAACAGCTATTGCGTCTAACAGAGCCAATTTAGATGCCTTATCTTATGCAGATCACCTTACTAAGGCGTTATCACTGCGCCTTCAGGGGAAAGAGTTTCAGGATATACAATCCTCTTTAAGACTTCTTTCAAGGGCAGTAGCTTATTCCACGTGTAACTCCGCCCTTTCACTGGCAAATCTGGAGTTGGTTAGACGTGACGCAGCCCTAGCTACATCCACACTAGTGGATTCTAAGGTGAAGAACTCTCTTAGAGTCGCTTCGGTCTCAGGAGAACTTCTCTTTGACGGCAAGCTTTCCGCTATTTATGATAAAATTACAAAGAAAGCTAAGGATTCTCTGTTGTTCAAATCTGCTCCTAAGAAGTCGGATACAGCAGACACGAATAAGACAGGCACTTCTGGGTCTAATGCGCCCAAGAGAGGTTCCTATAGAGGTCCGGTGCGTCCTCTTGGTCTTATTCGAGAGACCCTCAGGATAGCGACTCTCGTTCGGGACGTCCTTCAGGCCGGGACAATCGGTCGGACGCCCCGAGGTCGACTGGGCGAGGTGCGGGTCGTGGAAGACGTGGTTTCTCCTACTGCAGGCCTCGCAGGTCCAGGAGGTGATGGCTTAAACCTCTATCGCGTTCCGGTTGGCGGAAGGTTGTCGAGCTTTTCACAAGAATGGGCGTCGATTACGGACGACCCTTGGGTGAGAGGAGTGACTTCGGAAGGTCTAAAGATATCCTTCAAACGAAAGCCTCCATTAACTCGAAGTCCAAAGTGGACTCATCTTCCGTCAAATCCTCAGAAAAGAGACGCTCTGTTATCAGAGGTGCAGTCTCTTTTAATGAAGAACGCGGTAGAGGTCGTAGAAAACCAGGAATCTCCAGGATTCTACAGCCATCTGTTTCTGGTTCCGAAACCAGACGGCTCGTTCCGTCCAGTCATAGATTTGAGCTGTATAAACAAGCTGATCGTCGCTCCGAAGTTTTATATGGAGACGATTCGATCGGTCAGAGCGAGTATTCGGGTGAAGGATTATGCAACGAGCATAGATCTCAAAGATGCGTACTTTCACGTCATGGTACATCCGACATTCCGAAAGTATCTACGCTTCGCAGTCCTAGGAGTGGTGTATCAATTCCGGGCGATGTGCTTCGGATTGAATCTAGCACCCTGTGCTTTCACTCGGGTAATGAACTCGGTAATGATCTACTTCCGAGCTCATTCGTCTGCGGTAACGTCGGCCTACCTGGACGACATTCTTCAGAGGTACGGCAACGAGTTAACGCTTCAGAACGATGTTCAGAATCTTCTTCTATTGCTCCGACGTCTCGGTTTTATAGTAAACGAGGAGAAGTCGGATCTGGTGCCGTCCAAGTCATTCACTCATCTGGGAATGAGCTTTGAGATGCACAACAATCTCGTTCGTCTGCCGTTAACCAGAGCAAAATTAGTCAGTTGTTACGCTCGCTATTGTCTGCACGCAGACAAAGTCACGGCGAGAGAATTTATGAGACTGATAGGTCATTCCGATGGGGCGGTTACGCACACGTCCTCTTCAAATTTTCCTGACTCAGAATTGGAGTGTGAAAATTCATTCGCTCGATGTAGACGTTCTCTTGTCAGATCAAGTGAAACAAGAGATTCAGACTTGGGCAAACATTCAGTGGTTAACTCAAGGAGTTCCGCTGCAGTTGCCGGATCCGAGTTTTACCGTTATGACAGATGCCAGTCAAACAGGTTGGGGTGCATCATTAATCCCAACGGATTCGAGATGCCAGGGTCTTTGGGATCCGCAATTCCTGGGCAAGCACATAAACATCAAGGAAATGATGTTAATTTGGCTTGCGTTACGTCATTGGATGGACATTATTCACAATGCTCATGTCCAAATCCTATCCGACAATACGACAGTAGTGGCGTATATACGGAATCAGGGAGGCACTCATTCAATTCCGTTGTTCAATCTAACGGAAAGAATCCTTCTGTTTGCTCTAGAACATCAGGTTCTTCTTTCGGTCCGTCGTATACCGGGTCGTCTGAACGTACTAGCAGACTCCCTTTCACGAAAGGGGCGCTTGTTGCCGTCGGAGTGGACTCTCAACAAACAAGTATTCAATCAGATTTGCTACCAATGGGAACGGCCAATGATAGACTTATTTGCGACACATCTCAACAATCAGTTGCAGACGTATGTGTCTCCGTGTCCGGATCCAAGAGCATTTGCAGTAGACGCTCCGTCGATCCCTTGGGACGGAATGATAGGATATGCGTATCCTCCAGCGCCGTTAATTCAGCTAGTTTTGCTAAAGATAAAACAATCTCAATGCAAGATTCTGTTGGTAGCATCTCTGTCTCCACAGAGACCGTGGATAAATCTACTCAGGTGTCTGTTGTGGGACCTACCGCGAAAGCTTCCTCCACGGGAGGATCTTCTTTCGCAGGGGAAATCGCGTCAACACCATCAAAACCCGCAAGGTCTCAACCTTCACGTTTTTCCGTTGTGCGGTCCTTCTTGCATGGCAAGCACTTTACAGGACGAGCAGTGGACGCGATTTCTAACTGTAGGAGGACCTCCTCTTCGCTAAACTATGCGGCTAAGTGGAAGGTTTTTCGTCGTTGATGTAGGGATCATTCTGTTGATATTTTTGATCCCTCTATACCAGACATTGCAAACTTTCTAGTATACTTGTTTGACGAAATCAAACTGCAGCCTGTTACTATTAAGGGTTATAGGTCTATGTTATCTGATACCTATGCACATCATGATAGTTTACAAATTGGATCTAATGTCTCTTTATCTAAGTTGGTAAGAAACTTCTCGATAAATAGACCCAGAACTCTTAGGTTAATTCCTAAGTGGAATTTAGCTTGGGTTCTTCTTAAACTGAAGGAAAAGCCATTTGAACCTCTTGGGACAGTAGATTTCAAATTCTTGTCTTATAAGACAGCTTTTTTCTTAGCTTTCTCTTCTGCTAGAAGAGTCAGTGAGCTTCATGCACTGTCGGTGGATGATTCTCACTATCGTAGTGTCGGGAACATCACCTTCACTACTAATGTGGGATTTTTAGCTAAGAATCAGGCTCCTAATAAATATCCGGAACCTATTGTTATTAAGGCTCTTCCGTCTTCAGACGGGCGTAGGCCTCTACTCTGTCCTGTTAGAGCGTTACGTATCTATAAACAGAGATCTCAGTTTATCAGAAAGGGACGAAAACGTTTCTTTCTGTCTCTGATGCCTAATAGAAAGGACATTTCGGTCCATTCTATTGCTAGATGGATTCAATTAACTATCCGTATTGCTTATGAAAATTTATCTTCTTCTCAGCAGTCTGTGCTTAAGATTTCGGCTCATGAAGTAAGAGCTCTTGCTACTTCTTGGGCTTATGCTAATAGTACTGCTATTACAGATTTAATGAAGGCTGCTTATTGGTCTCAGCCATCCACATTCACGAATTTTTATCTCAGAAATATTGAGTCCATTTCTGGAGACCTGCATTGTTTAGGTCCGTTATCTGTTGCTCAGAATGTCGTCCTCTAAACAGTTGCAACTATAGTTATGCAGGCTTTCTGTTCCGGCAGTGACTCCGTCCGGCTGCCCTCTTCGCTCTGGGCTATTTGACCCAGGGGAAGGGGGGGGGGAGGGTGTTCCCTTAGGTCACCTGCTTTATAGTGAAAAGCAAGGGAATGCCTCCTCCGAAGTCAGTATTTCTGAGTCGTTTCCGGGATGGTTTTAAAGTGTAATATTAATGTTAAAATTCATTCATGTCATATTTTTAAAGTGTAGCTCGGTGTGAAGCATTTGTATATGTCAAGTGTCAAACGGGCGTTAATATACAATCCTCGGACACTTTTAAAGAATATAAAGAGTCTCAATTCTCTGGACTAACTTTATTTATTGGCTTACTTTAAAAATAATTAGTATAAAGGGTTATACTGGATGTTAATAGAGAACATGAATGTTATTGTGCTCAATTATGAAGGGTATTGTATCTTTCTAATTTAAAATAAAATAAGAAAGATACATGTAAAGCCTAATACTCCTTTTCTCCTTGAGGGGTTGCCTCTATATTATATAGTTGAGCTTATTGGATTTTCCTCTATGTCCTAGGCCCTCCAGCCTTTTTACTATTCAGCTAAGTCTGGGTCATTGGTACAGTATAAAAATGTTACAAAATTTATAGTAATTTATATTTTTTTTATACTTACCAATGACCCAGACGGGGATGGCCCTCCCAGGAATTGGGAACTCTTACCTCCCCGCTGAGTACATAGCGCTGACCAGGCACTGCCAGTAAGAATGATAATTGGCGCCAATTTCGGAACGTCCTTGACACTGCGCATGCGCAGTAGAGGTGAAGTGTGGAGGGCCATTCAGGACATGTTTTCTTTGGTTTTAGAGGCAAATTTTGGGGATTGGGGGGCAAAATTTGTGTTTGGCCCTGGATTTTTTAGAGTTAGCACCAGCTAAGTCTGGGTCATTGGTAAGTATAAAAAATATAGAAATTACTATAAATTTTTTAACTTTCGCTAATATTGCCCAACACTAAATATGCATACTCTGAGAACTTATGTGGTATTAAGCTTTTGTAATTGATGATTTAAAACAAAAAAGTGTTCCCCTTAACTACAAACGTTGCAAGATGTGTGGGGATCATTCTTGATGCACACGATGTATTTTGAAAAATGTTCTCTGAAACCACAGGGCCAAATGTTTTGAAACTTTGCATAGTTGATGACTGCGACATCCTCTACCAACGATCCGCATTTAATGTTGATCGGGTTACAAACATGTCTGCAATTGTGGCTTATAGTTACTATAGAAACCCTATGGGAAATCACATTTTCATCTTCTTTTCTGGAACTACTGAGTCGACGTGAACCAAACTTCGCAGGAATGGTCTATGAGAGGATGGAAATATGTGGCCGCCAGAGGCTATATTCTAATGCTTAACCCAATGCTTGTCTTGTCTGCATGATGATCGGTACTGTCAGCAAAATACTTGTTTTTTGAGAATCTGGTATGGGTTGGTTCCAGTTTTCTCCACTGGGAACTGAGTAAAAAAAAAAAATATTGTGTGTACAGTGCAAGTCAAAATAAGTTGTAGCATAACTGCCATGAACTATGTAAACTACTGCTCCGCACTGACAAGATCAGAATCTGACATTTTCTGGAAAGCTATCAGTGAGAGCTTTCCAGAAAATGATATCAGCTTCTGGTCTTATCAGTGTAGGAAGAGAAAAGATACATAGTTTATAGGATTATACTACAACTTATTTTGACTACTACTGTAAAGAAGTGCAGCTGTAATTTTGTTAATATATGTTTTACTCTCAAGTTACTTATCTGAAATACTGATTGATGACAGGTGTTTGGAAAAGCATGGAAGTTTTTAGTGATGAACCGATAATCGGAATCTGCAATCAGAACCGGCTGGTTATGGGGCATCGGCCGATTATGACAACCGGCAGTTAAAAACTGCAGTTTCCGGTTATTCTATATTTAACACTGACTATTAAAAATCCCTTTGATATCTGGCCATTTCAATAAAGTTTCCCCATTGAAAACGTGTGTTGTGCTTAGCAGAAAATTTAG
Organism: Pictodentalium vernedei; assembly: GCA_031216915.1. Classification (NCBI taxonomy): domain Eukaryota; kingdom Metazoa; phylum Mollusca; class Scaphopoda; order Dentaliida; family Dentaliidae; genus Pictodentalium; species Pictodentalium vernedei. The sequence goes on along the minus strand of CM062297.1, from coordinate 117,366,340 downwards.
GGATTTGCAGAGCAGAGATATTACGGAATTTACCAACTGCAATTGGTATGAGATCATCACTATTTCCCGTAGATTTTCAAGTTCATGTAAACATTGGAGAAGCACATCAAGGGAGGTAAACAATTGACAAAAGAACATTGAATAATACGTTCTGATACACATGTAAACCATGCGCCATACAACTTCACAACACATATTAACAAGTATGTGTGCTCAATATATTCCTGGTTAATGCAGCCAAGTGTATTGTTTCCTTACACAAAACCAAAGTGCAAATATTATTTTGGCTAATATTGCCCAACACTAAATATGCATACTCTGAGAACTTATGTGGTATTAAGCTTTCGTAATTGATGATTTATCAACAAAATTCTGTAGTGTAACAGGCACCAACACTGGTAACAGATTTTCTTCAGTGTCCTATTTCAACCATAGGAATCGGCATCGGAATCTGCTTAATCGGCAGAGAAATAATCGGTAATCGGTTGATAGCAAGTTTTGATAATCGGTTCATCACTAGAAGTTTTGTTTATTTTCCCAGTAGCTGCCCAGTAAAAATAAATCATGATATGTCAAAATTGGAGTAAAATGCGTTTCCTGTAACCCTTTACCTATCGAAAGCTATTTAAAAAAGATTACTGTCTGAAAAAATTATAACTTTCAAAATATTTCACCTTATTTTACTGATTTTTTTGTTGAAACAGAATTCATAAATGTTTGCATTTTCAAGAAATCTTCTTTGAAACTGCAAGGCCAAATGTTTTGAAACTTTATGTGACTGATGACTGTAACCCCCTCTACCAGTGATCCTCATTTAATCTTCACCGGGTTGCAATTATGGCTGCTGTTGTGGCTTACAGTTATGATAGAAACCCTATAGAAAATCACATTTTCATCATTTTCTCTGAAAGTACTTAGCCAATGTGAACCAGACTTGACAGGCATGGTCTTTGAGAGGTTCTCTACAACTTTTACTCATTTTATTCCTGTTGGATGAAAAACGTGGCTACCAGAAGAATTCTTTGATTCTGATTGGTCAATTTTGAAAACTCTTCTCCTCTGAAACCACAGAGCCAAATGTTTTGAAACTTTGCATGGTTGATCACTGGGGCACCCTCTACCTACTTTCCTCATTTAATGTTGATCGTTTTGCAAAAATGGCCACAATTGCAGTTTATAGTTACTATGGAAAAACCCTATGAGATACCCCATTTTCATCTTCTCTCTGGAATTACTGAGCCGACGTGAACCAATACTTGTCAGGAATGGTCTATACGAGGCCCTCTACAATCGATCCTCTTTTTGTTTCCGTTGGTTGGAAAATTTGGCCACCAGAGACATTCTATGATTCTGTTTGATGGATTCACATGTTTTGAAACTTCATGTGATTGATAACTGGGACATCTACCAATGATCCTCACATAATGTTGGTGTAATGTTGCAAACATGGTCACAATTGTAGCTCATTGTTACCGTGGAAAGCCTATGGGAAATCACATTTTTATATGTAGTTCCAGGTGAGCGATTACAGGCTCTTTAGAGCCTCTGGTTTAGATTGCTTACATAAATAATGCACAACATATTGAAGTTCTAACTCTAACAGTCAGCTGATGAGTGTATTTTATGTTCATTTGTTATTGTCCACTTTGTGTTGACAGTGATTAAAGAAGAATGTGGTAACTAGATTGTTTACAAATGAACTGACAGTGATTTCAGATGATGAAACAGCAATTCACAGTACTGGTGGGGTACTGTCAGTGTTAGTGTAGCTTATTCTGAGGGTGGGATATTATAAATGTTGAATAATCGACGAATCTAGAGCTGAAACGGTTAACCGATTAATCAGTTAATAAATGATCATCTTGATGGATCCAAAAAGTAATTGATCGATTAACCGTTACTTTTGAACTACTGTATTATATGGGTTAACAAAGGAACAAACTTGCTCCAAAACAGGCAACCATTGTCACACTGACTCACATCAATCATATGAGACAGAGTAAAGCATGCAAGTTACTTGCTGATATACTTGTTTACTTGCATGGTCATCATACTGTATCAGTAGCTGGAAATGGTCATTCTAAACCCTTTACCCATTGCGGTTAGCAGACGATATTAGCAAAATGATTTGATGAATTACTGAAAATTTTCAATTTTTGTCTCAAAAACATAGCTTATGGCCACTCATTGGAATGAGCTCAATGAGTTCGTTCCAATGACGGATCATAAGCTATGTTTTTGAGACAAAAATTGAAAACATGATAAATTTGAATGGAGATTTTTGTATATAGACCTAGTAGGTTTTGTTTGTTGCATTGGATAAAGGGTTCATGCTGTAAATCATCAATGGTATGGCAGTTATTCAGATATCTATTTGGACAAGTGATTAATCAGTTAACCAAGGTTAATCCACATGATTAATCGATCAAGAAAACCCCTTAACCGTTTCAGCTCCAGACAAATCATTTCAACACTATTGCCAATAATTGTGGCAACTTACTAAGTTTCTTACTGCTTGTATTAGGTTGTGAATCAAACGTAAATATGAACAATTTTAATCCTGTGGTGTTCCATGTATCCACTGGCGCAAACCGATGTTCAAACACTTCTACCGATGGTCAACTGATTACTTAATATTGGCCGATGTCAGATGCACATGCTGAACATCGGTTAATCACTACTTCACTTTAATATGTACAGTAGAACCTGTCTTGAGAGACCGCCCTTTGGGCCACACAAAAGTGGTCTCTCAAGACAGGTGGTCTCTCATAACAGGTTTCAGGTTTTCTCAAGTCACTGAATAACCAACCACAAAATTCAGAAATGGAGAAGAATGGATTTTTGTAATTACTTTGTAGTTGTTCTTTTTTATGAAGTTTTTGTAATAAATTGAAATGGACTGTTATCAAAATTATAAAAATAAATTAGTGTTGAAAATCTTCATTGAAGATTTTCAACACTAATTTATTTTTATAATTTTTATAACAGTCCATTTCAATTTGTTACAAAAAGATTTTCAACACAAATTTATTTTTATTCCGGTCACATTTCAGGTATGTATGAAATTGTTTATTCAGCAATAATCCTAATCTTTTCACAAGGGTCTTATAAAAACATCTCTATCTTTAATGAGTTAGCAATTGAAACCCAATTAAGAGATTTAATACTTTTATAACCACAATGGATTTTCCAATTCCATAACAGGTAAAAAGTTTTTGTCATGGTTTCAGTCTTCAAAGGAGCGGTCTCTATTATGGCATAAAAATACAAGTTGGTACCAGGTGACAGTGGTCTCTCAAGACAAGTGGTCTCTCAAGACAGGTGGTCTCCCATAGCAGGTCCATTATAGAGTAAAACCAATCGGTGCCTGGTAGATGTGGTCTCTCAAGACAGGTGGTCTCTCAAGACAGTGGTCTCTTAAGACAGGTTTTAGTGTACCTAGCATGAAAACCTACCCAATATCACTATTTTAGGCCCCTTTAGTCTGCTGTGACTGGAAATGAGAGTGTGGTTTACCAAATGAGGCTATCAAACTATTGCATCTACATTGTGATTATCAAGCCAGAAAATAAGCAGACTGTCATCTGCAAAATGAGGTCCCCAGAGGGTGAATTTAGTGATGCTACCCTGCACAGTTGGGTTGCATCACTAAGTTCACCCTCTGTGAACCTCAATCCGAATTAGGGTATCAAAACTAAACAGAAAGAGATACCCAGAGGATAAATTGGCCCACTGTATGGGATAGCATCAACAAATTCACCTTCTGTGGACCTCATTCTGCAACTGTCAGACTGCTTATTTTCAGGTCTGGTGATTGATTATGCTCTACTCCAGCTGGGTTCAAGGGATCAAGAATTATGTTCTGTTAATAGCCAATTGTTTCCAATCGGTAAATATTTTAATGGCTGAAAAACTTTTATTTACGTCTGAAAATCAGGCATAAATATTAAAATTAAATTCAACACCATTAAACCTTTACCCGATTTAACAGCCAAAACTGGCCAGCGCTATTCCCAAAAATCACGGTTCAATTTTTTATCAACCTACCTAACAATTGTTTACTACAGGCTTGCATTACAGTGGAAGACCCTAACTCGGAAAATATGCTCTCCACATGATCTTTCCCAAGAGATTTGGGAAAGAAAAGTGGTGCAAAAACACCACAAAAAATAAGCCAAAACTTGGTCGAACGCCATCTGCGCACACCCAGTAGGGGACGCTCTTCTCTTAGTACAATTCCACGACTTCCGTTAACCAGTGTGCAGGGCAGTCACCAATGAACCATCTTTTTTTGTCTGTCCTCATGAGTAGGACGTCCATTGCAAATTCAAAAACAGTGATAATTCAACTTGTTGACAACTGTTTCCTGTGACTGGAATTATGGATCTGAGGATCGTATAGTAACAGGATGTGTTTTATATATCTTTTGTTTCAACCACGTTTTCATTGTACTTTATATATTTTATGTGTCGCGTGCGACTTTCGCGTACCGTGTGGTTCGTACATAAAATTTTTTGGTTGATAAATTTTATTAGTATTGGAGTTAGGTGTCAATGGGGGACTGTATGGACAGGATTTCTCCACTCTTGAGAGCAGATTTTTTGTCTTTTAGGTCCCTGTCTGCCATCTGGGTTCAGTTGTGTTCCCGTCGGAACTTTTTCTGCCACCTTTTTCTCGTAGTTTGAGGTGTTCTTCTATTGTCTCTATCTGTTGAGTTCACCTTTTTCTTCTACTGCTCTCACCTCTGTTATGTCCAGTACAGTTCATTTAGGGCAATTCCTTTTGCTCTCGCTTTGGTGCATTCTTGTGGCCATTCCTCCCATACCCGCAGGGGGTGGGGGATGGGGGCGGGAATGCTGTCATTTCAGGGCTTCCCTGGTGAGAACTATACCCCCTCCATGGGGAGGGGGGTGCAGTTCCTCCCGCTCCTGTGGGGGTGGCGGGGGAGAGGAACACTGTTGTTTCGGGGCCTCCTGACACGACCACATCTGGTGAGAGTTATACCCCCTCCATGGGGGATGTGCAGTGGGTGTGGATCAATCTGCTCCGCTCTCTGTTGGCGGCGGTTCTGGCACATCTCCCTCTACGTCGCGACCTTCTTTGCCAAGGTTGCCAGAGGAGGTTTCACGTCGAACCGACTTCATTGTGCCTTCATGCATGTCTTTTGTCAGGTCCTGTCTCCTCTATAGCATTTTTTTCGAGATGAGGCTTTTCTTCTTCAAGGAGGCACTCCACTGGTTTAGCCTATGTGGCTAAGTGTAAGGTCTTCTGTCGATGGTGTGTGGATCACTCTGTTGCTTCTGTCACTCCTTCGATCACACAGATTGCAGAGTTTCTGGTATACGTTTGATTTTGGGGGTCTCCAGCCTGTTTCCATTAAAGGGTACAGGTCCATGCTTCGGAGACCTTTTAGTATGCGGGACAGCATCATATCAGCACTAATCTGTGCCTCTCCAAGCTTGTTCGGCACTTTTCCTTGAAAAAGCCTAGGACTTTGCAGCTTACCCCAAGATGGAATCTTTCTTGGGTGCTGCTCTGCTTGGGGGGGAGGTGGGGGTGGGTAGCGCTGTTTGAGCCTTTATCCCAGGTGGATATGCATTTTCTCACATACAAGACAGCTTTTCTGAGGCTTTTGCCTCAGCCAGACGGGTTAGTGAGCTTCACGCCCTCTCGGTTGACCCGGCCTTTTTCTGGAGCTCTCCCACCAGTGTTATGTTTACCAGTGATTGCTCCTTTCTGACCAAGAATCAGATACCAGAAACTACTCTGCCTCCTATGTGTATTGGAACTCTTCCTTCTGTTGAGGGTAAACACCCTTTGCTCTGTTCATCTGGAAGGGTAAGAACGATTTTCTGTCTCTTATTCCTGCTCGACAGAAGATCTCTCCTGAATCCATTTCTCGATGGATTTGTCTTGCTATTCGTGCAGCTTCCGCTCATCTAGTGTCTGGTGATTGTATTACCAATCATTTTTCTGCCACGAGGTGCGTGCATTGTCTACTTCTTGGGGCTTATACTAACTCTGTCATGTTGTCGGATGTTATGCTGGCAGCCTACTGGAGAAATGCTACTTTCTCCACTTATTTGCGACAGTTGCAGGTGCAGGCAGAGGACCTTTGTACTATGGGCCCTCTTTCTTCTGCTCAGGCTGTTGTCTATCCCAGCCATTCGGCTTCTTACAAGGTCAGTTCCAGCTCTGTGCTGTTACTGCCCTTTTTGTCTGTGCATCGCACATAACCATACGCCTCATCTCTCATTGTCTTTTACTAATGTTTGTGATGCTATGGTTTGATAGGCCTAGGGACCTCTTCCTCTGTCTACTGTTCCAGTGCAATTGGGTTATGTGTAGGTTGGTTATATGATTCCCTCCACCCTTTTGTCTATTCAGCCTGTAATAAACATTTGTTAGGTAGATTGATAAGAAATTTAAATTTTATAGTAAATTTCCTTTCTTATTATACCTACCGCAATTGTTTATGTAGAGGCCCTCCCATCTTCTTATTTTGGTAAGAATCCTTCCTCCCCACTGATCACATAACTCCTATGTTGGCGGACTCCAAAGAATGATTCATTGGTGTCTGCCTTGTGCACTGGTTAATGGAAGTCGTGGAATTGTACTAAGAGAAGAGCGCCCCCACTGGGTGTGCGTTGATGGCACCCGACCCAGGTTTGGCTTATTTTTTCATGGTGTTTTTGCACCACTTTTCTTTCCCAAATCTCTTGGGAAAGATCAAATAGAGAGTATATTATCTGAGTTAGGGTCTTCCACTGTAATGCAAGCCTGTAGTAAACAATTGTGGTAGGTATAATAAGAAAGGAAATTTACTATAAAATTTAAATTTTCATTATTTTTATATTCAAGCTGAGCTTATCTAATCGCTATCTGTCTGTCGACTGTCAACACCACTTTTTGGTCTTCTCCAAAACCACTGTGCCAATTCAAGTGAAAGTTTGTGTGAGTGATGGTGCAGAAGGGGCATTGCATTTTTGTTCAATCCAACATGCCCAGCCCCATAGGGATGGGGGGGTGGGAAATGCTCCAAAATATTTTTAAAACTTCTTCTCATGAAAGAGTGGGTACAATGACTTGATATTTGGTATGGAGCTTCCTTTTGAGATGTAGAATCAAATTTGTTCAAACGAAGTTCGTGAAGGAATATTTGCCTTTGTAATGGAGGGACAAGATTTTGGGCCCCTCTCAAAATTTCTATTTCCTGAACCTGATGGTCCAATTTGAACTAAATTTGGTATGTGGTATTATTGGGTCATAAGTACTTGACTCATGAAAAAAAGATTTTCCTGTATCCCTTTGAAAACCCCAGGAGCTAAAAATAGAAATATCTTCAAATGCCCATGTTCCCCAAACCACACAGAACAGAGAGCTGTTATTTGGTATGAAGCATCCTTAAAACTAGTATAACTGAATGGATGTTCTGTAGGAGGGCATCGAAAAAATGCTGAGTCGGCATATTTACAAAAATTTTAAAAAAAATTTCTCCATAACCAATGGTCAGAATCTTTTGATATTTGGTATACAGCATCCACAGGAGAATCAGATTCAAGTTTGTTTAAATTGGTTCCCTGGGTTAATATTTGAGCACCCTGTTGGAGCCTGCATTTCAGCTTAATGCAATATGAGGACATTTCTTTGAAAATCGCCTTTAGATTCCCCAGTCAGAATGCTTTCTCATTTGGTACACAACATCTCTAGGGGGGTCAGATTGAGGTTTGTTCAATTTGAATGCCTATGTTAATATTTGGACTCGCTATGTGAACCCAAATTTTAACTTAGTGCAATATGAAGAAATTTCTTCAAAAATCTTCTTCTTCAAATTCACCAGTAAGAATCCTTTCAGATTTGGTTTACAATATCTCTAGAGGCATCAGATTCAAGTTTGTTCAAATTGGGTCCCTTGGTTAATATTTGGGCTCCCTATGGTAATGAGGAAATTTAAAAATCATCTTCTTCAGATCCACCAGTCAGAATGCTTTCATATTTGGTATACAACATCTCTATGGGGGTCAGATTCAAGGCTTCAAGTTCAGTATTATCCCTCCACCAAAATCGATTAATAATGTTTTAGTCAATGTAGGCATGCAATAAATACAGAACAACATACGTGTTCGAACTGTCATTTGTACTGCACTTGATCAATTGGCTTCTCGTTCAATATTATCCCTCTGCCCAAATCGATCTCGTGCAGTAAAAATTGGCAGTTCAAACACCAATGCCGTTCTGCCTATGTAATGACAGGCTTATGAAGTATTCATGTTTGATATTAAATTTCAGGACTGAAAAGTTTCAGAAACTGATTGATCTATCTCCACCAGAGGCAGCATCACTAGAATCTGACAATGAGCAAGGTATCAACAGTGAGGAAATGTCCAGTGATGGCCAAGTCAATAAAAAGAAAAAGAGAAAAGTTGGATTCAGGGATAGACGGGTTTGTTTATTTATTATTACATTGTCCATGCTGAAATTGAAACAAAAGCCAACTGTTTTGACATTTGTCATGTTAAGTGTACGTTTCATTAGGTCTATTAACCATTTACCTAATAAAACATCCCTCCATGTAATTTACAAAGTGAACAGTTGAAAACTACAATATTTAAAAAAAAAAATCAACAAAACCATCTCGAGCTCATTCCAATGAGGGTCACATGATATGGTTTTGTTGAAAGCTTTTGAAATGTTTATAAAACAATAATAAGTTTATTTGGAAAAGAGTTAACCCTTTACCCAACGCAGACGATTTCAAAATTTATTATTTTAAATATAATTTTTTAAAATTTTTCAAACAATTTCAGCAAAACCATAACATGTGACCCCTCATTGGAAAGAGCTCATTGAGCTCGTTCCAATGAGGAGTCACATGATATGGTTTTGTTGAAATATTTTGAAAAATTTAATTTTTTTCAGCTGCTCAATTTGCATATTACGTGGGCGGATGCGGGCGATTCGTTAGGTAAAGGGTTATGCACTGGTGGTATCTTCCATGCCAGGAAAATGGCAGAAATTGGAAGAGTCCATATCCATTATTTGGGGGTAGAGCAGTTAATATTTTCAACATGCCGCCTTCACACACGTTCACTTAGTAGCCATTCTACTTAATGAAATTATGACGTATCGTGTTCCTGAACCAGAAAAGTGACCTCTCGTGTTGAAAGAGTTAAATAGAAAATTCATTTTTATCAGGCAATTTTCCATCAATTTTATGATGAAGGAGGGAGTGTTTTTAAGCTCTTGCCATCACTTGGTATATGTCATCTGGCATCCGGCATCCTATAACAGCCTATCCGGCTTCTTCAAAACCACTGGATCAAATCCATTTGCCATATATTAGCTTTGGAGGATAGTCTTTGAAGTTCGTTAATGGAAGTAGCTAAGCCTAGTGGGCCAAAAAACCCTGAAATTCTTCAAAAATCTTTTCATAAACCACAAGTCACTGTGCTTTGAAAGTTGGTATGTGTCTTCCTTTTATGCTCCAGATTAAAGTTTGTTCAAAGGCAGTTTCTCAAGTAATACTGGCTCGTACTTGTCCAAAATTTATATTGTCTGAGCAGGCTGACCAATTTGGATGAAATTTGGTCTCCAATAGTATTACGGACATGTACTTGATTTGTGTCCGAACATTTTTTGCTCCTCCATGTGAACTCCTGGAGCTAAATGTAGAGAAAAATAAAATACCCATATATTTTGTCCCAAGCTGGATAGAACAAAGAATTGTTATTTGGTATACAATATTCTTGTGACCAGTAGAATCTAATGGACCCCCAAATCTCAGTCAGTTGTGTCGTGGGTGCCATATGGGGAGGGGGAGGGGGTAATAAATAAATGCCAAGTGAGCACTTTTCAAAAATGAAAAAAAAAAAAAATTTATCCTGAACTTCAGTCAGAATTTTTCAATATTTGGTATGCAGCATCCTTTGGGGCATCCCATTAAAGTTTGTGCAAATCATGTCTGCAGGTCTGTGGGTTCACAGTTAGTTTCCCGGAGTGAGACCTAATTTCAACGTGGTGCAGTCTTAACCAAGTGCAATATGATGAAATTCTGTAAAAATCTTTTTCACATCTACCAGTCAGAATCATCTCATATTTGGGATACGGCATCCTTATGGGGAGTCAGATTTAAGTTTGTTCAAATCAGAGACCAGCGGACTGGGTCGAAAGAGTCGCCTTGGATTGCATAACTTCGCTCTGACTTCACTAAAAAGCAAAATCATGTCGCCCTGTAATTTGTAAATACCCAATTGACCTACCTTGAAATTAGGGGAATTCACGTAGAAATTACAAAGTAATTTCCATCTGAAAAGAGTATTATTGCTAGGGTTAATTGTTATTGTGATTAATTTTCATAGTAACTAAAAATAAAATCAGCATCTTAAAACAATGTCTGATTAATAATGTAATCGTGAACCGTCTTGGCTGCATTGAAATTAGATGACAAGTCATCAAGTTAAGACAAGATATTTTTATACTGTACCAATGACCCAGACATAGCTGGTGCTAATTCTAAAAATCTAGGGCCAAACACAAATTTCGCCCCCCAATCCCCCAAATTTGCATCTAAAACCGAAAATAACATGTCCTAAATGGTCCTCCATACTTTTCCTCCACTGCGCATGCGCAGTGTCAAGGAGGTCTCGATATTGGCGCCAATTATCATTCTTTGTTTGGCCCTTCATCAGTTCACATCTGACTGATATTTGTGCTTGTAAATCTCAGTTTAAATGATGCCAGACACATAAATATTAGAGAAATGGTGGATCTAGAGAGGAAATAGAAGGAGGAGAGGAAAAATTAGTGGCAGGAAATAATCTGGGCTGTAAGTTAAAATTTTTTTTATGAAATTATGTTATGTTACCTAATTTCAAGGCATGGGCCTGTTGTTGTCATTCTTGCTATAAAGTTACACTGCTTGTTCAGTGTTTCCTCACTCCCTTTCCTTTAGTCCCCCCTTGCTATTCTCCCAGGCTTTTGGCATATTTTCTGTAATATTATTACTAAAATTTCTTGGGAGTTTTAGCTTGGTAACAGAATGAATTCTGTTTTTTCCCCATGTTTACGTCCTCACCCATGGGTGTTTAGGCGTTGTGTTCTGCATCTACCATCTGATGTTCTGCAGTTTCTTCCTGGGAAGTCTCTGTTTTGCATCAGATAGTGTGGTAATCGATAACTGATTTCGGGCCATGTTTATCAGTGCCTGGAGTCATGTTTCCAGTTTTTATACACTTCTTGTTTACATTGACAACGGTTTCTGTTGAGAGTGATTTCTTGTCTTTGTATTAGTTTAATCATAACAAGATACATTATTATTATATTATCCCAATGGATTCGAAGTGCCAGGGTCTTTGGGATCCGCAGTTTCTAGGCAAGCACATAAACATCAAAGAAATGATGTCAATTTGGCTTGCACTATGTCATTGGATGAACATTATTCAGAAAGCACATGTCCAAATCCTGTCCGACAATACGACAGTAGTAGCGTATATTCGGAACCAGGGAGGCACTCATTCCGTTCCGTTATTCAATTTAACGGAAAGAATCCTTCTGTTTGTACTAGAACACCATGTTCTACTTTCGGTCCGTCATATTCCGGGTCGTCTGAATGTATTAGCAGACTCCCTTTCATGGAAGGGTCGCTTGTTGCCATCAGAATGGACTCTCAACAAACAGGTATTCAATCAGATTTGCTACCAATGGGAGCGGCCAATGATAGACTTATTTGCGACACAGCTCAACAATCAGTTGCAGACGTATGTGTCACCATGTCCGGATCCTCGAGCATATGCAGTAGACGCTCTATCGATCTTGTGGGACGGAATGATAGGATATGCGTATCCTCCAGCGCCGTTGATTCAGCAGATATTGCTAAAGATAAAACAATCTCAATGCAAAATTCTGTTGGTAGCATCTCTGTCTCCACAGAGACCGTGGATAAATCTACTCAGGTGTCTGCTGTGGGACATACCACGGAAGCTTCCTCCACGAGAGGATCTTCTGTTGCAGGGGAAATTGCGTCAACTACATCACAACCCGCAAGGTCTCAACCTTCACGTATTTCCGTTGTGCGGTCCTTCTTGCATGGCAAGCATTTTACAGGACGAGCAGTGGACACAATTTCTAACTGTAGGAGGACCTCCTCTTCGCTAAACTATGTGGCTAAGTGGAAGGTCTTTAGTCGTTGGTGTAGGGATCATTCTGTTGACATTTTTGATCCCTCCATTCCAGACATTGCAAACTTTCTAGTATACTTGTTTGATGAGATCAAACTGCAGCCTGTTACTATTAAAGGCTATAGGTCTATGTTATCTGATACCTATGCACACCATGATAGTTTACAAATTGGATCTAATGTCTCTTTATCTAAATTAGTTAGAAACTTCTCGATAAATAGACCTAGAACCCTTAGATTAATTCCTAAATGGAATTTAGCTTGGGTTCTTCTTAAACTAAAAGAAAAGCCATTTGAGCCTCTTGAGACAGTGGACTTCAAATTCTTATCTTATAAGGCAGCATTTCTCTTAGCTTTCTCTTCTGCTAGAAGAGTCAGTGAGCTTCATGCACTATCTGTGGACGATTCTCACTATTGTAGTGTCGGGAACACTATTACCTTTACTACTAATGTTGGATTTTTGGCTAAGAATCAGGCTCCGAATAAATATCCGGAACCTATTGTTATTAAGGCCCTTCCGTCTTCAGACGGGCATAGGCCTTTACTCTGTCCGGTTAGAGCTTTACATATTTATAAACGAAGATCTCAGTTTATCAGAAAGGGACGAAAATGTTTCTTTCTGTCTCTGCTGCCTAATAGAAAGGACATTACGGTCCATTCTATTGCCAGATGGATTCAATTAACTATCCGTACTGCTTATGATTATCTATCTTCAACTCAGCAGTCTGTGCTTAAGATTTTGGCTCATGAAGTAAGAGCTCTTTCTACATCTTGGGCTTACGCAAATAGTGTTGCTATTACAGATTTAATGAAGGCTGCATATTGGTCACAGCCATCCACATTCACGAATTTTTATCTCAGAAATATTGAGTCCATTTCTGGAGACCTGCATTGTTTAGGTCCGTTATCTGTTGCTCAGAATGTCGTCCACTAAACAGTTGCAACTATAGTTATGCAGGCTTTCTGTTCCGGCAGTGACTCTGTCCTGCTGCCCTCTTCGTTCTGGGGTATTTGACCCAGAGCAAGGGGAAGGGGGGGGGGGAGGGTGTTCCCTTAGGTCACCTGCTTTATAGTGAAAAGCAAGGGGATACCTCCTCCGGAGTCAGTAATTCTGAGTCGGTACCGGGATGGTTTTAAAGTGTAAAGCTAATGTTTAAATTCATTCATGTCATATTTTTAAAGTGTAGCTCGGTGTGAAGCATTTGTATATGCCACGTGTCAAACGGGCGTTAATATACAATCCTCGGACACTTTTAATGAGTATAAAGAGTCTCAATTCTCTGGACTTACTTTATTTATTGGCTTACTTTAAAAATAATTAGTATAAAGGGTTATACTGGATGTTAATAGAGAACATGGATGTTATTATGCTCAATTATGAAAGGTGTTGTGTCTTTCTAATTTGTCATAAATAAGAAAGATACATATAAAGCCTAATACTCCTTTTCTCCTCGAGGGGATGACTCTATTTTATAGAGTTGAGCTTATTGGATTTTCCTCTATGTCCTAGGCCCTCCAGCCTTTTTTCTATTCAGCTATGTCTGGGTCATAGGTACAGTATAAAAATGTTAAAAAATTTATAGTAATTTATATATTTTTTATACTTACCAATGACCCAGACGGGGATGGCCCTCCCAGGAGTTGGGAACTCGTACCTCCCCGGTGAGTACATAGCGCTGACCAGGCACTGCTTGTAAGAATGATAATTGGCGCCAATTTCGAGACCTCCTTGACACTGCGCATGCGCAGTGGAGGAAAAGTATGGAGGACCATTTAGGACATGTTATTTTCGGTTTTAGATGCAAATTTTGGGGATTGGGGGGCAAAATTTGTGTTTGGCCCTAGATTTTGAGAATTAGCACCAGCTATGTCTGGGTCATTGGTAAGTATAAAAAATATATAAATTACTATAAATTTGTTAACTTTCTATTTAAGTTATCTTTAAAATAAGTATTTTTCACACTCAGAATTTTGAGCTCATCTTGACAAAGTCAAGCTGAGCTAATCTCATCGCTCTCTGTCCGTCGTTCGTCGTCTGTCGTCCGTCGTCCATCAACACCATGTTTTGGTCTTCTCCAAAGCCACTGGGCCAATTCAAGTGAAAGTTTGTGTGAGTGATGGTCTCAAAGGGGCATTTCATTTTTGTTCAACCCAACATGCCCAGCCCCATAGGGAGGGGGTGGGGGAAAATGCTCCAAAATATTTTTAAAATCTTTTTCTCAAGAACCAGTGTGTACAATGACGTGATATTTGCTATGGAGCTTCCATATGAGGTGTAGAATCAAGTTTGTTCAAACAAAGTTCGTGAAGTAATATTTGGCTTTGTAATAGGAGGGGTAAGATTTTTGGCCCCGCCCAAAATTTCTATTTTCTGAACCGATGGTCCGGTATGAACCAAATTTGGTTTGTGGTATTATTGGGTCATATGTACTTGACCCATGCAAAAAAAAAAAAAATTCCTGCATCCCCATGGGAACCCTGGGAGCTAAAAATAGAAATATTTTCGAACGCCCATATTTCCCAAACCACGCGGAACAGAGAGCTGTTAGTTGGTATGAAGTATCCTTAGGACCAGTAGAATTGAATGGTAAAAAAAAATTGCCATCGGTTATGTTAGGGTGTTCTGTAATGGGCATCGAAAAAATGCTGAGTCAGCATATTTGCAAAAATTTTTAAAAATCTTTTCTCCGGAACCAATCATCAGAATCTTTTGATATTTGGTATACAGCATTCTTAGGGGCAGGGGGGGGGGGGGGGGGGGGGGTCAGATAAAAGTTTGTTGAAATAAAGCTCATTGGTTCATATTTGGGCTCTCTACAGGAGCCCGAAGTTTTATCATAGGGTAATATGGGGAATATTCTTTAAAAATCTTCTTCAGAACCACCAATCAGAATCCTTTAATGTTTGGTATACATCATTGTTATGAGGGTCAGTTTCAAGATTGTTCAAACCAAGTCCCTAGGTTAATATTTGGGCTTCCTACGGAAGCCCAAATTTTATCTTTATTCAATATGGAGGGTAATTTAAAAAGATCTTCTTCTTCACATCCACCAGTCAGAATACTTTCATGTTTGGTATGCAACATCTCTAAGGGGGTCAGATTCAAGTTTGTTCAAATCAAATCCTTAGGTATATATTTGGGCTCACTATGGTAGCCCAAATTTTTACTTAGTGCAATATGAGGAAATTTCTTTAAAAATCTTCTTCTTCAGATCCACCAGTCAGAATGCTTTTATATTTGGTATACAACATCTCTAGTGGAGTCAGATTCCAAGTTGTTCAATTCGAGTACCTGGGTTAAAATTTGTGCTCCATATGGGAACGTGAAATTTAACTTAGTACAATATGAGGGTTTTTCGTCAAAAGTCTTCTTCTTCAGATCCTCTCATCAGAATGCTTTCACATTTGGTATACAACATCACTAGGGAAGTCAGATTCAACTGTGTTCAAATCCAGAGCCTGGGTTAATATTTGGGCTCTCTATGGGAGCCGGAATTGGCCATATTGCTGAAGAATTACAACTTTTGTATTCAATACCCTCTACAGGTGTGCAACTAATATTAATCCACATAGGTTGTATCAAGGGGCTTCATAGGGGAGCTCTACATTTTACTTTATGATCAACTGAAGAAAAGGCATGATGCCCAGATTATTTTTATCACTCCTGAGGGACTCAAGGATTGACAGTGTAGCCTATGGAGATGGCTTGCTTAATGTAGACTCGTTGGACTGTTTAAATTGTGTTCTGTTCAAGATGAGCGCTTCAGGCCCCGTGGGGCCTCTTGTTTTTCTGGGGAGCAGTGTTTCATAAAACAACACTTTTTAGCTCACCTGAGCGAAGCTCAAGGGGAGCTTTACTAATCACTTTCCGTCCGTCGTCCGTCGTCGTCCGTCGTCCGTCGTCGTTCGTCGTCGTCGTCGTCGTCCGGCGTTAACTTTACATTATCGACTTCTCCTCCTAAACCACTAGCCCAATTTTATTCAAATGTTGGCTAAATGTTTATTACCTAATGCCAATTCAGATTTGTTCAAATGAAGTTGCCCCTCCTCCTGGGTGGTGCCACGCCCCCAAGGGGCACCAAAATCTTTGTAAATCTTCTTCTCATGAACCAGCAGTAGCAGAGACTTGATATTTGGTGTGCAGCTTCCTTTTGAGGTGTAGACTCAGATTTGTTCAAGAGAAGTTTGTGGGGCTATACTTGGCGTCGATATGGGAGGGGCAAAATTTTTTGCCCCGCCCAAAATTTCTATTTTCCAAACCGAGAGGCTGATTTGAACCAAATTTTATGTGAGGGCTTATTGGGTCATGAGTACTTGATTTATGCAAAAAAAAATTTTCCCGCAGCCCCGTGGGAACCGCAGGAGCTAAAAATAGAAAAAAATTAAAACGCCCATATCTCCAAAACTGCACGGCACTGAGAATTTTTATTTGGTGTGCAGCTTCCTTAGGACCAACAGAAAGGATTGGTAAAAAAAAATTGCCATCGGTTTTATCATAGGGTACAGTTTCGGGACTTTGAAAAAGTGCTGAGTCAACACTTTTTAACACTGTAGGCAATGGGAAAAACATTAAAAAATCTTCTTCTCCAGATCCAGCAGGCAGAATCTTTTGATATTTGGTATGCAACATTGTAGGGTGGATCTGATTCAAGTTTGTTCAAATCGGCCCCCTGGGTTCATATTTGGGCTCAGTATAGGAGCCCGATTTCGAACTTAGTGCATTTCAGGCAAATTTCTTAAAAAATCTTCTTCTCCAGATCCAGCAGGCAGAACCTTTTGATATTTTGTATGCAACATTGTGGGGTTGATCTGATTCAAGTTTGTTCAAATCGGCCCCCTGGGTTTATATTTGGGCTCAGTATAGGAGCCCAAATTTGAACTTACTGCATTTCAGGCAAATTTCTTTGAAAATCTTCTTCTCCAGATTCAGCAGGCAGAATCTTTTGATATTTGGTATGCAACATTGTAGGGTGGATCTGATTCAAGTTTGTTCAAATCGGCTCCCTAGATTCATATTTGGGCTCACTATAGGAGCTCGAATTCGAATTTAGTGCATTTCAGGCAAATTTCTTCAAAAATCTTCTTCTCCAGATCCAGCAGGCAGAATCTTTCGATATTTGGTATGCAACGTTGCGGGGTAGATCTGATTCAAGTTTGTTCAAATCAGCCCCCTGGATTCTTATTTGGGCTTACTATAGAAGCCCGAATTCGAACTTAGTGCATTTCAGGCAAATTTCTTAAAAAATCTTCTTCTCCAGATCCAGCAGGCAGAATCTTTTCATATTTGGTAAGCAACATTGTGGGGTGGATCTGATTCAAGATTGTTCAAATCGGCCCCCTGGGTTAATATTTGGGCTCAGTATAGGAGCCCGATTTCGAACTTAGTGCATTTCAGGCAAATTTCTTAAAAAATCTTCTTCTCCAGATCCAGCAGGCAGAATCTTTTGATATTTGGTATGCAACATTGTAGGGTGGATCTGATTCAAGTTTTTTCAAATCAGCCCCCTGGGTTCATATTTGGGCTCAGTATAGGAGCCCGATTTCGAACTTAGTGCATTTAGGCAAATTTCTTAAAAAATCTTCTTCTCCAGATCCAGAAGGCAGAATCTTTTGATATTTGGTATGCAACATTGTGGGGTGGATCTGATTCAAGTTTGTTCAAATCGGCTTCCTAGATTCATATTTGGGCTCACTATAGAAGCTCGAATTTGAACTTAGTGCATTTCAGGCAAATTTCTTAAAAAATCTTCTTCTCCAGATCCAGCAGGCAGAATCTTTTCATATTTGGTAAGCAACATTGTGGGGTCGATCTGATTCAAGTTTGTTCAAATCGGCCCCCTGGGTGTATATTTGGGCTCAGTATAGGAGCCCAAACTTGAACTTAGTGCATTTCAAGCAAATTTATTAAAAAATCTTCTTCTCCAGATCCAGCAGGCAGAATCTTTTGATATTTGGTATGCAACATTGTGGGGTGGATCTGATTCAAGTTTGTTCAAATCGGCTTCCTAGATTCATATTTGGGCTCACTATAGAAGCTCGAATTCGAACTTAGTGCATTTCAGGCAAATTTCTTAAAAAATTTTCTTCTCCAGATCCAGCAGGCAGAATCTTTTGATATTTGGTATGCAACATTGTGGGATGGATCTGATGCAAATTTGTTTAAATCGGCTCCCTAGATTCATATTTGGGCTTACTATAGAAGGTCGAATTCGAACTTAGTGCATTTCAGGCAAATTTCTTAAAAAATCATCTTCTCCAGATCCAGCAGGCAGAATCTTTTGATATTTGGTATGCAACATTGCGGGGTGGATCTGATTCAAGTTTGTTCAAATCGGCCCCCTGGATTCATATTTGGGCTCACTATAGAAGCTCAAATTCAAACTTAGTGCATTTCGGGCAAATTTCTTCAAAAATCTTCTTCTCCAGATCCAGTAGGCAGAATCTTTTGATATTTGGTATGCAACATTGCGGGGTGGATCTGATTCAAGTTTGTTCAAATCGGCCCCCTGGATTCATATTTGGGCTTAATATAGAAGCCCGAATTCCGGCTTAGTGCATTTCGGGCAAATTTATTAAAAAATCTTTTTCTCCAGATCCAGCAGGCAGAATCTTTTGATATTTGGTATGCAACATTGTGGGGTGGATCTGATTCAAGTTTGTTCAAATCGGCTTCCTAGATTCATATTTGGGCTCACTATAGAAGCTCGAATTCGAACTTAGTGCATTGCAGGCAAATTTCTTAAAAAATCATCTTCTCCAGATCCAGCAGGCAGAATCTTTTGATATTTGGTATGCAACATTGCGGGGTGGATCTGATTCAAGTTTGTTCAAATCGGCCCCCTGGATTCATATTTGGGCTCACTATAGAAGCTCGAATTCAAACTTAGTGCATTTCGGGCAAATTTCTTCAAAAATCTTCTCCAGATCCAGCAGGCAGAATCTTTTGATATTTGGTATGCAACATTGCGGGGTGGATCTGATTCAAGTTTGTTCAAATCGGCCCCCTGGGTTCATATTTGGGCTCAGTATAGGAGCCCGATTTCGAACTTAGTGCATTTCAGGCAAATTTCTTAAAAAATCTTCTTCTCCAGATCCAGCAGGCAGAACCTTTTGATATTTTGTATGCAACATTGTGGGGTTGATCTGATTCAAGTTTGTTCAAATCGGCCCCCTGGGTTTATATTTGGGCTCAGTATAGGAGCCCAAATTTGAACTTACTGCATTTCAGGCAAATTTCTTTGAAAATCTTCTTCTCCAGATTCAGCAGGCAGAATCTTTTGATATTTGGTATGCAACATTGTAGGGTGGATCTGATTCAAGTTTGTTCAAATCGGCTCCCTAGATTCATATTTGGGCTCACTATAGGAGCTCGAATTCGAATTTAGTGCATTTCAGGCAAATTTCTTCAAAAATCTTCTTCTCCAGATCCAGCAGGCAGAATCTTTTGATATTTGGTATGCAACGTTGCGGGGTAGATCTGATTCAAGTTTGTTCAAATCAGCCCCCTGGATTCATATTTGGGCTTACTATAGAAGCCCGAATTCGAACTTAGTGCATTTCAGGCAAATTTCTTAAAAAATCTTCTTCTCCAGATCCAGCAGGCAGAATCTTTTCATATTTGGTAAGCAACATTGTGGGGTGGATCTGATTCAAGATTGTTCAAATCGGCCCCCTGGGTTAATATTTGGGCTCAGTATAGGAGCCCGATTTCGAACTTAGTGCATTTCAGGCAAATTTCTTAAAAAATCTTCTTCTCCAGATCCAGCAGGCAGAATCTTTTGATATTTGGTATGCAACATTGTAGGGTGGATCTGATTCAAGTTTTTTCAAATCAGCCCCCTGGGTTCATATTTGGGCTCAGTATAGGAGCCCGATTTCGAACTTAGTGCATTTAGGCAAATTTCTTAAAAAATCTTCTTCTCCAGATCCAGAAGGCAGAATCTTTTGATATTTGGTATGCAACATTGTGGGGTGGATCTGATTCAAGTTTGTTCAAATCGGCTTCCTAGATTCATATTTGGGCTCACTATAGAAGCTCGAATTTGAACTTAGTGCATTTCAGGCAAATTTCTTAAAAAATCTTCTTCTCCAGATCCAGCAGGCAGAATCTTTTGATATTTGGTAAGCAACATTGTGGGGTCGATCTGATTCAAGTTTGTTCAAATCGGCCCCCTGGGTTTATATTTGGGCTCAGTATAGGAGCCCAAACTTGAACTTAGTGCATTTCAAGCAAATTTATTAAAAAATCTTCTTCTCCAGATCCAGCAGGCAGAATCTTTTGATATTTGGTATGCAACATTGTGGGGTGGATCTGATTCAAGTTTGTTCAAATCGGCTTCCTAGATTCATATTTGGGCTCACTATAGAAGCTCGAATTCGAACTTAGTGCATTTCAGGCAAATTTCTTAAAAAATTTTCTTCTCCAGATCCAGCAGGCAGAATCTTTTGATATTTGGTATGCAACATTGTGGGATGGATCTGATGCAAATTTGTTTAAATCGGCTCCCTAGATTCATATTTGGGCTTACTATAGAAGGTCGAATTCGAACTTAGTGCATTTCAGGCAAATTTCTTAAAAAATCATCTTCTCCAGATCCAGCAGGCAGAATCTTTTGATATTTGGTATGCAACATTGCGGGGTGGATCTGATTCAAGTTTGTTCAAATCGGCCCCCTGGATTCATATTTGGGCTCACTATAGAAGCTCGAATTCAAACTTAGTGCATTTCGGGCAAATTTCTTCAAAAATCTTCTTCTCCAGATCCAGTAGGCAGAATCTTTTGATATTTGGTATGCAACATTGCGGGGTGGATCTGATTCAAGTTTGTTCAAATCGGCCCCCTGGATTCATATTTGGGCTTAATATAGAAGCCCGAATTCCGGCTTAGTGCATTTCGGGCAAATTTATTAAAAAATCTTTTTCTCCAGATCCAGCAGGCAGAATCTTTTGATATTTGGTATGCAACATTGTGGGGTGGATCTGATTCAAGTTTGTTCAAATCGGCTTCCTAGATTCATATTTGGGCTCACTATAGAAGCTCGAATTCGAACTTAGTGCATTGCAGGCAAATTTCTTAAAAAATCATCTTCTCCAGATCCAGCAGGCAGAATCTTTTGATATTTGGTATGCAACATTGCGGGGTGGATCTGATTCAAGTTTGTTCAAATCGGCCCCCTGGATTCATATTTGGGCTCACTATAGAAGCTCGAATTCAAACTTAGTGCATTTCGGGCAAATTTCTTCAAAAATCTTCTCCAGATCCAGCAGGCAGAATCTTTTGATATTTGGTATGCAACATTGCGGGGTGGATCTGATTCAAGTTTGTTCAAATCGGCCCCCTGGATTCATATTTGGGCTTAATATAGAAGCTCGAATTCGCACTTAGTGCATTTCGGGCAAATTTATTAAAAAATCTTCTTCTCCAGATCCAGCAGGCAGAATCTTTTGATATTTGGTATGCAACATTGTGGGGTGGATCTGATTCAAGTTTGTTCAAATCGGCTTCCTAGTTTCATATTTGGGCTCAGTATAGAAGCTCGAATTCGAACTTAGTGCATATCAGGCAAATTTCTTAAAAAATCTTCTTCTCCAGATCCAGCTTCAGAATCTTTTCATATTTGGTAAGCAACATTGTGGGGTGGATCTGATTCAAGTTTGTTCAAATCGTCCCCCTTGGTTTATATTTGGGCTCCGTATAGGAGCCCAAATTTTAACTTAGTGCATTTAAGGCATATTTCTTAAAATATCTTCTTCTCCAGATCCAGCAGGCAGAATCTTTTGATATTTGGTATGCAACATTGTGGGGTGGATCTGATTGTGATTCATGAACGTATTTATTTGTAAAGTTGATAGAATCTTAGACAAAATTTGCAGAAAAGATCTACTATAGAAGGGGTGGTATCCAGGGTGAACCGTTTACCCAAATCTAGCAGTACTAATGCATTATTCACACAAATCTCCGTTCAAATTTTATGGCCCCTCATTGGAACACACGCATTCAGCTCATTCCAACAAAGGTCATATGCCATGTTTTCGAGACAAAAGAATAAAAATTTTAGTTATTCATGAAATTTTTAGGCAACTGTTGTCTGTTATTCACACTGCTTCATGAAATTTCAGTACTTTTAGAAGTTACCTCAGTAATCAAGGGTTAATTCCCCTTAATTAAATGTCGCCTCTAAAAAACAACCACTTTGCATATCTTACCTTTTTACCAGCATAACTGCCAAAACTTGTCAGCATTCTTCGCAAAAATCGCTATTCAAATTTTAATTTTTGTCTCTTAAACATACATGTACTTATCGCTTGTAAATACCCCATTGGAATGAGCTTTTTGAGCTCATTCCAATGAGAGGTCGCACACCATGCTTTTTGAGTCAAAAACGCAATTTTTTTTAGTTATTCCAGAATTTCGTACGTAAAACACAGCTTTATGACTTCACATTAAAATGAGCTCTCTAAGCTTGTTCCAATCAACATTCACGCACTATGTCTTTCACACAAAAAATAAAATTTTCCATTTATTCAGGAATTTTGTTTGCAAGAACACTCTTACCCCCCCCCCCCCCCCCCCCCCCCACACACACACACACACACACAAACACACACACACAAACACAGACACACACATCTAAAAGTTCGTCAGCAAAAAAACAGTTACTTCAATTTTTAAATGCATTATAGGAACAACTTGCCTAATCAAATTTAAATACTTTTGCATCATTCTGTATCTAGAACAAACCATTTACCATATCTTTACGCAAAATTCTCCAGCATCATTCACAAAAAAACACCATTATTTATATGTTCACATTTTTGTCTCAAAAATATACCTGATCTTCCCATACCCCTATTGAAATAAGCTATTTGAGCTAGTTCCAATGATGATAAAAAAAACTAATATTTTGGAAAATTTGTGAAAATTTTTGTTTTTTTGCATGCAAATATATACATGTAGCACATGGAAGATATCCACAGTTGGGGAGAGATGTCCAAGGCTATCTCTTCACATTCCTTGTTTGTGCTTCATGCTAAACCAGTTTGTCTGCAGAGATAAATTTGCTTTATTAAAAATCATTGGAGATTGTCCACACACCAATGATTTTAAATAAAACTAATTTTAGGTAACAAATGTTGAACTTCAAACAAAATCTATCACTCAACCAGTTAATGTTGATGAAGCATGACATGGTGAAGGTGACCTAAAATACTTCTTAGAGTCACTTTGTCGGGTGAGCGATTAAGGCCACGTGGGGCCTCTTGTTTGTAAAAGCTGAAGTTTTAATTCCAATCTGGATTTTATTTTTGTGCAAGACATTTTGAAAACCAAAACAGTATGTTGACCTACTTTTTACTAACACTGTACCAAGAAATGGACACACTGGAATTGTTTAATTCAAGGCTGATCTGTCTCTTCTAAAAAGTAAATATAATGTCCATTTGAATTTGAATTGTAAACTTTTCTTTTTATAAATAGATTAATATAGAGTGGCAGGTTTTTTTACCTGCGTCGCCATCGGCGAAGCAGGTCTAGTAACCGCTCGACTCCGTCCGTCAGTCCCTCCGTCAGTCCGTCCGTCCGTCTGTCCAAAACACTTTTTCCGTCAAAGTTTTCTTGGCTTCTATGAAAGGGAATGATTTTATATTTGGTCTGCTGCTTCATAATGATGAGTTGTATCGTGTAAGCAATTTTCAGATCTGCCGTGCAGCCACTTCCTGTTTGCCGATACTTTGAAAATTTACTGTACCCACTGAACATTGAAATTTTCCGTCAAGGGTTTCTCGGCTTTTATGCAAGGGATTGACTTTATATTTGGTCTGCTGTTTCATAATGATGAGTTGTATCGTGTAAGCAATTTTCAGATCTGCCGTGCAGCCACTTCCTGTTTGCCGATACTTTGAAATCTTACTGTACCCACTGAACATTGAAATTTTCCATCAAGGTTTTCTCAGCTTTTATACAAGGGATTGATTTTATATTTGGTCTGCTGCTTCATAATGATGAGTTGTATCGTGTAAGCAATTTTCAAATCTGCCATGCAGCCACTTCCTGTTTGCCGATACTTTGAAATTACCCACTGAACATTGAAATTTTCCGTCAAGGGTTTCTCAGCTTCTATGCAAGGGATTGATTTTATATTTGCTCTGCTGCTTCATAATGATGAGTTGTATCGTGTAAGCAATTTTCAGATCTGCCGTGCAGCCACTTCCTGTTTGCCGATACTTTGAAATCTTACTGTACCCACTGAACATTGAAATTTTCCGTCAAGGTTTTCTCAGCTTCTATGCAAGGGATTGATTTTATATTTGGTCTGCTGCTTCATAATGACAAGTTGTACCGTGTAAGCAATTTTCAGATCTGCCGTGCAGTCACTTCCTGTTTGCCGATACTTCGAAGTTTTACTGTACCCACTGAACATTGAAATTTTTCGTCAAACTTTTCTCGGCTTCTGTGCAAGGGATTGATTTTATATTTCATCTGGAGCCTGATAATGATCAGTTGTATCGTGTATGCAATTTTCAGATCTGCCGTGCAGCCACTTCCTGTTTGCTGATTCAATTGCATGCAGCGACGCAGGTCCAGACCCGGTATTGGTCTTGTTTCTCATAAACAAGACTTTGTACAAATAAATTTACACATTGAGATGTGTTATTGCCCAATTGTAGTGATTTATTTTTGTGAGAGATGAAAATATAATATACCGGTAGATCATGCGAATGCAGAATCATCGCTCTACATTTTCTTCTCACTTCTCCCTGTTTCATCTGACTTCTCCCTAAAGTCAGTGGAGGGAGAAGTGACTTCTCCCTCAAATTACCCTCTAGGCTGGTCCCTGGTTCAAATCATATCTATGGGTTCGTATTTGCGTTCTGTATGCAAGCTATAATTTTAACTTGGTGAAACATGAGGAATATTCTTTAAAAATATTCTTCTTCAGATCCACCAGTCAGAATGTTTTCATATTTGGTATACAACATCCTTAGGGTGCCTTTATTTTACGTTTGTTCAAATCCAGTCTATACGTTCATGTAAGACTGAATTTCAGCTTTGAGCAATATCAGGAATATCATTTAACCCTTTTTACCCAACGTAATGACCAAAGACAAGCAGGGCTATTCAAACAAATCGCCAATTAATTTTCATTTTATTGTCTCAAAAATATAGGTTATGACCCCTCGTTGGAACAAACTCATTGTGAGCGTTACAATGAGGGGTCATAACCTATGCTTTGGAGACAAAAATAAAAAAATTAGTTATTCAAGAATTTTATTTGTAAGTGTCGTCTGCTTTTCATCTTAGGTAAAGGGTTAAAAATATTCTTCAAATACAGCACACAGAATCATATGATATTTGGTATACATCATCTTCATAGAGGCCTGATTCAAATTTGTTCAAATCAAGTATGTTGGTTCTTTTAGTATCCTTATGGATACCTGAATTTTAACATAGTGCAATTTTTGGAAAATTTAAAACAATTCTTCCGATCCGCCAATCAGAATCTTCGCATATTTGATATACAGTATCCTTGTGGGAGTCAGATTTACGTTTGAAAAAATCAGGTCTATGGATTTGTATTTGGGTTCCATATGGGAGCCCAAATTTTTAGCTCATCTTCTTCAAAGAAGTGGTGAGCTTATGTGCTGACATCAACTTCAGGAAACTTTGATTCATTGTAAATAAAAATGAAAGTGCTTCACCATGCAGAAAAATTACATGCAGTACATGTTAATAAATATAGTTTGCACCAATAAGTTGTTGTGTGGGAGGTTCTGGAAAATCATGGAATTCAGTGCCAAAATGACACCAAAGATCCTTGAAAGTTCTTGAATTTTGAATTGAAAAATGTGGGGGACATACATGTCCAATTTTGTAAGAATTAATATTAGGTCATTTTCTCAAAATCTAGTGGGCCCAGTACTTTTATACAGTGGAACCCTGTTAATTGAATAGCCACTTTGCCAATGAAATTATTCAATTAACAGGAGTATTCAACAGGGATTATGTCACTTTCCTGTATCCTAGAGATAAACTCCGCATTTATTCTATTATATCTTGTTTTACTGAGCTCCATGAGCTCTGTCAAACAAGATATAATAGATTGAATGCCTGTATTGGATGTATTAAGGCCAAATAATACAAGAAATTACTTACAGGTTACAAGATTTTTAGCTCACCGAAGGGAGCTTAACTTATCACTTGCCGTCCGTCATCGTCCGTCGTGAACTTTACATTATCAACTACTCCTCCCAAACTACTGGATCAAATTGAACCAAATTTGGTGTGCATGTTCCCTATCATATGCCAATTCAAACTTGTACAAATAAACTTGCCTCACCCACAGGGGGCATCACAACTGACATAACTCTGATAGCACCCATGAATTTCTTTCCAAAATTCAAAAAAATCTTCTTCTTCAGATCCACCAGGCAACTTGTACAAATAAACTTGCCGCACCCACAGGGGGCACCACAAGGGGCATAACTCTGATAGCACCCATGAATTTCTTTCCAAAATTCAAAAAAATCTTCTTCTTCAGATCCACCAGGCAGAATTCTTTCCTATTTCGTATACATCATCTCTAGGGGAGGGGGAGGGGGGCAGATTCAAGTTTGTTCAAACCGGCCCCCTGGATTCATATTTGGGCTCACTATAGAAGCCTAAATTTTGAACTTAGTGCATTTCAGGCAAGTTTCTTAAAAAATCTTCTTCTCCAGATCCAGTAGGCAGAATCTTTTGATATTTGGTATGCAACATTGTGGGGTGGATCTGATTCAAGTTTGTACAAATCGGTCCCTGGATTCACATTTGGGCTCAGTATAGAAGCCTGAAATTGAACTTAGTGCATTTCAGGCAAATTTCTTAAAATTCTTCTTCTCCAGATCCAGCAGGCAGAATCTTTTGATATTTGGTATGCAACATTGTGGGGTGGATCTGATTCAGTTTGTTCAAATCGGCCTCCTGGATTTATATTTGGGCTCACTATAGAAGATCGAATTCGAACTTAGTGCATTTCAGGTAAATTTCTTAAATAATCTTCTTCTCCAGATCCAGCAGGCAGAATCTTTTGCTATTTGGTATGCAACATTGTGCGGTATATTGGATTCAAGTTTGTTCAAATTGGCCCCCTGGGTTCATATTTGGGCTCAGTATAGGAGCCCAAATTTGAACTTAGTGCATTTCAGGCAAATTTCTTTAAAAATCTTCTTCTCCAGATCCAGTAGGCAGAATCTTTTGATATTTGGTATGCAACATTATGGGGTGGATCTGATTCAAGTTTGTACAAATCGGCCCCCTGGGTTCATATTTGGGCTCAGTATAGAAGCCCGAATTTGAACTTAGTGCATTTCAAGCAAATTTCTTAAAAAATCTTCTTCTCTAGATCCAGCAGGCAGAATCTTTTGATATTTGGTATGCAACATTGTGGGGTGGATCTGATTCAAGTTTGTACAAATCGGCCCCTGGATTCACATTTGGGCTCAGTATAGAAGCCCGAAATTGAACTTAGTGCATTTCAGGCAAATTTCTTAAAAATCTTCTTCTCCAGATCCAGCAGGTAGAATCTTTTGATATTTGGTATGCAACATTGTGGGGTGGATCTGATTCAGTTTGTTCAAATCGGCCCCCTGGATTAATATTTGGGCTCACTATAGAAACTCGAATTTGAACTTAGTGCATTTCAGGTAAATTTCTTAAATAATCTTCTTCTCCAGATCCAGCAGGCAGAATCTTTTGATATTTGGTATGCAACATTGTGCGGTATATTGGATTCAAGTTTGTTCAAATTGGCCCCCTGGGTTCATATTTGGGCTCAGTATAGGAGCCCAAATTTGAACTTAGTGCATTTCAGGCAAATTTCTTTAAAAATCTTCTTCTCCAGATCCAGCAGGCAGAATCTTTTGATATTGGGTATGTAGCATGCTTAGGGGGTGAGATTCAAGTTTGTTCATGCCAAGTCCCTGGGTTCATATTTGGGCTCACTGTGGTGACCCGAATTATAACTTAGTTCAAAATGAGGAATTTTCTTTAAAAATCTTCTTCTTCAGATCCAGCAGTTGGAATGTTTTGATATTTGGTGTGCAGCATCCTTAGGGGGGTGAGATTCAAGTTTGTTCAAGCCATGTCCCTAGGTCCATATTTGGGCTCACTATGGGAGCCCGAATGATAACTTAGTTCAAAATGAGGAATTTTCTTTAAAAATCTTCTTCTTCAGATCTAGTAGTCAGAATGTTTTGATATTTGGTATGCAGCATCCTTAGGGGGTGAGATTCAATTTTGTTCAAGCCATGTCCCTAGGTCCATGTTTGGGCTCACTGTGGGAGCCCGAATGATAACTTAGTTCAAAATGAGGAATTTTCTTTAAAAATCTTCTTCTTCGGATCTAGCAGTCAGAATGTTTTAATATTTGGTATGCAGCATCCTTAGGTGGGTGAGATTCAAGTTTGTTCAAGCCATGTCCCTAGGTGCATATTTGGGCTCACTGTGGGAGCTTGAATTGTAACTTAGTTCGAAATGAGGAATTTTCTTAAAATTAAAAAATCATCTTCTTCAGATCCAGCAGTCGGAATGTTTTGATATGTGGTGTGTAGCATCCTTAGGGGGTGAGATTCAAGTTTGTTAAAGCCAAGTCCTTGGGTCCATATTTGCGCTCCCTGTGGGAGCCCGAATTATAACTTAGTCAATATGAGGAATTTTTCTTTAAAGATCTTCTTCTTCAGATTCAGCAGTCGAAATGTTTTGATATTTGGCATGCAGCATCCTTAGAGGGTGAGATTCAAGTTTGTTCAAGCCAAGTCCCTGGGTTCATTTTTGGGCTCACTGTGGGAGCCCGAATAACATAGTTGAAAATGAGGAATTTTCTTTAAAAATCTTCTTCAGATCCAGCAGACGAATGCTTTTGATATTTGGTATGCAGCATCCTTAGGGGGGTAAGATTCAAGTTTGTTCAAGCCATGTCCCTAGTTCCATAAAATTTGTCTCTCATGGCTTCATTCCTTTGTAGTGTTGATAAACCATTTCTAACTGAATGTGACCCCGAATACTTCTTTGAACCACTTTGCCCGGCTCCTTGGGGCCTCTTGTTTATTCAATTAACAGGAGGCTACTCTACAACCTATATTCAAAGGACAGCTCAACTTTGTACTGAAGGTATGGTAAATGGTGTTGTGTTTGGAAATTATATTCAATTAACAGGATATATAATTAAGAGATATCCAAATAAGTGGGCTCCACTGTATTACATAAGTAAGTGGTAGTGGACTATCACAACAGTATCAAACCCTAATACTGTGAATTTTTCCCAATTTCCCCCCAATTTTTCAGCCCAAATTTAGTCAGTTTCTGGTTGTAAGAATTAGCATTATGGTCAGCTTTTGTGCCGATTGTGGGGCCTTAATTTTGCATTATGTATTTTTTAGCCCACCGAAGGGAGCTTAACTTATCAGTTGCCGTCTGTCGTCATCGTTGTCTGGCGTCCGTCGTAAACTTTACATTATCGACTTCTCCTCCCAAACTACTGACCAAATTGAACCAAATATGGTGTGCATGTTCCTTATCATATGTCAATTCAAGTTTGTACAAATAAACTTTCCGCGTCCACAGGGGGCACCACAAGGGGCATTACTCTGCTAGCACCCATAAATTTTTTTTTTTTTAAATTCAAAAAATCTTTTTCTCCAGAGCCTGAATTTTAACTTAGTGAAATATGAGGAAATTTCTTTAAAAATCTTCTTCTTCAGATCCACAAATTTGAATGCTTTCATATTTGGGATACAACATCTATAGGGGGTCAGATTCAAGCTTGTACAAATCGGGTCCCTGAGTGAGTATTTGGGCTCTCTATTGGAGCCCAAAGTTTAACTTCATGCAGTTTGAGAAAATTTCTTTAAAAATCTTCTTCTTCAGATCCACCAGTCAGAATCCTTTCATATTTGGTATACAACATCTATAGGTGGGTCAGATTCAAGTTTGTACGAATCGCGTCCCTGAGTTAGTATTTGGGCTCTCTATTGAAGCCTAAAGTTTAACTTCGTACAATTTGAGGAAATTTCTTTAAAAATCTTCTTCTTCAGCTCCACCTATCAGAATCCTTTCAAATTTGGTATACAACATCTATAGGGGGGTCAGAATCAAGTTTGTTCAAATCGAGTCCCTGGGTTTATATTTGGGCTCCCTATGAGAGCCTGAATTTTAACTTAGTGAAATATGAGGAAATTTCTTTAAAAATCTTCTTTTTCAGATCCACCAATCAGAATGCATTCATATTTGGTATACAACATCTTGAGGTGGGTCAGTTTCTGGTTTGTTCAAATTGCTTACCTGGGTAAATTTTTAGGCTCCCTATGGGAGCCCAAATATCAACTTAGTGCCATATAGGGAATTTAAAAAAAAAATCCTCTTCTTTAGACCCTGTGGTCAGAATGTTTTCATATTTGGTATACAACATCTCTAGGAGGATCCGATTCAAGTTTGTTCAAATCTGGTCTATGGGTTGTAATGGGAGCCCGAATTTTAACTTAGTGCAATATGAGGAAATTTCTTTAAAAGTCTTCTTCTTCAGATCCGCCAATCAGAATCCTTTAATATTTGGTATACAACATCTCTAGGTGGGTCAGATTCAAGTTTGTTTAAATCGGGTCCCTGGGTTAATATTTTGGCTCCCTATTTGAGCCCAAAGTTCAACTTAATGCAATGCGAGGACATTTCTTTAAAAACCTCCTTGTTCAGATCCACCAGTCAGAATTCTTTCATATTTGGTATATACATTTGTAACATCTCAAGAGGGATCAGATTCAAGTTTGTTCAATTTGAGTCCCTGGCTTATTATTTGGGCTCTCTATGGGCAGGGTTGGGGGGAGGCAGGGGGAGCATGTTAGGTTCAGGTTTGTTCAGATCCATTTCCATAAAATTTGCATTTGCATGGCTTCATTCCTTTGTAGTGTTGATGAACCATGTCTAACTGAATGTGACCCCAAACACTTCTTTGAACCACTTTGGCTGGTGAGCAATTAAGGTGCCTTGGGGCCTCTTGTTTTTTATAAGAATAACATCTTTGGTTTTTTACCCAATGATTTGTGAAAATATAAACTAAATTTTTTTTCAGTTAAAATTTTCATGTTTTTCTTTGACTTAATCCATTTTATGTTGTAAAAGTTTGTGTTGAGGTGAGTTTTGTTTCTATTTGTCTATGTTTCTATGTGTCTTTCCATGTAATTGATATTGTAGACTTGGGTTACTGAAGTCCATTGCAGTAATATTTAATCCCCATTTTATGTATATTTCAGGAATTTAATTTTAAATTTTAGCCAAAACTTATTTATTTTTATGCCCCCTGACTTAGGTCGGGTGGCATATAGTGATTGAAGTGTGCGTGTGTCCTTCCGTGTGGCCTTTTGTGTGTGTGTGTGTATGTGTGTGTGTCCGAGCCAATAACTCGAAAACTGTTAGGGCCACAGTCATCAAATTTCACACAATTTTAAAGGACCATGGGAGGATGTGTCACACACCATAGCCAGGTTCGTACCTTCAAGGTCAAGGTCACATTTAAGCTCACACTGAAAATCGGTCAATATTCGTGTCTCAGCCAGAAACGAATCATGGTACAATTGTTAAACTTTTTACAAATGTTAAGGACAGTCAGAATGTGTGTCGCGTATAATAGTTTCTGCCGCATCTGCAAGGTGAAGGTCACAAGAGGGGGGGGGGGCATGTGTTACTTTAGTAACATTCTTCTTGTTTGGTTATTAGAATTTGCGTTCAGGGTCAGCTTTTATGCACATTGTGGTGTCTTGACTATTACTATTACTGTATATTTTTTTTTTGAAGGTCATGTTTAGATATTAACCCTTTGAACATTGGTGATATCTTCCATGCCAGTTAAATGGCAGAAATTGGAAGTCCATATCCAATATTTGGGGGTAGAGCAATTAATATTTTCTATGTGCCGCCTTCAGACTGCACATTGAAATTATTATTTGTTCTACCATACACGTTCACTTAGTAGCCATCCTACTTAATGAAATTATGATTATCGTGTTCCTGGACCGGAAAAGCGGTCTCATGGTGAAAGATTTAACCATACTGCATGCACAAATTTTTTTTTTCAGTCAAAATATTTATATTTTTTCAGACAAAGTCAATTTTAGATTGTAAGAGTTTTTGTTAAGGCAAGTTCTGTTTCCGCGAGTCTTTTCATGAGATTGACATTGTTGACATAGGTTATTGAAGACCATCGCAGTAATATTTAACCATTATTTTGTTGGTTAGTTGCCTGTTATTACATGTAGATTTTTGCCTAGAAATCTCACAATATTACATTTCATCAGTTTAACCAAGCTTCGACAATACAGGCAAACGATCGTTCCGTTCCCCTAGAGGTTATGCAAATAAAAATTGAGGCGAACAGACTATCAGTTAACCAAAAGGATCCATCGGTTAACTAACATTTTTACGATCGGCATATTAGATGCCTGAGCAGAAAGTAGTACACATACAAATATTAAATTTGTGCTTATGAATCAGCTGTAAGCACTTACCAAACCAAAAAATTATATTACAGACTTTCAGGCCATGTTTGGACTACTGTAAGCATAATTAGAAACATGTTATTACAGTTTATGGAAATCAAAATGCACTGCAGCCTGATGTATGATAGGGCCACAGCCAAATCAATTCTGGACCTTTTCACCGCTATATGCAATGCTGCTAATAGAAGATGCTCAACTCTTATATGCAATGCTGCCTACAGAAGAGGCACAACCCTATATTTCTAGTTATTGTGTATTTCTGTTTTGTTGATATTTTTATCTTTGGAAGTCATAACATGTTGCCAACAGAAGGGGCATTACTCTACATTTCCCTCCCAAACCCTCCCACCAGCACAGGCTTATGGCTTTCGGGATATGCCTGTGGCATATCGTGTTTGGATTTTTGGTTAACCAACAGGTTAATGAAACAAATTTACTTAACCTTCAGAATAGGTTAATGAACAACTAAGTGGGTAACCTGTTAATGGGTAATCAAAATATAGAATTGTCAAGGCCTGCTTAACATATCTTATCTACACCACTGACAGTGCATATGTGATGAAAAAATCTAATGAACATGCAAACTCATGTACTTGTAGATTATTGAATATGAGAACAGAATTCGGGCTTACTCCACTCCAGATAAAATATTTCGTTATTTTGCCACACTGAAAGTACCTAATGGACAAGGATATTGGGAAGTTGCGATGACACCTGAAGATTTTGTCCGTTCCATAACACCAGATATGAAGCAGCCTGAAGGTAAGTTTATTATTTCAAGGTTCTGCCATCAAGCTTTGGTTTGAAATGTTTGACAGTGATATGCTCTGGTTTGAAATGTTTGACAGTGATATGCAATTAATAAACTTTTTATATTAAGCAGTATTATACCCTCTACACACTGATGTCAAAATACCAAAATTCCAAGCACAAATTTTTCCCATTAGGGCCCGCAAAGTAGATCTTCTGTTTCTCACTTCATTTTTTTGGAAAATTGCATGCAGGTGGGCAGTTTTTAGCTCACCAGGCCTAAAAGGCCATGTGTGCTTTTGATATCACTTGGCATCCGCTGTCGTCCATCGTCGTCTGCAAACTTTTCACATTTTCATCTTTTTCTCTGGAACCCCTGAGCCGTTGTGAACCAAACTTGGCAGGAATGGTCTATGGGAGGTCCTCTACAAACCATCCTCATTTTGTTTCCGTTTGATGAAAAACATGGCCACCAGAGGCATTCTTTGATTCTGGTTGGTGGATTTTCAAAAATCTCCTCTGAAACTGCCAGGCCAAATGTTTTGATACTTCACATAAATGATGACTGGGACCCCCTCTACCAACGATCCTCATTTAATGTTGATAGGGTTGCAAACATGGCTGCAATTGCAGCTTATAGTTACTACAGAAACCCTAATGGAAATCACATTTTGATCTTCTCTGGAACTACTGAGCCGACATGAACCAGACCAGGCAGGGATAGTCTATGGGAGGTCCTCTACAAATGCTCCTCATTTTGTTACCATGCATCGAAAAACATGGCTGCCAGAAGCCTTTTATGATTCTGATTGGTGGATTTTGAAAAATCTCTGAAACCACATGGCCAAATGTTTTGAAACTTTGCATGATTGATGACTGGGACACCCTCTACCAATGATCCTTAATTAATGTTGATCAGGTTGCAAACATGCCCACAATTATGACTTATAGTTACTATAGAAACCCTATGGGAAATCACATTTTCTTCTTCTCTGGAACCAGTGAGTAAACTTGAACCAAACTTCGCAGGAATGGTCTGTGGGAGGTCCTCTACAAATGATCCTCTTTCTGTTCTAGTTGGTTGGAAAACATGGTCACCACAGGCATTCTCTGATTCTGATTGGTGAATTTTGAAAAATCTTCCCCTCTGAAACCACAAGGCCAAATGTTTTGCAACTTCACATGGTTGATGACTGGGACCCCCTCTACCAACGATCCCCATTTAATGTTAATTGGGCTGCAAACATGGCTGCAGTTGTGGCTTATAGTTACCACAGAAACCCTATGGAAAATCACATTTTCCTCTTCTCTGGAACTACTGAGCTGATGTGAACCAAAACTTGACGGGAATGGTCTATGAGAGGATGGAAATACGTGGCTGGCAGAGGCTATATTCTAATGCTTACCCAAATGCCTCTCCTGTCTGCATGAAGATCAGTACTTTCAGCAAAATACTTGTTTTTTTGAGAATCTGGTAAGGAATGGTTCCAGTTTTCTCCACTGAGAACTGGGAAAAACCACAAAAATATTGTGTATACAGTACAGGTCAAAATAAGTTGTACCATAACCACAATAAACTAAGTATGCTGCTCCTGCCCTGACAAGATCAGAATCTGACATCATTTTCTGGAAAGCTATCAATGAGAGCTTTCCAGAAAATGATGTCATCTTCTGGTCTTATCAGTGTAGGAAGAGAAAGATACATAGTTTATAGTGGTTATCCTACAACTTATTTACACTTGTACTGTAAACAAGTCTGCAGCTGTAATTATGTTAATAATACTCTCAAGTTACTTACCAGAAATACTGATTGATGACAGGTGTTTGGAAAACATGGAAGTTTTTGTTTATTTTGTATACCATCATATAGAGCTGACCAGTCAATTATAATATCATTTAAGATATGACAAATTATTTTAATAACATTGTGTTTCCTGTAACCCATGTAGCAGACATGGTCTATGAGACGTTCTCTACAACTGTTACTCATTTTATTCTTGTGGATGAAAAACATGGCTGCCAGAGGCATTCTTTGATTCTGATTGGCCGATTTTGAAAACTCTTCTCTGAAACTACAATGTCAAATGTTTTGAAACTTCACAGGATTGAGGACTGGGACACCTATCAATGATCCTCATGTAATGTTGATGTAATGTTGGAAACATGGCCACAATTGCGACTCATAGTTACCATGGAAACCCTATACGAAATCACATTTTAATATGTACTTCTACCAGATGAGTGATTTCAGTCTCTTTAGAGCCTCTAGTTTATTGTCCCCCAACATTTTGTCAGAGGATTATTGTAATCAACTGTGTCTGTCTGTGCTTCAATGTGTGCATCTGCCTTTCCTCTTACCCCAATGGTTAGGTGAATTCTGAATATCGGCCGGATCTGAAAATTTTTGTTGGAGTTATGCCCTTTTTTCGATGCTTTTCTGCCCAATTTTGCAACTTGGGAAATTTGGTGTCTGGATGATAACTTCAGTTTGAGTTATTGAATTAACACCAAATTTTGTACATTGGTTTGTCTCAAGAATATGCAAGTCAAGTTTGAATTTGGGTATGGAGTTATGGCCCTTTTTCCATTTCGTTTACTTTGAAAATTTGTTTTAGTCTTCAATATGTCCAATGTAAGAACTTGCTTTCGGGGGTCATAGT
The DNA here is from genome assembly GCA_031216915.1 of Pictodentalium vernedei. Lineage (NCBI taxonomy): Eukaryota > Metazoa > Mollusca > Scaphopoda > Dentaliida > Dentaliidae > Pictodentalium > Pictodentalium vernedei. The sequence continues at coordinate 117,330,232 of CM062297.1, read as the reverse complement.
CCAGGCCTGGCGGTGCACTTGTTTTATTTTTCTCCTTCTGAAAAAAACGGTTGTATTATGATATGGCGTTGGCCACCATCTGTCCATCTGTTTGGTCCATCCATCCATCAATCTGTCCATCTGTTCAGAATTGTTTTCTGGACTTTTTTTTGTTATGGATGGGCATATTGAGAAAAATTTTGTTATACAGCTTTGTTATAGATACTAACAGATTAAAATTTCGAATTTTGTTCCACTCTGTTGATTTTTGATGGAATTACTGCCCCTTGAACATGAGTAATGTTTTATAATGTTTCTTTAAGTGGTAATCCATTTGTCCTTAAGTGGTGTGGGGGGGGGGCATGGTGAAAAAGTAGGTAGAGGTGCAGGCTACAAGCCGAGAGGCCCTCGATTCGAATCCCTCCTGCGGCAACCGTGTTGTGTCCTTGGGCAAGACACTTCACCCCATTGCCCACATGGGGGCATGGTGACACCGTGAACTAAGGCATCCTGCACATCGATGGTGCACTTGTCTTCAACCAATGCTAGCCCTGCTTGTGTGGAGTTAGTATGTTGGGGAGCTGACATTTGCTCGGTGGTTCTCTCCGGGTACTCCGGTTTCCTCCACCCATAAAACTGTCGTGGCATGATTAGCCATAGTGCAAAAATATGTGACCTAAAACACCAATAAATAAATAAGTGGTTGGGGTGGGTTTGCAACAGAAGATAAACCACTGAACAGCCAATTTCAAGGTTATCCATCCATCCATCCATCCATCCATCCATCCATCTAAATGGATTTTCAGTAACTTAAATGGTAGGAGGACTGGTCTAACGCAAAAGATTTCCATTATCTAAGTAGAGGCTATTGTTTCCTCAAGTGGTAATCCCTTTGCCCTTAAGTGGTGGGGGTTGGGTTCACAACAAAAGAAAAACCACTAAAGGATCAGTCTTGAGGGCATCCGTCTGTCCGTACATAAAAATTCATTTGTAATTGGACAGTAAATCCCCACAATGTAGGTTTGTACCAGTAAATAACCTCATAAGGGTATGCTATACTGAAGAAACTATAAGCCCACAATGACATGGATAAAAAACTTGCACAATGTAGCTCTCATCTGTACGGGCAGAAATTCAGTACCTCAAGCTGTAGGAGGTGTGGCCTAACACAGAAGATTTCCATTGTCTAAGTACTGGGTATTGTTTTAAATGGTAACCCCTTTGTCCTTAAGTGATAGGGGGTTGGGTTTGAAACAAAAGAAAAACACTTAAGGCCACACAAAGTAGATGTTCTGTTTCTCAGGCCAAGTTTTGTAAAATTGCATGCGGGCGGGCGGGCGGGCATTTTTTTTATTTTAGATTTTATTTTTGTAATTACTTCTTTGCCATCAGAAGTTCATATTCTTGGTTTGTTTTATGATTTAGGCCTCATACAGCATAGCAAGAGTAGTGGTGTATTTCGTCCCTTGGGTGCAACAAGGCTTTGCAATGCTAAAGCATTGCAAAGCCTTGTTGCACTCAAGGAACAAATTTATCAATTTTATTAACTTGTGTGAAATATCAGACATAAACCATTTAATTTTTATTTTTTCAAGTTTGCATTGGTCATAAAAAGAGAGCATGCGGCAGCCAAAAGGACCATGCGGGAGGGCCTGAGAAACAGATTTTTATCCCCCGAAAAAAAATTTCGGGGGATATAGTCGTCACACGTTTTTTTTTGTCCGTCCGTCCGTCCGTCCGTCCGTCCGTCCGTTTACATTTCGTTTCCGGATGATAACTTCCCTTGAAATAGTTCGATTGTAACCAAACTTGATATGTGGCTTAAACATATAAAAATACAGGTCAAGTTCGAATCTGGGTTCATCCTGATTAATATTACCAGAGTTATGCCCCTTTTTAATTTAGAAAATCTTTTGATTTTTGGTTTCCGGATGGTAACTTCCCTCAAGATAGTTTGATTGTAACCAAACTTGATATGTGGTGCAAACATATCAAAATACGGGTCAAGTTCGAAAATGGGTTTGTCCTGATTAATTTTACCAGAGTTATGCCCCTTTTCAACTTAGAAAATCTTATGATGACCACACTTTTTTCGGGGGGACCAGCTGCCTCGTGGATGTGGCAGCCCTCTAGTTAATTTTATTAAGCCTAAAGGTCAGTTTTAAGGGAATCTGTCCATCCAGGCAGGATGAGGATACCGAATCCACCCGACCTACACAAGATTCTGTAAGACCTACCCTGGAAGAAATAAGGCAACAAGCAATAATAAATATAGAAAGGCACAGGCAATACAACAAGATGCAATGAAAGAAGCAATGAAAATCATAGAAAAGTACCAAGCAGAATCAACACCAAACAATGGGTCGTCTCCACCAACAACACCAACTACTGCCACAACCGTTCTATCGCCATCACAGCCACCTCCTCAAAAGAAAAAGAGCAAGAAACACAAACGACACTAAGATTTTCCTTTGCGCAGTTCATTTTCCTCCTTCAACACACCTTGACATGTAGCCACAAGAACACTTAACAGCCACTGAGGGTCGAAAGGGGCTTGCCTCACAGCACTCTTGCACGCTTTCGGCGCGCTAAAACTATTCTGTACGGCGATGGCTTACCACACATCGGTTCATCATTCACACCTCTGACCTCCGAGTGTGAGCACCCTGATTGAAATGATGGAAAACCTGGAATTACCAGCTCGTCTCAAGAAAGCCATCTCAGTTCTGGGCGTCTCTTGTTCCATCTCCTAGACTATCCAGGAAATAGGCAAGAGCGTCAACTGAACCTGGAATTTAAAGTAGAAGTAGAAGAAAACACCACTACACCACCCTCCTCGGGGAGAGGTAGTACCTTTGATGAGAGGATCCCCTCTCACACTGGTCCTGAAAAGAAGAAAAGGAAAAAGAATCCATCAACCAAGCGCAGGGATTCCCGTCGCCTGGAGGCTTTACTGGATAAGAAGAAAGAAGTGAGCGAGGGGGTGGAGGTTCTGGAGGCAGCCACCAGTTCCCCTCCTAATCCTACAGGCACACCCAACCAACTGCCGGCTCCCCAGCTGGTACAGTTGGATGAGGAATGTCCAGTAGAGATTGAGGAACTGGAAGTTGCTTTTTTTCACCACTTCCACCCCTCACTCCCCTTTTCCTTCATTCTCGGACAACCAGGACAAGGAGGAACTAACACCGAAACAACAAAAACAACCTTCACCAGCTACACAGACAACATGCAAAGAACATACAGACCCTTCTCTGGCAAAAACATTATCAGAACACTGGCAATTCATGGCTGAATGCAAAGAATTCAATAGACGCTGCGAAGAAAAGGACAGACACTCTGATGAAATCTCCAGACTAACGAGGGAATTCATCAATAAACAAAAACAACCGACAGACACAGCTAATCACTCAACAATGCCAACCATCACTTCCACGGTCTCTCCATCACAGCCACCTCTTTCAAAGATGTCATGAAGAAAGAACAAATGCAGATAAGCTGCTTCCTACTCCTTGCCTCCTTTACCATGCTCAGAACATAACAGAAACCTTATACAGCCAATGAGGGTCGAAAGGGGCTTGCCCCACAGCATCCTTGCGTGCCTTCGGCCCGCAAAACCCTTTGATTTGATTTGATCTGTCCATCCATCCATCCAGATCTGTATATCAGCTGAGAGTGCATGGATTTCAATAAAATATAACTTGGATGAACCGTTCTGCCACATGTTGCTTCATCGTTCCAGCACTGCAGAGGGGGTATGAATTGCCTTTAACAATAGCTCATGTTGGTTTTATTTTCTTCTCAAAAAATTTTGAGGTAACTTGATTTCTAATTTGTACAGGTCTCTTATAACATTTTCCATTGAAATTAGCACAATGGGAAGTACCCGATAGTAGGTAAAGGCTCCAAAATTTATAATTATCTCATTTTTAGCTCAACTTGACAACGTCAAGTATGAGCTATTGGGATGGGTTGCGATCTGTCTACGTCTGTACATCCATCCATCTGTATGTCTGTTTGTCCACAATTCCTTTAGCACACCCTACAGGCTGCAGCTCTCACCCGATCAGTTCCAAATTTCATAAATGCCTTTGGGGCAACGTCTAGAGCTATCGCTAGGAAGCTAGCGATTTTTTAAAATTTTGTTGAAAAACATGGCCGCTAGTGGCCATCTTGGATTTGGATATAAAATGTCCAACAATTCCATTAGCACACCCTACAGGCTGCATCTCTCACTCGATCTTTTTCAAATTTCATATGTAGCTTTGGTGTGATGTCTAGATTGGAGTTATCAAATTTTTCTGAATTTTGTTGAAAAACAAGGCTGCCAGCTGCCATCTTGGATTTGAATATAAATTGTCCAACAAATTCCTTTAGCACACCCTACAGGCTGTAACTCTCACCCGATCAGTCCCAAATTTCATATGTGGCTTTGGAGCAATGTCTAGATGGGAGCTATCAAATTTTTCCAAATTTCCTTGAAAAAACATGGCCGCCAGTGGCCATCTTAGATTCGGCATATAAATTGTCAACAATTCCATTAGCACACCCTACAGGCTGCATCTCTCACCTGATCTTTTTCAAATTTCATATGCAGCTTTGGTGTGATGTCTAGATGGGAGCGATCAAATTTTTCTGCATTTTGTTAAAAAATAGCAGCCATCTTGGACTTGGCATATGAATTGTCAACAATCCCATTATCACCCCTACAGGCCACAACCGTCACCCCACTTCCATTAGCAGACCCTACCTCTCACCCGATCTTTTTCAAATTTTATTTGTAACTTTGCTATGATTTCTAGATGGAAATTATCAAATTTTTCTGCATTCCATCATAAAAGATGGCCAACAACAGCCATCTTGGATTTGACATAGAAATTGTCAACAATTCCATTAATACATCGAACAGGCCCCATCCCACACCCGATTTTTTTTCAGATTTCATATGTAGCTTCGGTGTGATGTTTTTCTGCAGAAACTTGAGTGAATGACTTTGCATTACTGGATCTTTCTATTTAGTTCAGTCCCTTCTTGGTCAAGTTGAGCTGCAGTGTCATTGACACTTTCATTTTCTAAAATCGACACTTGCAAGCCTGCATTCTGTTGTCTTCAATGCTTGGAGTGACATTCAGAGAAAAAAACATCTGAATTTTTATCTTTATATTTTCAGGTTTGGGGCTTGATCAGTTTAGAAAATTTGACCCACAGGTAATCAAGATTTTATATATCTTCCATATTCTGTACATTGTAATGCATAGAGCATTTCATTATGTTAATTCAAGACGTCATTTTATTACAGCTCAGGGCTGAAATTTTCTTTTTGCTTTAATCATTGCATTTCATATCTTGTTTTAACAGGGGTTGTATGGGTCTTGGAAAACTAGGAAATTTATACTAATTGAAGCTTTATTACCCTTGTCAGATAGTATAGTGGTTTTTTTAACATTGAATGTTTGAAATGGCCAATATTTTTTTCTTGTCAAGTTAGCTCTATTTCACAATTTAAACAATAAACTAGGGATTTGGTTTACTCTGTACCTAAAATGAATTTATCAATATTGTGTGTGAATGACTGGAATTTTTTCATTCCCCAAGCATAGCTTGTAACCCTCTTTTCAGGGCTTATATTTCAAAGAGAATCTGAGAATTGATTCACACAAAGATTTGTGCAACAAAACCATCGAGAATGCTTGTAGATTTTTGCTGCACCTGTGCTAGACTTTGCGCGAAAAGAATTGAGTTAATTTAACCCTTCCCTAACATAGTGGCAACAAATTAATCAGTACAGGCCTAAGATAACCTGAAATATCCTGACACTTTGTTAGTAAGATTGTACAAATATGGCTGTCATTGAAACTGACTCAATGAGCCGGTATCACTGACATCCATATTTGTACAGTTTTATCGGTAAGTACTGTTTATTTTTTTTAAATATTATCAAATTTAGATCATGTTTTAAAAATTAAAAAGCTGTGTTGGGTAAAGGATTAACATTTGTTATCAGTATACAACAAGTGTTCAACCATGGTGGCTCTTGGGGATTCTGGGACTCTTATAGCCAGTACAGATTCTGACAACCATTATTGCGAGAATCGAAATGGATTCACCCAACTTAAATGAAAGTCCTGCTTTTGATGAGCACATTTCTCTTGAGAGGGTTACACGCAATGCTTTGTAAGGGCAAAATGATAAATAACCACGTTACAAGGGGAATTTGGTGCCTAGTGAAGAGAAGCTTCGACTATTTTGCTAAGTAAGATTTTTGGCCCTTTTCCAAGTGAATCGTCCACATTCACTCATGTAATTTACAAATTGAGCATTTCTAAAGGAAATTTTTTCAAGATGTTTCCGCAAAACCATATCATGTAACCCTGTTATTGAGACAAGGTCCCTCCACTAAGAGGTAACATGATAGAGTTTTTCCAAATTTTTTGGAAAAATTTAAGAAAAAAAGTAATATCAGTAACAGATTTTGATATCGTGAGCATTCTGTAAAGGACTAAGCATTTACCTAACATGACTAGAGAATGTCGCTTACAATTCCTTTCTAGAACAGCTAAGGCCTTAAAAAGTTAACAATCTGTTTCTCTGGCTCTCCTGCATGGCCTTTTGGCTGCCGCATGCTCTCTTTTTATAACCAATGCAAACTTAAAAAAAAATAAAAATAAAATGGTTTATGTCTTATATTTTACCCAAGTTAATAAAATTGATAAATTTGTCCCTTGAGTCAAGAAGGCTTTGCAATGCTTCAGCATTGCAAAGCCTTCTTGCACTCAAGAGACGAAATACACCACCACCCATGCTTATAGATTATAAGACTTAAAACAAAAACAAACCAAAAATATGAACTTTTGATGGCAAAGAAATAATTACATAAATAAAAAATAATATAAGAAAATGCCCGCCCACATGCAGTTTTGCAAAAAGTGGCCTGAGAAATGGAAGATATGCTTTGTGTGGCTTATACATTTTCATTTTTTGTTTCAAAAACATAGTCTATGACCCCCTCATTGGAATGTGCTTAGCAAGTTCATTCCAATAAGCAAGTGCTGTTGTGGAAAAACAATTCTGAAATCATAATATCTAAATGTCTACTATATCTGTCTATTTTGGGGCAGATATTTCTGTCTGTAAAGCAGCCATGATTAGATTTACTTTATTTTTGGGGGTTTAATGACACTTTTGACTGCCTGGGTCACCTCGTGTCGGAATTAGATTTAGTGAAAAATTCAAGAAAATTGAACTCCAGAAATCATTGGTCAAGAAGCGGGTTTAATGTACAGAATAAAATTTGGTTATTAATAAGATTACTGACAAGCAATTCCCTGTCCTTGCCAGGAATCTATGCCAGCACCGTGCAAGGAGTTACAGTTAAAACTAAAAGTCCTGTCATGAAATGCGCACAAATAGCATGTTGATCTGTGCGTTGATCTACGCGTTATGACCATAGTAAGGCTATCAAATTGGCAGAAACATTGCCTGTGTTTGCGATGAGTAACCAGAAGAACCTGCCGTGCTTTGGATGCCCTTCGATATGGCAATTGCGCGCAATTCCTACGTGCAGTTAAGCCGAGATAAGTGCACAGTTCATGACAGGACTTCTAGTTTTAATTGTACGTCCTTATACAGCTATGAACTGCCCCTTTTATATTGCTCTGAAAACGTTCCAAGTGTATTTTTCCTTAATAACTTGATCCATCGGATGCATTAATCTTGAAAATGTTTTTACATCATTGTTTGTAACCTGTACAGGTATCCAACAATAATGTAGTAACACTGTTAAGTCACCTGCAGCTATGTTTTAACCTTCAAGTGCAATATCTGAAACAATACCAGAAAGTTTTCAGTGAAGTTCATTGTGGTTTCATTAACCTTCAAATTTGGGGTGAATAAACTTTGTTGAAAACTTTATTTAACCCTCAAAGGTCAACTGCCACCTTTAGACAATTTTCCCTCAGAACCGCTCAAACAGCCTACAGACTTTGTGTCAACTTCCAGTTAATTTCAAGTTTACTGGCCGCAGCTTTTAATAAACTCTTCGCTGTCTTTAAAGGCAGCCAACACTTGACTAGAAACCAGTTTTAATGACAAAGGTGTCATATGTGACAGAAATTGTGGAAAATTCTCCAGGTCTTTAGAGTTGAAAAAACAATTTATAAACATTAAACATCAGGAATTTTATTGGAAACATAACAGTTAGGCCTAAAAAAGTTAAAAATCTGTTTCTCAGACCCTCCCAGTTGGTCCTTTTGGCTGCTGTGTACTGACGTTTTTTAACCAATGCAAACTTAAAAAACTAAATATAAATTGGTTTATGTTTGATATTTTACCTAAGTTAATAAAATTGATAATTTTGTCTCTTTGAATGCAACAAAGCCTTCTTGCACTCAAGGGACAAAATACATCACAACACATGCTATTCTGTAGATTATGAGGCCTGAGATATAAAACAACCCAAGAACATGAACTTTTGATGGCAAAGAAATAATTACAAAAATAAAAAATAAAAACCGGCTGCTCACATGCAATTTTACACAAAATGGCCTGAGAAACAGAAGATTTACTTTTTGGTGCCTTATGAATATCAGATATTGCACTTGTCTTCTGAATACAGAATCCCACCTTGTTCAAAAACTCTTCCAAACCATTTTCTTTCTCAGGTTTTAACTTGTGGTCTTGGGGTAAACTTGACTTTATGCTTGTGTTGCGGTCATGCCATAGCTACCGAAGTGATATTAAACACCACTTAATAAATATATAACTCTTAGTCCCATTTTTAACATTTGATTTTTGGGGGTTTAGGACCACTGTTTTACAGCTTCCCAGTTACCCAGTGCAATTTGTCATTTTAATAATTTTTTTTCAAATTGTTCAAAAAATATTTCAACGAAACCATATCATTTGACCCCTCATTGCAATGAGCTCTACGAGCATGTTCAAAGAAGAGGGTCACCTGATATGATTTTGTTGAAATTTTAAAAAAAAGCGTTATTTTCAGCTGCTCAATTTTCAAATTAGTCAGTTTAAACAGTATTTATTCACTAAATGACATGTGTACACATTTCACAATAACAGTAGGGTAACACAAGTTCTGAATAACATTAGATACAATAGTATACACAAAACAATGAAAGTAGATTACTGTGTAAAGGAGGGATTCGACAGAAAGCTTAAAGCTTATGTAAGTCGTCTGTTATTTTCAGCTGCTCAATTTGTAAATTATGTTGGCAGATGTGGCCGATTCGTCAAGTAAAGGGTTAACCCTTAAGGGTCTGGAGATTTTTATACATTTTCGCTATACTTCGAAAGTCTACCTCTAGTGGCTTTGCAGATGTATCTAGTCAAGTCTTGGCTGCCTACAGAGGCAGCCAAGACTTGCCTAGAAACAACTGACAAGGTACTTAGAAAACAAGTTTTGAGTTTACCCAAACAATGCATGTTGGGGCACCTGTTCCTTTGCATTAAAAAGTTATCAAAGTCGGAATTAGGCCCTTAAGGGTTAAAGTGTATTTTACACTTCATTATGAATTCATTACAACAGAGTAGGTATGTCAACTTAAAATGAACGATCGAGAACCATTTACCTTTCATCAGTATTCATGCTGTTATGGAACAACTAATTTTAACCGAATTTTCTTTTTTATTTACAGCATAATATGTCTACACTCGAGTATATAGTGTAACCCCTGTAGGACTGGGTAAACATACAAATTTTGTTTCAACATGTATTGAGAAATCCGGTAAAATAGAAACATCCCTATAAAATGGAAATAAAATCTCTGTATTATCATTTGAAGCACTTTTGATCAGTGTTTGGCTGGTGAAAGCACCATACAAGTAAATAATAATAATTATTATTTTTATGTTTTCAAAATCATTTAATAAGGCCACACAAGGTAGATCTTCTGTTTCTCGGGCCATTATTTGTGAAATTGCATGCGGGCGAGCGTTTTTTTATTTTATTTTTTATTTCAGTAAATACTTCTTTGCCAGCAAAAGTTCATGTTCTTGGTTCAAGTTTTAGGCCTCATAATCTACAGAATAGCATGGGTGGGGTGTATTTCATCCCTTGAGTGAAAGAAGGCTTTGCAATGCTAAAGCATTGCAAAGCCTTCTTGCACTCAAGGGTCAAATTCATCAATTTTTTTCAACTTGGGTAAAATATCAGACATAAACCATTTAATATTAATTTTTTCAAGTTTAAATTGGTTATAAAAAGAGAGTATGCGGCAGCCAAAAGGACCATGCGGGAGGACCTGAGAAACAGATTTTTTATTTTTTTAGGCCTAACAGTATTCTTCTAACTTGAATTTTGTTGATAGCCTTTATCTTGTTGTGAAATTTAGAATTTATTTGCGATAGATCACAACACACAACAAAGATGAAGATTTCAGTCATAAGTCTTTTTGCCTGCTATTCACTCATATGGCTCTTTGAAACTGACCATTTCACAAGACTGTGAAGTTGACAAGCAAACAAGATCAAATTAGACCTGAGGGAGCAAAGCTTTTTATTTTTAGCTCAACTTTGGCGAAGCCAAATTTGAGGTATTGTCATGGCCCGTCGTCCATCTGTCCATCCATCGTGCCGTCAACACGGGTCGGCCTACAGGCCATATTTTTTAACCGATCTTTATGAAACTTCTTGAGTACCTTTGTTATCACCGTGGGACGAGTGTTTTTGGGTGCGGCCCAAAATTCAAGACGGCTGCTGGCAGCCATTTTGTACAAAATTAGGTGCAATCAGATTTTTGCGCAAAACTTCCATACGAAACCGCTGATTTGAATAATTTTTTGTGTGAATGTTTAGTACCATGGGAGACATCACATATAATACAGGTTTTTTTCTCGTGCATAAATTATGCCAATTAGACTAACTTTGATCTATTTTGTGTTACATTCAGCACTGTAACTGCAAATGCCAATACAGCTCGGGCTAGAGGCCGTATTTATAAACCGATCTTTACGAAACTTCTTGAGTACCTTTGTTATCAACGTGTGACGAGAACGAGTGGTTTTGGGTGCAGTCCGAAATTCAAGATGGCCACCAGCAGCCATTTTGTACTTTAGTTACTGCAATCAGTTTTTTGTACAGAACTTCTGTATGAAAGTTCTGATTCTAATAAATTTTTGTATGAATGTTTAGTAACATGGAATACATCACATATAATACAGATTTTTTTCTCATGCAAAAATTATGCAAATTAGATGAACTTTAATTTATTTAGTGCTACTTATATACTGTAAGTACACATGTCAATACGGTTAGTGCTGGAGGCTGTATTTATGAACCGATCTTCACGAAACTTCTTGGGTACCTTTGTTATCACCTTGGGATGAGAACGAGTGTTTTTGCGTGCGGTCCGAAATTCAAGATGGCTGCCGGTGGCCATTTTGTACCAAAATAAGTGCAATCAGTTTTTTGTACAGAACTTCTGTATGAAAGTTCTGATTTGAATAAATTTTTGTAGGAATGTTTAGTAACATGGAATACATTACATATAATAAAGGTTTTTTTCTCGAGCAGAAATATTGCATATTAGATGAACTTTGATTTATTCAGTGCCACTTATACACAGTAAGAGCACGTGTCAATATGGCTCGGGCTAGAGGCTGTATTTATGAACCGATCTTCACAAAACTTCTTGGGTACCTTTGTTATCACATTGGGATGAGAATGAGTGTTTCTGGGTGCGGTCCAAAATTCAAGATGGCTGCCAGTGGCCATTTTGTACCAAAATTAGGTCCAATCAGTTTTTTGTACACAACTTCTATATGGCTCAGGCTAGAGGCCGTATTTATGAACCGATCTTTATGAAACTTCTTGAGTACCTTTGTTATCACAGTGGGACGAGAAACAAGTGTTTTTGGGTGCGGTCCAAAATTCAAGATGGCCGCCAGCAGCCTTTTTCGTACAAAAATTAGTGCAATCAGTTTTTTGTACAGAACGTCTGAAAGTTCTGATTTGAATAAATTTTTGTAGGAATGTTTAGTAACATGGAATACATCACATATAATACAGGTTTTTTTTCTCGTGCAGAAATTATGCAAATTAGATGAACTTTGATTTGTTCAGTGCTACTTATACACAGTAAGTGCACATGTCAATACGGCTCGGGCTAGAGTCTGTATTTATGAACTGATCTTCACGAAACTTCTTGATGTACCTTTGTTATCACCTTGTGACAGGAACGAGTGTTTTGGGGTGCCTTTGTTATCACTGTGCTATGAGAACAAATATTTTTGGGTTCAGTCAGACCCACTCTGGGACTCAAAGATTTCTTTTCTAGTTTAGCATCTAACTGTCACCCCACTTTTACAATACTTTACCTATATATTTGTTACAGGCTACGGTCAGCATTTATATACAGACCGTTACAATACTTTACATGTACCTTTGTTATCAGGTCATTACCTAGATGTTTGTCATTGCTGTGTCACATATTATACATGTACATGTCTTAAACAAGTTGAGCTGCAGTGTCATTGACACTTTCATTAAGTTTTGTTAATCCACATTGAGTCCTGAAAATAGTTTCTTACACTATTATGTGGAAAAAACTTTTCTTTTATCAATGACAATTTCCCATAGTGCAGTGCAAATTTAACCAACTATATCTTGTTTGACAAAGCTCACTGGGCTCTGTCAAACAAGATATAGTTGGTCAAATTTTTATCCCACAAGTGCAAAATAGTGAAGAGATTTCTAGGTAATTAAAAAAGGAGTGATGAGCTCAAGGTAGCTTTTCAATGATGAGGGAGGTGCCTGAGAACGCAGTATTTTTTTTTTAACTCCCTTCACTCTGATGTCAAAATATCCAAATTTCAAGTAGCCATTTTTCCCATAATGCAACTGGGAATTTTACCAATTCAATCTTTTTTGACAGAGCTCAATTGATTAAATTTCTAGTTGCATTATGGGAAAAATTTGCACCTTGAACTTTAGATATTTCGACATCAGTGTGCAAGGGGTTAATAGACTAAGATTAGGCCACACAAAGTAGATCTTCTGTTTCTCAGGCCATCATTTGTGAAATTGCATGCGGGCGAGCGGTTTTTTATTTTATTTTTTATTTCAGTAATTACTTCTTAGCCATCAAAAGTTCATGTTCTTGGTTCAAGTTTTAGGCCTCATAATCTACAGAATAGCATGGGTGGTGGTGTATTTCATCCCTTGGGTGCAAGACGGCTTTGCAATGCTAAAGCATTGCAAAGCCTTCTTGCACTCAAGGGACAAATTCATCAATTTTTTTTAACTTCGGTAAAATATCAGGCATAAACCATTTAATTTTAATTTTTTAAAGTTTAAATTGGTTATAAAAAGAGAGCATGCAGTAGCCAAAAGGACCATGCGGGAGGGCCTGAGAAACAGATTTTTTATTTTTTTAGGCCTTACAAGTTTTTATATTCAAGTAACCCTCTGGTCACTGATGTCAAAATACAAAAATTTCAACCTGTAGTTTTGTTGCATAATGCAACAAGGAATTTAATCAAAAATTTATTAAATACAAGGGGGGCATGGTGGCTCAGTTGGTAGAGGTGCGGGCTGCAAGCCGAGAGGTCCTCGGTTCGAATCCCACCTGTGGCAACCGCGTTGTGTCCTTGGGCAAGACACTTCACCCCGATTGCCTACATGGGGGCACGATGACGCTGTGTACTGAGGCGTACTGCACGTCGATGGTGCGCATGTCTTCAACCAATCTAACCCTGCCTGTGCTGCGGTGCAGAGTTCAGAGTTACGATGTTGGAGAGCTGACAGCTGCTCGTCGTTGCTCGGTGGTTCTCTCCGGGTACTCCGGCTTCCTCCACCCGTAAAACTGTCACGGTCACGATTAGCCATTGTGCATAAGTATGTGACCTTAAACACCAATAAATAAATAAATATTAAATACAAAGATGCATGAGGCCTAAAAAAATAAAAAAATCTGTTTCTCAGGCTCTCCCGCCTGGTCCTTTTGGCTGCCGCATGCTCTCTTTTTATAACCAATTTAAACATAAAAAAATTAAAAATTAAATGGTTTATTTCTGATATTTTACCCAAGTTAAAAAAATTGATGAATTTGTCCCTTGAGTGCAAGAAGGCTTTGCAATGCTTTAGCATTGCAAAGCCTTCTTGCACTCAAGGGATGAAGTACACCACTACCCATGCTATTCTGTATATTATGAGGCCTAAAACTTGAACCAAGAACATGAACTTTTGATGGCAAAGAAGAAATTACTGAAATAAAAAATAAAATAAAAAAACGTTCGCACGCATGCAATTTTACAAATAATGGCCTGAGAAACAGAAGATCTACTTTGTGTGGCCTAATGGGAAAAATTTAATGCTTCAAATTTCTGTATTTTGACATTGGTGTGAAGAACTCTCTTTCTTGTGAATACTCAAAATCAGAACAAGTCCTCCAGGGGTTACCAACTGTTACGTTCCACAAGTACCATAATTTTATTGCACATTGTGATGTGGTAGCAAAGTAGAATTTAACTGGTTCAGTTCTGAATTTGTTTGAAATAATCATCGAAAGCACATACCCCACTGAAACCCCAAGAGGTGGAGAAAAGCATGTGTACTGTAGTACCAAAAAATTCTACTTTAATGGGCTGCAAGTCCTCTGATGTATGGAACATGGTTATTAATGGTTAACTAAATCTTGACTTTATACTTGTGTTCAGTTGTGATACAGCCATGGATGCTGAAAGTGAAATTAACCTCCAAAAGACTATATTCGAAAACATTATTTTTTTTCATCTTTTGATATATTATTACTGGTAACTAACAATCAAAATGATGATCTCAACCTAACTTTATTTTGTTCTTAAAAATTATTTCGTTACAACAAGCACTTTCTTTTAACCCTTTGCCAAAGGCACACAATATCAAATAAAATGTGTCATTTTAATAAATTTTTTTTCTGAAGAAATTTCAACAAAATTATATCATGTGACCCCCTTTGACTGAACTTCATGTTCCAACGAGGAGTCACATAATACAGGCTTGATGAAATTTTTGGAATTTTTTTTTCGACTGCTCAGTTTGTGTATTGAATGTGCATATGCAGCCAATTTGTCAAGCAAAGTGTTAATTTGTGAGAGTACAATTTTTATGCATGTAAACTGTGATCAAGTGAGTATCAAGTTCATGAATGCATCATTAAAGCCCTTCTTCCAGCATTTTTCAGCTGAGCCTAAATATGGGCTTCCAGCACTTAACCAGTTATAGAAACGATGAGTTTGGATAAACACAGTGAAAATTGTAATTTATGTCTTGTCATCACAAAATACACCATAGTACATTTATATAACCATTTTTCCTCAGTACCATAGGTTTAGAAGTTATTGGCACCGCATTGAGGACTATCGGGGTTCTTCTTATAACTGTCTTGATGTATTTTTCTGAATTGATGACTGTAATTAACTGGTTGAGTGCTGAATTATTTTTGGAAGGTGATTTGTCACATGATAATTTATCCCAAAGATGCATCTGTCTCATGATTATTTATCCCAAAGATGCATCATTAGCAGGAAGAGGCACCTTAGTTTAGCAAGATTTTATCATAAATAATTGTTTTGTTACAGTTTATTGGACAGTGCCTTTTGGCACTCTCCATGTATTGTCACAAATCAACTTTATATCCATGTTGCATTCATGATTTGTCATTATGCAGAAATATGTTACCTTTAACACCAGTAAACAATTAAATAAATAAATAAGCTGATTGCTGATGTGGAAGTAAAATGCAGGGATTTTTATGAAATTGGCGCTTAGTGGAAACTTTTAACAACACAAAAAGAATAAAATGTCCACATATGCACCAAACTATTCTTCCAGAACACTGCTGAGGTTCTTGTTCAGAAGAGACCTACTTTTGCGTGCACAAATGGATCTTTAGAATTCAAAAGCAGGTTTTCTTGCATAGTGTTCTGTGTTTGGATATTGTGTTCTGTTTGCAATCATTTTCACCAGACTGTGTAAACTGGTTGGTGCCAAAAGCCTCATCCTGCTCAATTGAAAAGCACTACTACTAGCATCAAACTGTATGCATTAACCCAACTCAGACGATATGAAAATCTATTATTTTAAAAATCATTTTTAAATTTTTTTTCAAAAATTTCAACAAAACTATATCATGTGACCCCTCATTGGATTGAGCTCGACATGCTTGTTCCAGAGTGGGAGCACTTGATATGGTTTTGTTGAAATGTTTTGAAAAAAAGTATTTTTTCAGCTGCTGAATTTGCATATTACGTGGGTGAATGTGGCTGATTCGTTAGGTAAAGGGTTAACTTGTTGATTGCTCAGCAGTAGCAAAAAAGTCTATTTAAAATTGTTTTGTTAAAATCTGTTGGAGAGGGCAAGAAAAAAGTAATCATTTTTTAACAAAACATTTCTAAACTTAGGTTCCTCTTTCTGGTAGCATGGTATATTTGACAATAAAATACTCTTATTACAAATCACCTTTGTTGCAAACCCTTTCTCGCAACACTGTCCACAGACCATGTTTGTCTATTTCAGTGTATGCTTATAGGTGATAACACCTTATCTCTAAATGAAACACAATTTGTTACATTGGTAGCTGTGTTTTGGGCAAGAAATCAAATAGACAGGATTGCCAGACAACTTCAGACAAGCTGTTAATTGAAAATAGAATATGGTTTCATTTTTGGAATTCACTAAAAAAAAATCTCAATCCATTCCAGTGAGGGGACATAAGCTGAGTTCAAATTCTTCAGAATATCACTTGCTGGGTTTGGTCATTACATTGCGTAAAGAATTGCTACAGATGAGCTTTATACAAACCATGCACAGTGCACAGGGATAGTTACTTAGTTAATAATTAAACAATTTTATAACCAGAAAGCATGACTAACCCTTGCAGTGCACAGGGTTAGTCCCGCTTTTTGGTTATAACAAAATTTGTATCTACCATATCACACACAACATGAAAATGTACATTCTCGAAGGCTGTGAGGCTGTATCTCAAAACGTCAAAAAAATAAAAATCTGTTCTGGTGTGTTTACACAAGAAAACAATAGGCTTAAGGCTATAGTCTATATCTAATTAGCTTTGGGTATTTTGCAGGAAGGGTCTATAACCGTGGGGAATAACCATGGATGTCTGTTGTGTAATTCTCATTGACGTTTGAATGTTTTGTAAAGCTTGAGAAGTGCGTTTTTGTTTGCTCCCCAATTTTTACCTCTGATTATCTTCAGAAAATTGAGATACCAATGACTTGTTCGTATATTCAGTATGTGGGGAGTGTATTATCACTAAATCACCTGTAGAGTGGCATTTCCACCCAAGCTATAATTGCAAATTTGTTGCAAAGTATAACAAGCACAAGCAAAGTTCCAGCCAAAGGACATCCGGGTTATACCCGGAGGTCCATTGGCTGAAACATTGCTTGTATTTTTTGTCCACATGTACAGAATTTGAAAGTGATACGTCGAATGATCACTCTTTTCCCCGGGGGATTTAATTACAATCCACTTTCCACGTACTATATATATCTTACACAACTCGGTAAACTCTTTTCACCGAACATATAAAACCCGCTGTCTGTATCTCTTATCTCTGAATGCAGAAACTTCTCACCAGTGACCACTAATTAGATATAAACTATAATTTGGGTCCAAGTTTGGACTACCCCCAACGTACATTATAGGCTATTAGTCACCAATTTATGAGGGTTTATAAAACAAAACAACAATAATATTTATTATTTATTTACCATTATCAAAATATGTTTTAAATAAAACAGTGAATGTGGTAATAAATAATACACTATTAAAAAAGCAAATCTATATTGTACATTGGGGTAGTCCAAACTGGACCCAAATTCCGTAATATAATTATATTACGGACATTGGGGCCAAATTTAGACTAATTGGGGCGCTAATATCCACTTCATTTTTCTGAGGGGGGGGGGGGGGGGCCTAAAAAATTAAAAATCTGTTTCTCAGGCCTTCCTGCATGATCCTTTTGGCTGCCGCATGCTCTCTTTTTATAACCAATCCAAACTTATAAAAATCAAATGGTTTATGCCTGATATTTTACCCAAGTTAATAAAATTGTCCCTTGCGTGCAACAAGGCTTTGCAGTGCTTTAGCATTGCAAAGCCTTTTTGCTCTCAAGGGATGTCATACACCACCACCCATGCTATTCTGTAAATTATGAGGCCGAAAACAAAACAAAAAAACAAACCAAGATCATGAACATTTTAATTGCAAAGAAATAATTACAAAAATAAAAAAAACGCCTGCATGCAATTTTACAAAAAATAGCCTGAGAAACAGAAGATCTACTTTGCGAGTCCTTAGTTGGTTTCTCTTTACCTGGGGTGCAGGACTCAAGAAAATAATGGAAATACTTATTTTTAGCTCAACTTTGGCAAAGCCAAATTTGAGCTTATGCCATGGCCCGTCGTCCGTCTGGCCATCTGTCCATCAGCAATTGGATACGGCTCTGGCTAGAGGCCGTATTTATGAACCGATCTTTACGAAACTTCTTGGGTGCCTTTGTTATGACCGTGGGACGAGAACGAGTGTTTTTGGGTGCGGTCCGAAATTTAAGATGGCTGCCAGCCGCCATTTTGTACCGACGATGCAGAAATCTGTTTTTTGTACCGAACTTCCATATGAAAGCTCTGATTTGAATAATTTTTTGTATGAATGTTCAGTACCATGGGATACATCACATATAATACGGGTTTTTTTCTCGTGCGTAAATTATGCAAATTAGACTAACTTTGATGTTTTTTGGTGTTACTTTCAGCACTGTAAGTGCAAATGCCAATACGGCTCAGGCTAGAGGCCGTATTTATGAACCGATCTTTACGAAACTCCTTGGGTACCTTTGTTATCACCGTGGGACGAGAACGAGTGTTTTTGGGTCCAGTCCGAAATTCAAGATGGCCGATGTCAGCCATTTTGTACAAAATTTGGTGCAATCAGATTTTTGCACAGAACTTCCATATGAAAGTGCTGATTTGAATAATTTTTTGTGTGATTGTTTAGTAGCATGGGTTACATCATATATAATACAGGTTTTTTTCTCGTACAGAAATTCTGCAAATTAGATGAACTTTGATTTTTTCAGTGCTCGGGTTAGAGTCTATATTTATGAACCGATCTTCACGAAACGTCTTGGGTACCTTTGTTATCACCTTGGGACGAGAACGACTGTTTCTGGGTGCGGTCCAAAATTCAAGATGGCTGCCAGTGGCCATTTTGTACCGAAATTAGGTCTAATCAGTTTTTTGTACACAACTTCTATACGGCTCAGGCTAGAGGCCGTATTTATGAATCGATCTTTACGAAACTTCTTGGGTACCTTTGTTATCACTGTGGGATGAGAACGAGTGTTTTTGGGTGTGGTCCGAAATTCAAGATGGCCACCAGCAGCCATTTTGTACCAAAATTAGTGCAATCAGTCTTTTGTACAGAACTTCTGTATGAAAGTTCTGATTTGAATAAATTTTTGTATGAATGTTTAGTAACATGGAATACATCACATATAGTACAGGTTTTTTTCTCGCGCAGAAATTATGCAAATTAGACTAACTTTGATGTTTTTTGGTGTTACTTTCAGCACTGTAAGTGCAAATGCCAATACGGCTCGGGCTAGAGGCCGTATTTATGAAACGATCTTCATGAATCTCCTTGGGTACCTTTGTTATCACCGTGGGACGAGAACAAGTGTTTTTGGGTCCAGTCCGAAATTCAAGATGGCCGATGGCAGCCATTTTGTCAAAATTTGGTGCAATCAGATTTTTGCACAGAACTTCCAAATGAAAGCGCTGATTTGAATAATTTTTTGTGTGAATGTTCAGTACCATAGGATACATCACATATAATACGGGTTTTTTTCTTGTGCAGAAATTATGCAAATTAGATGAACTTCGATTTTTTCAGTGCTACTTACACACAGTAAGTACACATATCAATACGGCTCAGGCTAGAGTCTGTATTTATGAACCGATCTTCACAAAACTTCTTGGGTACTTTTGTTATCACCTTGGGACAAGAACAAGTGTTTCTGGGTGCGGTCCAAAATTCAAGATGGCTGCCAGTGGCCATTTTGTACCAAAATTAGGTCCAATCAGTTTTTTGTCACAACTTCTATTCAGCTCATATTTGTGAACTGATCTTCACGAAACTTCTTGGGTACCTTTGTTTTCACCTTGGGACAGGAATGAGTGTGTTTTGGGGTGCCTTTGTTATCACTGTGCTATGAGAACAAATATTTTGGGGTTCAGTCAGACCCACTCTGGGACTCAAAGATTTTTTTCTAGTTTAGCATCTGACTGTCACCCACCTTTACAATACTTTACCTATACATTTGTTACAGGCAACAGTCAGTATTTATGTACAGACCGTTACAATACTTTATATGTACCTTTGTTATCAGGTCATTATCTAGATGTTTGTCATTGCTGTTTCACATACTATACATGTACATGTCTTTGTCTTGACAAGTTGAGCTACAGTGTCATTGACACTTTCATTTTAATGTGAATTTCAAAAATGAAAAACGAGTATTCTATTTTCAGTTAATAACATGTTCTCATTGATTCTCATAATCTTCTGACATGTGTCATATCTGAATCTGATTGATGTGGACAAATAAATATATTCATAATTTACATATGTCACAATTAGCATATGTTGAAATAATCATATTTCCCTAACTCTTAGAAGCCGGGAGTGGAGTTTTCTTGCCTCTGACGTAATACGGCAGGTAATCTGGCTGTGACGGTTCAGCTATCTTTGCGCTGGGGGAGAATTGAACACTGAGCAGGTGCTTCTAGTCAAGTGTCGTCTGCCTGAATAGGCAGACGCCAGACACTTGACTAGAAGGACCTGCTTACTGTAAGTTTTTTCGTGGTATGTCATGTTCAATAAATTCATTCTGATTCCCCGGCTTCTAAGAGTTAATGGTTGATTTTGTTATTTGGCAGTAAGGACCATTACACTGGATGTAATACTATGCCTTCCTGGTATAGAGGCACCCTGTTAATTGAATAGCCACTTTGCCAGTGAATACTATTTCATTAACATGAGTATTCAGTTAATACCCCCATGGGAAACCCGGGAAGTAAAGTAGTGCTTATTTACTGTAGTAAACAGACTCTGTTTTACTGGTAAAATAGGACCCTCTCACCAATGTTTGGGGTAGAAGTCCTTTAAAATGGGCAACATGGGTCAAACGATTGGCTTGAACTTGACTTTATATCCATGTTGCAGTCATGCTTAGTTAGCCATTATTCAAAAAAATCCATTCCAGTGAGGGGCCATAAGCTGAGTTCAAATTTAGAAATATGTGACCTTAAATACCAATAAATAAATAAATTCAATAAACAGGATTTTGGTTATTTTTCCGTATTCTTGAGATAACCTGATAATTTATTCTATTATATCTTTTTTTGACAGAGCTCATTGAGCTCTGTCAAACAAGATATGAAAGATTAAATGCCTATATTGGATGTACTGAGGTCAAATAAGTCTATAAATAGGTGGGGAGGGGGTGGGAGTTGTCAAGGTAATTTTTCAACATATTACAAGACTATTTATTCAATTGACAGGAGTTTGCTTGATAATGCAGTCAACAGGTCAGTCAAATTTGTGTTGAAGACAGGGTAAATGTTTTTTGGTTGCAGTATTGGGGTTTTATTCAATTAACAGTGTTATTCAGTTAAGAGATATCCAATTAAGTGGACTCCACTGTATGAATATTTTGTAAATCACAAGTTTGGTACACAATTCATTTTTTTGGTGACTGGCTGTCAGTTTTATATGAGTGGCCAGTTAATAGCTCTCAGCTGAAATCCTTGGAAAGAAAGTAGCCCAAACTCTGTAGTAAATATGAAATGGTCCAACCATAGAGGTCAGAGTTTCAATCTGTGGACAAAATATTTTTGTGAACCATGGAGTGTCAAAGGAGTATACAATAGAAAAAAAATGGCAAGGTTTTTTCTCAACACTTCGACACAGTGTTAAAATATTAAAATATTTGCTTTGTAGAACTCCAAGTGAGAGTGTGTCACACCACATTTCCATCAGCATGGAAGTTATTACATAGTGATTTCTGTTAACTCTTTACCCAATGCAATGGCCAAAACCAGCCAGCGCTATTCTAAAAAATTGCTAGTTAATTTTCATTATTTTTTTCTTGTCTCAGAAGACATAGGTTATGACCCTCATTGGAATGAGCTCGACGAGTTCGTTCCAATGAGGGGTCATAACCTATGTTTTTGAGACAAAAAATGAAAAAAATTCAAGAATTTTTTTTTGCAAATGTCATCTGCTTTTCATGTTAGGTAAAGGGTTAACAATAATCTTAATTGTTTAAGAGATACTTTATTACTTCCTAGCAATAGCATCAAAATGTTTGTTTTGGTAAGACTTGCTCAAACTTCTCTTTTTACCCATAATTCCTATGTTTCAGTGTGGCACAGAGGGCCTAAAGCTGTACACCAATGATTTAAAACATGTCAATTTGAACATTCTTCTTTTTGAAGTGCATTCATAGAGCCTTTTCAACTGAACTCTGATGCAGTAAATATTTTCTGTTTGTAAGGATGTTAAACAGTTGTCTATTCTGTTCCAATCCTATGTGAAAATTAAAATAGCCAATCTTGCTGTGCCCCAGGCATTCAGCAGTTGAATTGGCACAAAGAATGACACTTTCTAATTAAAAAACTATATTTCCTATCATATATCTTCCATTGTATCACTGCAGGTGCTATTGCTCCAGGGTATGATTATAAATAAACTAGTGATGGTTTTTAAATAGATGGTGAAACCTTGCTGCCCTTTCTGATATTAGTTACGTAATATTACAGTTTTGAATTTGCGACACTGAACAAGAAAACACTGATTGATTGTATTTTTTTTTTGTAAAAGATCCCACAACGATTGGCATTTCAATAAATTAACCTTGATGGTGTTTGATGTATTGTGTGTATCAGTGTAATATCTATATAATGTTACAGACAGTTTTTAATCTGGGAGGCTGAACAGGAAAAGACTCCTGATTGTTTGTAGTTTTTTTTTATGTAAAAGATCACACAATGATTGGCTTTTCAATAATCTACCCTTAATGATTGATGTATTGGGCATATATGTGTTAACCCTTTACCCAATATAACTGCTAAAAGCAGCCAGTTCTATTCTCAAAAATCACCAATTAATTTTCATTTTTTGGCTCCAAAACATAGGTTTTGACCCCTCTTTGGAACGAGCTCGTCGATCTCGTAACAATGAGGGGTCATAACCTATGTTTTTGAGACAAATGAAAAAAATTAGTTTTTCAAGAATTTTGTTTGCAAGTGTCATCTGCATTTCATGTTAGGTAAAGGGTTAAAGCTAACCGAATGGCTAGCATTTCAATACACTCCCACTAATGGTGTTTGTTGAATTAGGTGCATCAATAAAGGTTGTGAGTTCAAACGGAACTGTGATGTAATTTGAACTGTTGAGTAATTTTTGTATCCTAAAATATCTTATTTGTTATTTTTATCCTCAAACCGCATGTGTGTAGGTTCAATAAATCATGGTGTATCAGCACGAAAATGTTGAAACACTCTTCTTTTTGGCAATCGGCATTTGCCAATGTTTACCCTGACTCCTGATGGGTGATCTAATGTTGAATATCAGCCAGTGGCCAATTGTATACTGATTAAATGTCTCATGACTAAACTGAGAAAATTGTTGAATAAATGTCCAGGTCTTTGAGAATTCAGAACTGAATAGTAGTTTCAGTTCCACATATGACCCATTTTTTGAAGTTGATGAATATTCTTCTAGCGATTTGTAGAAATGTTGACTGTATTTCCCATTTGTAACACTTTCCTCTTATCAGTCCTATTTTACAGACCATTACCATAACAGGATTCTTAAATTTGAAAAAAATATTAAAATCTGAATGCTGATTTTTGTGAATAGCCCTTGCAAGATATTGTGTTTACATTAGATAATAGATAAATGCTGGGAGTGCAGTGTCTCCTTGGTTAATGCACTGGACTTAGGATCGAAAGGATGACTAATAGGGCCACATTATCTGTATTCTGTCCTTAGGCAAGACTCTTAATCCCGTTTGCCCAAGTTGGAGAATGGCAGGCCTTAAAATTCATCATCATTCACAAGAACCAGTTTTGATTCTCGCAAAGTCCTATTGCAAGAATCAATTTTCAGTTCTTTAATCTTTAGAATTTGAGAGTACTGTGAGTGCAACATGTATGTGTGGCATAGAAGATGTAATGGTTTCCTGCACCAAAGGCACGTAGGGATGGTGTGGGGCCCTTTCGACCCTCTTGAACTGTTTGAGTTTGTGTCATGCCTGGCAGTGGTAAAGGAGGAAACGGTATGAGTACTCAGCGACGCTTGTGGCATTTGTTTTTTTTCTTGAGAGGAGGTAGTTTAGATGGAGAGACTGTGACAGCTGACGTTGTTGGAAGATTGCCTGAAGGTGACTGACTTGGTTCGTATGGTCTAGTCCTGGCCGAATCTGGAGTAGTTATGAGTGGTGAGGGAGGTTGTCTGAGGCTTTTGTTGTGATTGTGCCTCCACCAGTTTAGTAGATATCCATTTGATCAGCCCTAGTAGTTCTTGGTGTTGTCGTTCCTCTTCATCTTGATAATGGTCTCACCCCTGGCTTTTCTGGCTGTCCTGCTTGATCTGCTCCTGCCGTGCATCCAGGTCCTTGTGTTTTGGTTCCAAAGGGAGAGGTGAGTGAGGATCGGGAAGTGGCGAGAGGGCAACTTCCAATTCCGCCTCAGTCTCCACAGACTCCTCCTCATCTGACAAGTTCAGCTGGGGAGCCGACAGTTGAATGGGCCTGTCAGTGGGAGAGGGAAGGGAAGTTGCGGCTGCCTCTGGCTCTTTTTTTTCCTCACTGTTCTCTCTCTTCTCCAAAAACGCCTCCAAGCATCGGGTATTCCTCCGCTTGGTGGACCTGCTCTTTGTTTGCCTTCTTCTCTTTTCAGGGTATCCAGACCCCCTTGGGTGAGGACCAGTGTGAGAGGGGGTCCTCTCACTAAATGTACTACCTCTACCCATGGGGGTGGTGTGGTGTTCTCATTGGTAGTAGTACTAAATTCCAAAGTCAGATAGATGCTCTTGCCCTTCTCCCTGACAGTCCAGGTGATGGGATGAGATACGCATAGAGCTGAGATGGTCTTCTGTAATGTTGCAAGTAAATCCAGTGCTCCCATGTTGTTTTAGTTGAGATGTTCACACTCTTGAGATCAGAGGTGCGAATGAGTCATGTGAACATGAGAGTGGCCAAGAACATGAGAGTGGCATAGTAAACAGCAAAACGTCATATTTATACATTTAACCCTTAACTCTTAAGGGCCTAATTCAGACTTTGACAATGTTTTACAACAGCTGAACAGGTGCTCCAGCATGCAGTATCTGGGTAAAGTGGGGGGCGTGGTGGCTCAGTAGGTAGAGGTGCAGGCTGCAGGCCGAGAGATCCTCGGTTCGAATCCCACCTGCGGCAACTGCGTTGTGTCCTTGGGCAAGACACTTCATCCCCATTGCCCACATGGGGGCACGGTGGCGTTGTGTACTAAGGCGTACTGCACGTCGATGGTGCACCTGTCTTCAACCAGTGCTAACCCTGCTTGTGTTGAGTTGATATGTTGGGGAGCTGACAGTTGCTCGCCGTTGCTCGGTGGTTCTCTCCAAGTACTCCGGCTTCCTCCACCTGTAAAACTGTCATGGTCATGATTAGCCATTGTGCAGAAATATGTGACATTAAACACCAATAAATAAATAATCTGGGTAAAGTTAAAAGTTACATTCGAAGTACCTTGGCAGTTGTTTTTAGGAAAGTCTTGGCTGCCTATACAGGCAGCCAAGACTTACCTAGAAACAACTGTGAAGTCCCTGGATGTTAACTGTGAAAGTATACCAAAAATGTATAAAAAATCTCCAGACCCCTGACGGTAAGGGCCTAATTCTGACTTTTGAATGCATTTTCTGCAACAGAACAGGCACCCCAACATGCCACTTTTGATAAAACTCACAAGTTACATTCTTAGAATCTTATCTGTTGTTTCTAGGCAAGTCTTGGCTGCCAGTACAGACAGCCAAGACCTGCCTAAACCAACTGCTCAGCCATGAGACATAGACTGTCAAAGTGTAGCAAAAATGTATAAAAATCTCCAGTCCTTTAAGGGTTAAGAGAGTTTAACCTATAAGAGCCCAGTTTCAATGTTGGTGAGTTTCTAGCTATACATATACATGTAGAACACATGCTCCAACAAACAGGCTTTTGGTGGTCTTGCTAATGGAAATTGCAGTACTGTGGCAGAAAAAGGATTTGTATTTTGCCTAGAGGTCGGGGCCTAAAAAAAAAGCCCCAGGTTTGGAAGGTCGAGCCTACTCGGGCTGATTTTTTAAACATGGCAGAAATTGTTTAATTTTGCTTAAAAATGTTAATAAAACTATTCTGATCATGCATCTGGTTTGAGATAAGAATACTTCACATTTTGGAGCATTGGGATATGTTGCTGATGGTGACTTGGAATTCAGCAGGATGGGTGAATTAGCATTTACACCAACTTTGCCCAAGGATACAAGGACACCACATGCATATTGTACTTTCATAAATCACTTCCCCAGGTTGTATGTAGTCCTCCAACCTCTCCCACTATTTCCAGAGTTGAGAATCTAGGTACCATACCCATGTCTGCTGAGGCCCAGAAGCCCCCCCCCCAAAAAAAAAAAAAAAAAAAAAAAAGCAAATTCTAAAAAAATAGAATATTGCAAAAACACATCAACAGAATTTGATGAGAGTCACATGTAAAACCCTGGAAAAAAATTAAGTAAAACAGGAAAGTTTACCTATAGTTGGGCAAGACGTCAATTTCACCGTCATGCCAATCATGTTGAACTCATGTAGGTGAAACGAAACAGATCAATTAAAAACAAAGCCTTGTTTCATTTGTATGGACTAAAACTGTCAACGCCGGTAGGAAATGTGCAAGCTCTGTCAATAATACTCTAAACCACGCCCGTGATGATAAACACCTCACCTCATTGTATGTCAGAATATTAATGAGAATAAAATTATATATTATTTTTGTATTCTTCCCCTGGTAAAGGTATCGCGGAACTAAATATTGAAATTAGAGTGAACCGCCTTAAAATGTTGCATTCGGAAATGATGCAATCTCTAAAAATAAACAGCCTTGGGAAAATCCATTGTTTCAATAAACGTTTGAAACATTCTATTGACATCTTGCATTATTGTTGAATATTCCTGATAAAAAAAGAGGGTGATTTGATGACTTTCAAACCTAAGAAATACAATTTACTTTTTGTGTGTTTTTGTAGGGAATTCCCTGAAAAATATGTGCACGTGACCGGTATTTTTAATATTGCTCTTTCCCTGAATCAAGTCTTCCCTCCAACACATATTTAACCCTTCTGCTGGTGATAAACATTTGGAAAGACTGAACAGCATATTTTTAGAGACTGAAGTTAGTATCACATACTTTCAGTTTCTTATGATTTACTGTGAGGCTTCAGCACTCATGGTCCACTGAGTTATTTTTCAATTTAACAACCTTGTCGTGGCTCTTCCACTATATTTTTCATTGTATGTCATTCAGTACTCTCATGTAGACTTCCTACATGTGTGACTGCAAGCCTATCTGTCTGTCTGTGTGTCTGTCTCTCCATCAGACATGGTGTTTCTTTGCTTTTCACTTGCCTGGATCTACATTTTCAATAATTGGCAGCTGACTAACTTTCTCCCCCCCCCCCCACACACACACACAAGTATATTAAACATCAAATACCACTATATTTTTGAAGCAAATGTCTGATTCATCCTCTTTGGAAACATGCTTTCAGCAATTTCATGCTTTTTGCCAGAATGGGTGTCTGTGGGGATAAAACAAAGGTTATGAAAGGGCACCTATGGGAACTTGCAGCATAAGCGTAGCACTATAGAATCAATATTTAATGGTTTTAGGCATCTTACCAGTGTTATGAGATATCACAGTAGCAGGTACTGGTCATTCTTTTGGAAAAAACACTGTTTTCAGAGATTTTTCTAGGTGACGACAGGGGCCGAATATAGGCCCCATTCCCAATGAGATTTAGGCATGATTTTTCCCAATTTCTAACATAAAATTCCCAATTGGTACCCAGTGTCAACTTCATCATAATAATTGCGATTATTTACTGTGAAAGTAGGCCTTATTATGATGATAAAAGAACTGTAAAACTATAATTTCAAATAATAAACCCAACTTCTTCATTTTTAATGTGCCTGTAGAAAAGAAATGTGCATTTTTCTTCACTCTGCAGTGTCACCAGAATTCCCAATTTGGTCCAATAAGATGGTATTTTTCCCAATTGTATGGGCCCCTGGCCCCATTCCCAATGCCCCTAGAAAAATCCCTGGTTTTATGTTTTGTCAGTGCCATACCAATGACTCTATGTGCCTTTACTGAGAAAACTGAGGCTTTTCCTTTACAAAAATTGCAAAATATTCATCAAACACAATGTGAAATGTCTTCAGAAGCCAGACTGTGATTTAAAAACTATTACAGATGGGAAAGTTCATATCACAGTAGGTTTCTTTTGGGTCAATATCAATTAAATTATGAATTATATCATAGATTTTGATGAAAAGGGGCACACCGGGTGGGGGGGGGGGGGGGGGGGGGGGGGCTATTCAGGGAAAAATTTTACTACATCAGATGGTAGAATAAAATTTGACATCAGTTGTTAGGATAAACTGGTAGAGTCCTTTCATATTGGTGAAATATATAGCTGCATCCCCAATTTTGGAAACAAAATTGACATCCATATTGTTCAATGGGGGTTGGGACACTGTTTTGTTTGCAGTATGGTTAAATGAGACATATTTTTAGCTCATCTTGACAAAGTCAAGCTGAGCTAATCTCATCGCTCGCTGTCCGTCGTCTGTCGTCTGTCGTCCGTCAACACCATGTTTTGCTCTTCTCCCCCAAAGCCACTGGGCCAATTCAAGTGAAAGTTTGTGTGAGTGATGGTCCCAAAGGGGCATTTCATTTTTGTTCAACTCAGCATGCCCAACCCCATAGGAAGGGAGTGGGGGGAAAATGCTCCAAAATATTTTTAAAATCTTTTTCTCAAGAACCAGTGTGTACAATGACTTGATATTTGCTATGGAGCTTCCATATGAGGTGTAGAATCAAGTTTGTTCGAACGAAGTTCGTGAAGTAATATTTGGCTTTGTAATAGGAGGGGTAAGATTTTTGGCCCCGCCCAAAATTTTTATTTTCTGAACCGATGGTCCGGTATGAACCAAATTTGTTTTGTGGTATAGTATTGGGTCATAAGTACTTGTACCCATGCAAAAAAAAAATTCCCGCATCCCCATGGGAACCCTGGGAGCTAAAAATAGAAATATTTTCAAACGCCCATATTTCCCAAACCCCACGGAACAGAGAGCTTTTATTTGGTATGAAGTATCCTTATGACCAGTAGAATTGAATGGTAAAAAAAATTTGCCATCGGTTATGTTAGGGTGTTCTGTAATGGGCATCGAAAAAATGCTGAGTCAGCATATTTGCAAAAATTTTCAAAAATCTTTTCTCCAGAACCAATCATCAGAATCTTTTGATATTTGGTATACAGCATTCATAGGGGGGTCAGATAAAAGTTTGTTGAAATAAAGCTCATTGGTTCATATTTGGGCTCTCTACAGGAGCCCGAAGTTTTAACATAGGGTAATATGGGGAATATTCTTTAAAAATCTTCTTCTTCAGAACCACCAGTCAAAATCTTTTAATATTTGGTATACATCATTGTTATGAGGGTCAGATTCTAGATTGTTTAAACCAAGTCCCTAGGTTAATATTTGGGCTTCCTACGGAAGCCCAAATTTTATCTTTGTTCAATATGGACGGTAATTTAAAAAAATCTTCTCCTTCAGATCCATCAGTCAGAATGCTTTGATATTTGGTATGCAACATCTCTATGGGGGTCAGATTCAAGTTTGTTCAAATCGGATCCCTAGGTATATATTTGGGCTCATTATGGTAGCCCAAATTTTTACTCAGTGCAATATGAGGAAATTTCTTTAAAAGTCTTCTTCTTCAGATCCACTAGTCGGAATGCTTTTATATTTGGTATACAACATCTCTAGGGGGGTCAGATTCCAGGTTGTTCAATTCGAGTGCCTAGGTTAATATTTGGGCTCAATATGGGAACATGAAATTTAACTTAGTACAATATGAGGGAATTTCTTCAAAAATCTTCTTCTTCAGATTCACTTGTCAGAATGCTTTCATGTTTGGTATACAACATCTCTAGGGGTGTCAGATTCGAGTTTGTTCAAATCGTATCCATAGGTTAATATTTGGGCTCGCTATGGTAGCCCAAATTTGAACTCAGTGCAATTCGAAGAAATTTCTTTACAATTTCTCTTCTTCAGATCCAATAGTCAGAATGCTTTCATATTCGGTACACAACATCTCTAGGGAAGTCAGATTTAACTGTGTTCAAATCAAGAGCCTGAGTTAATATTTGGGGTCTCTATGGGAGCCGGAATTGGCCAGTTTGCTGAAGAATTAAAAATTTTGTATTCAGTACCCTCTAGAGGTACTAAGATTAATCCACATAGGTTGTATCAAGGGGCTTCATAGGGGAGCTTTACATTTTACTTATGATCAACCGAAGAAAAGGCATGATGCTCAGATTATTTTTGTCACTCCTGAGGGACTCGAGGATTGACATTGTAGCCTATGGAGATGGCTTGCTTAATGTAGACTCATTCTTGGACTCTGTTTAAATTGTGTTCTGTACAAGATGAGCGCTTCAGGCCCCGTGGGGCCTCTTGTTCTAAAAATATTTTGTGCTGATGCAGATTTTAGTTTTATTTTGGAATCAGGGTAGTTTTTTTAAAGAAAGCTGTAAATTCTCATCCTTCTCAGTTAATTTATAAAGTAACAGGATAGAAAAATCTTTTGGAGGCAATACCAGTTTTCAAACCCACTTGACCAAGTTTGGACACTTTTCCTTAAAAGAGCAAATTTTCCATGTTTTTGACTCAGCCAAAGCCAAAAGTTGGATTCTAATGCAGAAATTACCCTTTTAACCCATACAAGTGGTAAAATGTCTCTTTGGTGGGGTTAGGGATGATTATAGGTATCGCGGAACTAAATATTGAAATTAGAGTGAACCGCCTTAAAATGTTGCACTCGGAAATGATGCAATCTCTAAAAATAAACAGCCTTGGGAAAATCCATTGTTTCAATAAATGTTTGAAACATTCTATTGACATCTTGCATTATTGTTGAATATTCCTGATAAAAAAGAGGGTGATTTGATGACTTTTAGACCTAAAAAATACAATTTACTTTTTGTGTGTTTTTGTAGGGAATTCCCTGAAAAATATGTGCACATGACCGGTACGTTCTTTGAGAAAAAATACAGGAAATCAGCTTCATTTTTTTATTCTTTAATGTCTCCACTGTTAAAAGAAACTAAATATTTCAAAACTCCACATCATGTTGGCATGACCATGTTGTGAATTCCTTACCAGTATACCACCCTCAGTGGGCACTGCGCTGTTACCACAAACTTCCATCACCAGTTGAGACTGGTATAGGTCCATACAAAAAATGAAAACAATACAGCGTGGTTCGTATAATAATTCCTATTGCAATAAATAATAACCAAGAATTTGCATGCATTATCTGAGCCCTGTGCTTTTCTGGCTTCAGTTCAATTTCAGTGTCGGGTGGCAAAACTTTGTACAAAAAATTGTCGAGGCCAGAAAAAGAGCCCAGACAGAATCACCTTCAGGGTCGATCTCGGTGCCTGGGCTGATTGGCCCCGACAAAATGCAAAACCCTGGGCAGTAGTGTCTGGTGAAATCTTGACTGCCTTTATAGGCAGCCAAGACTTCACTAGACACCACTGTTAAGTGAAGTGTTGTTACTTTATTATGAGAGATCAAAGACTGGGAATTCTTTTTAAAAGCCACTATGAGAATGTATGACAAGAAAATAAATGAATATTTTGTGCGAATTAAAGTTGTTTCTCATTGTTTTCCTTGTGAGTGTCATTTGAGCGAATCAGTTATGTTTCTCAAATGAATTTTAACTCTCTGCAAGCTGCTGGCGTATATTCCCTCCAGGACAGAATTTCTCTTACCACTGAAATAAGGATCATTTGGGCAAATTTAAATCAAAGCTTCCTCTGGTAAATTGAATGGATTTTTTCACCAATGATTTCTAGAGAAAAATATAGATGAAATTTTCATCAAATCTAGTCATGGCTGTTTTACCCTTTACGCAACGCAGACGGTATCAAAATTTATTATTTTAAATATAATTTTTTCAAATTATTCAAAAAATTTCAACAAAACCATATCATGTGACCCCTCGTTGGAACGAGCTCGACGAGCTCGTTCCGACGAGGGGTCACATGATATGGTTTTGTTGAAATTTTTTGAAAAATAATATTTTTTCAACTGCTGAATTTGCATATTACGCAGGCGGATGCGACCGATTCGTTGGGTAAAGGGTTAAAGGTTTGATGAAAAAATATCCAGAAAATACTCAGCGGTTGAAGAGTTAAGCCTGGCATGGTTACACTATGTATGAAGGCATGCAGCACACTGATGGTACACTTGCCTTCGACCAGTCCTAACCCTGCTTTGACGTGAATAGCAAGCTGGAGAGTATGATGGCATGCAGCACACTGATGGTACACTTGCCTTCGACCAGTCATAACCCTGCTTTGACCTGGATAGCAAGCTGGAGAGTCCCAACAGTAACTTGCCATTACTCAGTCTCTCCGGGTACTCCATCTTCCTCTACCTGTAAAACTGTCTGACGCAAAGTGACCCTGACTGTCAAAATTGTCGTTAAAACCCTGATAAAATAAATAAATAATAAATAAATAAATAAATCTGCTGAAATAATATCTGTGATCCTTGGGAAGTCATGTGCCAGTCCTGTTAGTTCCAATACATTATAGGAATTATTAACTCATATACATGCCAACAACAGAGATGATAAAAAATTGAGTTGAAGGTTCTGGAAATTGCATGAAAATTCTCTCAAAGTATCCTTTGAAGTTTGGATTTATGCTTTCTGAGACGTGCAAAGCCTGAAAGTAATGTTATGAATATTTATTGAGAAAAATAAATGGAAAATGACTTTTGAGTATTCTTCAATTTATAATTGAAACATTACATTATGTTTTCTCTTCTTGTTAGGGAAATGATAATTTGGAAATGTACTTAGAAGCAGAGGTATAGAAATATAAATAACTTGTCTCACATCATAAACTCACTGTATTACAGATCTCTATTGTAGAAACAAAAAATCATAACACAAAGTAGAGACATCACTTCTTGGCTCTTCTCTTTGAACATGCTTTTCTGTGAAAAGTTATTAGATGGAGAGTTTTTTTACCTTACCACATTTGTATGTTACAGTTAAAACTAGAAGTCCTGTCATGAAATGTGCACAAATAGCACATTGATCTGTGCGTTAACATGCGCGTTATGACCATAGTAATTCTATCAAATTCTGTACATATGACCTGTGCACAAGCAATGTTTCAGCCAATGGACCTCCGGGTAACCCGGAGGTCCATTGGCAGAAACATTGCCTGTGTTTGCTATGAGTAACCAGGAGAACCTGCCGTGCTTTGGATACCATTCGATATGGCAATTACGCGCAATGCCTACGCCCAATTAAGCCTAGATAAGCGCACAGTTCGTGACAGGACTTCTAGTTTTAACTGTACATAGACAGAACGCGATATGTGTTTGAATCGGTGGGTGTTTTGCACAACGATTTGGAATGGTGCAGTCATATTTCACGAAAGCGGTAGGCTCGAGCACAATATGACTCTGCCATTCCAACAAGTTATGAAAAACACCCATCGATTTTAACACACATTGCATTCTGTGTCTATTACACATCCCCATGCATTAAAATTCATTTAAAAACTCAAAGGTGAAGAGTCTGTCATTAGTTGAGTTGTGACGAAGTCAAACTCGACTTATAGTTTATTGAATGGCAGTTGGGCGTGTGGGTGGGCAGACGGACGTAAACAGTTGTTTTCCAGTTGATAACTTGATAATAGTTAGACCCTTCATAGGTCATCAGTGATAGGAAGAGCCCTGTTTATTTTGGACTTGCTAGGTGAAAGGTCACGGTCACAGTGGCCTTCAACACAGTAAATCCATAAAGAATTGGTTTCTGGATGATAACTTGATAATAGTTCGACCCATGTTCATGAAACTTCATAGGTAGGTTGGCATCGGTGAGAGGAAGAACCCTATTTATTTTGGACTCGCTAGGTCAAAGGTCACAGTGACCTTGAACATAGTAAATCGTAAACAGTTGTTTCAGGATGATAACTTGACTATGGTTCAACCCACATTCATGAAACTGCATATGTAGGTTGGCCTTCTTGAGAGGAAGAACTCTATTTATTTTGGACTCCCTAGGTCAAAGGTCAAGGTCACAGTAAACCTGAACATAGTAAATGAAAACAAGTGGTTTCCGGATGATAACTTTATAATAGTTTAACCCACTTTCCTGAAACTTAGTAAATAGGTTGTCACTAGTGAGAGGAAGAACCCTATTTATTTTGTACTCGCTAGGTGAAACGTCAAGGTCACAGTGACCTTCAACATAGTAAATCGTAAACAATTGGTTTCCGGATGATAACTTGATAATGGTTTGACCCACATTCATGAAACTTCATAGGTAGGTTGACCTAGGTGAGTGGAAGACCACTATTTATTTTGGACTCGCTAGGTCAAAGGTCAAGGTCACAGTGACCTTGTACATAATAAATCATCAACAATTGGTTTCCAGATGATAATTTGACAATGGTTCCACCCACGTCATGAAACTTCATAGGTAGATTGGCATTGATGCAAGAAAGAGCTCTATTTATTTTGGAATCACTAGGTCAAAGGTCAAGGTCACATTGACCCTTCACATAATAAATTGTAAACAACTGGTTTCCCGTTCGATAAGTTGATATTGATTAAACCCACTTTTGTGCTGCCACAACTCGACATTGGATCGGTGATCCTATCGGCATTTTTACCTGCGTCGCCAGCGGCAAAGCAGGTCTAGTAACCGCTCGACTCCGTCCATCAGTCCGTCATTCCATCAATCTGTCAGTCCATCAGTCAGTCCGTCCAAAACACTTCTTCCGTTGAAGTTTTCTTGGCTTCTATGGAAGGGAATGATTTTATATTTGGTCTGCTGCTTTATAATGTTGAGTTGTATTGTGTAAGCAATTTTCAGATCTGCCGTGCAGCCACTTCCTGTTTGCCGATACTTTGAAATTTTACTGTACCCACTGAACATTGAAATTTTCCGTCAAGGTTTTCTCGGCTTCTATGCAAGGGATTGATTTTATATTTGGTCTGCTGCTTCATAATGATGAGTTGTATTGTGTAAGCAATTTTCAGATCTGCTGTGCAGCCACTTCCTGTATGCCGATTCAATTGCATGCAGCGAATGATTTTATATTTGGTCTGCTGCTTTATAATGTTGAGTTGTATTGTGTAAGCAATTTTCAGATCTGCCGTGCAGCCACTTCCTGTTTGCCGATACTTTGAAATTTTACTGTACCCACTCAACATTGAAATTTTTCGTCAAACTTTTCTCGGCTTCTATGCAAGGGATTGATTTTATATTTCATCTCGAGCCTGATAATGATCAGTTGTATCGTGTATGCAATTTTCAGATCTGCTGTGCAGCCACTTCCTGTTTGCCGATTCAATTGCATGCAGCGACGCAGGTCCAGACCCGGTATTCGTCTTGGCTTGTTTTTGTTTGAAGTGGTACTGATCAAATGGATCAATAAAAAATCAAAACAATTTTAGGGAACCAGTCAACATTACATACGTTATCTTTTCTATTGAGCGTGTTTGTTGAAATTTGAAAATAAAGCTGACCAATTTAGATATAACCGGATCCACAGATGAATGGCTATCACATGTGTTGCATTCATGAGATAGCAGTTGAATAATAATAATAGTAATAATAATAATAATATGGGAACATATTTTCTGAAACTTATTTGAATAAAATGTGACTGGAATTCATCTCAGGTGAATTATCTATTGAAACTCTGCACACTGATATCAAAATACCAAAATTTCAAACAGTGAAATTTACCCATAATGCAACTGTGAACAAGGGCATGGAAGATAGGGAGAGGGCAGCTGCCCCACCTTGCTCCGAGGCCGAGACTAGGCGGGGGAGGGCAGTGTTCATTTCTAATGTATTTTATTTCTGCCAGTGGCAGGGCTCAAAATAAGCGGTGTCGCGTCGCTTTTTGCTGTGCAAAACTTGCAAAAAGCTACACAATATTCAATTATGCATAGCATTTTGCGATACAAGATAATTAACTGCAGCCTATTACGCTGCAGTTGATTATCTTGTATAGCAAAATGTAAATGAAAATTTGCAAACAAATTTGAAAACTAGTTCACTGATGCTTTACTTCTGATTGTGGAACATTCCAGGCATAACTCAGATTAACTCTCCATCAAGCATCATTAGCAACTTCATATGTAAGATGGGTTCTGTTGGTTTGAATACTTCCTGTTTTTACAACATTTTGCATAAAATGTCCATTAAAAATAACTTCAAGCCCATCAAATTAAAAATCCAAACTTCCATTTTGAGAACTCCATTAAACAACCAAGATGCCATTTATAACAGTATACAAGTCCATCCAACCCTTAAAGGCAGTTCAGTTAAAAAACACATAGTAAATGTTTCATGTATTGCAGATCATTTGGAAATGCCCAGAAATGGATGGAAACTATTCTATCTGCTTAGAAGAATTCAATATAAAACAGCATAACATAACTCTGGTATACAAAAATAGCTATGTAATTTTTACAAAATGATATTCATTTTTTGGAAATGCGTAGCATTTTGCTACACAAAGAAAAAAAGTTATTTTGAGCACTGGCCAGTGGCAATGGGGGTGGGGTGATTAGCTTTAATGATGGAGACGGCTGTGTGAGTTCTAAAGCTTTATATCATCATTTGAGTGCAACAAGGCACCATCTGTAATGTAAAATCATTGCAGATGATGCCTTGTTGCACTCAAGAGACCATACATATATACAATACTACGGAGTGTCACATTCAGACTTTCATAATACTCTGAAAGCTCCCTTGATCTTGCCTGAATATGCAAAATGGGGTCCCCAGAGGGTGAATTTGCTGATGCTATCCCATACAGTGGGCCAATTTATCCTCTGGGTACATCTTTCTGTTTCAGCTTGAGACCTTCATTCAGACTGAGGTTCACAGAGGGTAAATTTTGTGATGCTGCCCCATCACCAAATTCACCCCCTGGGGACCTCATTTTGCAGATGACAGTCTGCTTATTTTCAGGCTTGCCCTTGATATGTAAACTTTTAACTCATCCACAAGACAAGTGCCCTTTTTGATACCCCAGTCCCCAAGATGCTTCCAGTGCCCTTGACTATAAAGTTAATCAAATAAATCTTGTTTGAAAGTTTGAAATATTATTATCTTTGTAGTGTGCAGAGGGGGTTATATTATCACTAACAATCAAAAACTTTTTTTTCCATTTGACCAATGGGGTACAATATTGCATCAAGATGTCTAAATTCTTCCAAAACCATTACTTAAGTGTTATCTACTAGTTGTATTCGATTAGCAGTCAAATTGGAAGAGGCAATTTCAGCTGCATAAGGTCTCCCTGTGGTACCCCCAGGAAATGGAGCAGTGCTTGTTAACTGTGGTAAGCAAGTTCTGCTTTACCAGTAAAATAGGACCCGGAACTAACGCCTGGAGTGAAAGTCCTCTGATTTGAGCAGCATAGGTATAAACGATTGGCTAAACTTGATTTCATCCCTATGTTACTGTCATGAGATGGCCAAAGATGCTGAAAGTGACCTAAAATAACAATAAATAACTGCATAAGGAATGGGATAAAAGGATAATTTTTAGTCGAGTTGTGACGAAGTCAAACTCGACTTATAGTTTGGTGAATGGCGGGCGGGCGGGCGGGTGGGCGTAAACAATTGGTTTCCGGATGATAACTTGATAGTGGTTCAACTCACATTCATTAAACTTCATACATAGGTTGGTCTTGGTGGGAGGAAGAACCCTATTGATTTTGGACATGCTACGTCGAAGGTCAAGGTCACAGTGACCTTGAACATAGTAAATCTTAAACAATTGGTTTCCGGATGATAACTTGATAATGGTTCAACTCACATTCATGAAACTTCATAGGTAGATTGGCCTTGGTGAGGGGAAGAACCCTATTGATTTTGGACTCGCTACGTCAAAGGTCAAGGTCACAGTGACCTTTAACATAGTATATCGCAACAATTGGTTTCCGGATGATAACTTGATAGTGGTTCAACCTAGAGTCATGAAACTTCATAGGTGTGTTGGCCTTGGTGCGAGGAAGAACCCTATTGATCTTGGACTCACCAGGTCAAAGGTCAAGGTCACAGTGACCTTGAACATAGTATATCGCAACAATTGGTTTCCGGATGATAACTTGATAGTGGTTCAACCTAGAGTCATGAAACTTTATAGGTGTGTTGGCCTTGATGCGAGGAAGAACCCTATTGATCTTGGACTCACCAGGTCAAAGGTCAAGGTCACAGTGACCTTGAACATAGTATATCGCAACAATTGGTTTCCGGATGATAACTTGATAGTGGTTCAACCTAGAGTCATGAAACTTCATAGGTATGTTGGCCTTGGTGCGAGGAAGAACCGTATTGATCTTGGCCTCACCAGGTCAAAGGTCAAGGTCACAGTGACCTTGAACATAGTATATCGCAACAATTGGTTTCCGGATGATAACTTGATAGTGGTTCAACCTAGAGCCATGCAACTTTACAGGCGTGTTGGCCTTGGTGCGAGGAAGAACCCTATTGATGTTGGACTCACCAGGTCAAAGGTCAAGGTCACAGTGACCTTGAACATAGTATATCGCAACAATTGGTTTCCGGATGAGAACTTGATAGTGGTTCAACCTAGAGTCATGAAACTTCATAGGTGTGTTGGCCTTGGTGCGAGGAAGAACCCTATTGACCTTGGACTCGCCTGGTCAAAGGTCAAGGTCACAACTCGACATTGGATCTGTGATCCTGAGCGGCATTTTTAATCTAGAATTTGTGTTTTTTTCCATTGAACAAAATTTTGTTTTGGAGAGAGATTTGCGGCAAGTTGTTTCTGTAAAAAACGATGCTAAATCTTTGAGTCTCAATTAGAGAAAGTTTCAATACTCAGGATGGAGCTATTGATAGTGCTAATATTCATTAAACTCTTCATTCTTTAGAGTACTTGTTTGCCATTGTAGATTATTTACAATGTAACCACACCTGCTTGGACTGACATTGAATCACTGCTAAACATTCACAGAAATTCATTACTCTGTATCACATCACAATTACGATATTGTGAAAACATTTGTCCCAGACTATGGTTCATTCAAGGCCTTGAAATCCTGAAAAATGTGTCATGAGACCTTGAAAAGCCTTGAATATTCCGGAATACAAATACTGATCTAGCAGGTAGGTAATCACAACTGTATAGTTTTATATGCCAGAGTTTGTGAAACCATAGTCCCAACTAGGACCTCTGGCCACCCCCCCCCCCCCCTCCCACTTCTCTAAAAGCAAGGGTGTGATTTTTATACCCCCACTTTCGAAGAAAATGGGAGGGTATACTGGATTACATGCATTCGTCTGTGTGTCCGTCCGTCCATCCATCCGTCTAACCGCACGCACAAATGACTACTTATGTGGCTATGAGTTAGTAAAACAGGATACTTATGTGGTTAAAGTCTGTTACATGGCTAGCCACATAACAGAATCTCTTATTGGGGGGTGGGGGGGTTGGGGTTGGCGGAGGGTGGTTGGATAAATGTAGAGTAGGATTAGGGCATTCCGGGGTGGGGTGAGGGTCAGTGAAGGGGTGTTAGAGTTATGTGGCTAGGGTTAGCTTAGGGTTAGGGGTGGGTAAGGTTTGGGTCAGTAAAGCTTAGGGTTAGCTGACCCCCCAAAAATTCCCCCCCCCCCCCCCCCCCCAAAAAAAAAAACAAAAAAACTTGTTTTATTATGTTGGACATGTGTTTTAGGTTAGCCACCTAACATGTCCATAAAATAGCCACATAAGTAGCCATTTGTAAGAACGTCCGTGTGTGAGTCTGTCCGAGAATATTCATAACTTTCATAACTTAAGTAAATTATTATGGAACTTGGTATGTAATTAAATTGTAACATTTCCCAAAACTAGAATGATTTTCAGTGTTGTCAGATTTTTTTTTTTTTTTATTACATGTTTTGTCCTTACTCCTTACTTTGTTTTTTATTCATTTATGCTTCATCGGTTCAGCACTGCAGTGGTGGTATAATTGCCTTCAACAATAGCTCTTGTTCAGTTTTTTTTTTATGTGATTTCAGTTTTTTTTCTTGCCCAATTACATATTTTCATTTCTTTAAATTTACATGAAAATGGTCCTTCAGACCATTTTCATGTAAATTCAAAGAAATAAAATGCAACCAAAAGCTTTATTTCCACAGGATTTTAGTTATATGGGGATATAAAGCTTGATTTTGAAACCTTTCCTCCACACAAACCACACAAACATGGTTTAAATTTTTTTCATCTGGTCCCAATCACACCCCTGTAAAAAGGAAGTGAGAGAAGGTGGAAATGACGAGATGATCCTAGTTAGTGAAGACAGGACCCTGAAAATCCTTTAATTTGGTTGTTGTGAGGCCTTGAAAAATGTAGGAGTATATTGAGAAACGGCCTTGAATAGCCCTGAATTTTATCCGTCCTTGCCTGTAGGTAACCTGTGTCTGTATCATGAAGACTTTCTTAACTGGTACACGGCTAAATTAATTTTATCATACAATCACCATCACATAGGTCAATACGGAAATAATGTTCACAATACATCTAATGAACATGTGAGTCAGAAGTCAACGTCCACGTTGTAACATTGTGAATGAGTTTGTTGCAGCTAAAAAATTTTCATCTTTTGTCTCACAAACAACGATCTTGTTCCAATGAGGGGGGCCTTAAGCTATCTTTTCGAGGCAAAAATTGAAAATAATAATTTTGGTTGGCTTTTTTTGTAAACAGTGCTGGCCAGTTTTAGTCATTACATTGAGTAAAAGGTTAAATTAAACATTTTGTGATAAAAAGAATCTCAAAACCTTTACGATTTGATATGAAATTCTAAACCTTATTCGCTAAAATCAATTTGAGTCTCAGTAAACATAGGGTCTGGTCGATTTTATTGAGCTTTGTTCACAAACTTCATATCAAATCCTAGCTCATTGGAAATCCTCTATTTGTTCATCAAAATTTTAAAATGTAGGCACTCTCATAAACTGTAACAAGAAAAATCCCGACAGACTTAAACATTTTACTTCAAAGTTAAACTCTGTTTTACTGGTAAAATAATGCCAACACAGTCACCAATGTTTGGGTTGGAAGTCCTCTTAAATGGGCAACATGAGTATAAACGATTGACAGAACTTGTCGTCTTTATCTCCATGTTGCGGTCACGATTAACCCTTTGTTTATTTTGTTTATTTAATCTTATTTGTTTTACAAGGATTGGCGAACAAGTTATGCAACTGATATTAACGCCTCTCCTTGGCCCAATGGCATAGGTGTGTGGGATGACCTTCACAGTGGCAACTTCGTGGCCTAGCTCTTCTCGAATACTGCAAAGGGATCTTTATCCTGCATGGAATGTGTCTCTCTCCGCACAGAGGACAGCCATTTTACGTCCCCCACCCGATAGGACGGTACGCTGTGACAGCATCACCCCCACAATTGATGCTGACAGAGAGTGTTCGGACACCTCGAGAACTTTCCCCGACCGGGGATCGATCCCGAGACCTCTGGCATGAGAGACCAGCACACTTATCCACTCGGCCATCACTCTCATGAGTTAGAGTGGTGGCCGAGTGGATAAGTGCGCTGGTCTCTCATGGGGGGCACGGTGACGCTGTGTACTAAGGCGTACTGCACGTAACCCTTTGAACACCAGAGGCCGCTTTTCTGGCCCAGGAACATGATACTTCATAATTTAATTAAGTGGGGTGTCTGTTATCTTAATGTGTGGGGTAGACCAATCAATATTTTCAACGTGCAGCCTCCTGGCTGCACGTTGCAAATATTAATTGGTCTATCCCCAATTCACCCCCGTTGCTCATGTGGGGGCGTGGTGACGCTGCTGTGTACTAAGGCGTACTGCACGTCAGTGGTGCACCTGTCTTCAACCAATGCTAACCCTGCTTGTGTGGAGTTAGTATGTTGGGGAGCTGACAGTTGCTCGCCGTTGCTCGGTGGTTCTCTCCGGGTACTCCGGTTTCCTCCACCCGTAAAACTGTCGTGGTCATGATTAGCCATTGTGCAGAAATATGTGACCTTAAACACCAATAAATAAATAAAAAAATAAATAAATAAATAAATAAATAAATATACTATCCCCAATTACTGAATATGGACTCTTCCAATTGCTACCAGTGAACTGATTTGGAAGATACCACCAGGGGGGAGCGCGGTGCCTCAGTAGGTAGAGGTGCAGACTGCAAGCCGAGAGGTTCTCGGTTCGAATCCCACCAGCGGCAACCGCGTTGTGTCCTTGGGCAAGACACTTCATCTCCTTTGCCCGCGTGGGGGCACGATGATGCCGTGTACTAAGGCGTACTGCACGTCGATGGTACGCATGTCTTCAACCAATCTAACCCTGCCTGTGTTGCAGTGCGGAGTTGCGATGTTGGGGAGCTGGCATCTGCTCGTCGTTGCTCGGTGGTTCTCTCCGGGTACTCCGGCTTCCTCCACCTGAAAAACTGTCACGGTCATGGTTAGCCATTGTGCATAAATATGTGACCTCAAACATAAATAAATAAATAGATACCACCAGGGTTCAAACGGTTAATATTGTTCAGAAATATGTGACCTTAAATACCAATAAAAATAAATGTTAATAAAATAATGAATATACAGAGAATTGCTTTTAGAGATTTAATGTTCTGATCATCTTTTGTACCAATATAAGTGACTGTGTTGTGGGTAATTTCAAGAGTTGCCTGTTTTCATTATAGGACCACTCATAAGCTGTGCTTTGGAAATGAAAAAAAATATTCTAATATAATTACTATAAATCTCAAAATTTGATTGGTTATTCAATAAAATTTGTGGTGTCGAAAACTATTTCAGGTAAGATGTATTTGTGCTCATTTTATTTTAGTTCCATTCGGAGTCCTTGACTACCGTATCCAAGGT
Organism: Pictodentalium vernedei; assembly: GCA_031216915.1. NCBI lineage: Eukaryota > Metazoa > Mollusca > Scaphopoda > Dentaliida > Dentaliidae > Pictodentalium > Pictodentalium vernedei. Next base: position 117,286,946 of record CM062297.1, on the reverse strand, counting down.
AATTTTAATTTTTAGCTTAACTTGACAAAGTCAAAATAAGCTATTGCCATCACGGGTGCGGAAGTCAGAGTCTGTGATGTCTGTGAGTCTGTTCACATTTTCTTTAGCACAGGGTACACCTCGTAATTCTTGTCCAATCATCAAAAAATTCCAAATGCAGGATCGAGGTCATGTCTAGATGAGAATGCCCTTATTTGGTCACAATTGGTCAGCCGAGATGGCTGTGTGGGTCCAAAACCAGAAAACCTTTAGCACAGGTTGTATTTATGAAGGGATTTTTTTGTAACTTGGTGGGATGACTCTGTATAATGTCAAGTTGAGAATGTCGTATTTTGGTCGGGTTCTGTCATCATTGCTGGCCGCAGGGCACGTTACCAAGATTCCTTTAGCACAGTCTGCAGGTTGCACTGAATGGATTTCATTGTAAATTGGTAGAATGCCTAGGTATAATGTCAGATGAGAATGTCCTATTTTGGCCGTGATCGGTCAACCGTGACCTTGATTTGTTTAGCACAGTCTACGGTTCATGTTTATGAAGCAATTTCTCTGTAACTTGGATGGAAAACTTGGTCCAGATGAGACTTCTATTTTGGTCACAATCGGTCAGCCATTACCACTGCCTGTTCATGTGATCTAGATTTCATTAGCACTATCTGCAGGTTGTTAGCTCACCTGACTTTCAGTCAGGAGAGCTATAGTGATCACTCACCGTCCGTCGTCCGTCGTCCTGCGTCCGTTGTCCGTCGTCCGTGAACATGGTGTTTGCGTCTTCTCCTCCCAAACCGCTGAACCAATTTAATTGATATTTGAGATAATAGTTTGTTATGACATCGCAATTTGATTTTGTTCAAATCAAGTTGCCCCGCCCATGGGTAGGGCCACACCCAAAAAGTGTGCTGAAATCTTAAAAAATCTTCTTCTCATGAACCAGCAGTAGCAGAGACTTGATATTTGGTGTGCAGCTTCCTTTTGAGGTGTAGACTCAGATTTGTTCAAGAGAAGTTTGTGGGGCTATACTTGGCGTCGTTATGGGAGGGGCAAAATTTTTGGCCCCGCCCAAAATTTCTATTTTCCAAACCGAGAGGCTGATTTGAACCAAATTTTATGTGAGGGCTTATTGGGTCATAAGTAACTAATTTATGCTGATTTTTTTTTTCCTGTAGCCCCATGGAAACCGCAGGAGCTAAAAATAGAGAAAAATTAAAACGCCCATATCTCCAAAACTGCACGGCACCGAGAATTTTTATTTGGTGTGAAGCTTCCTTAGGACCAACAGAAAGAATTGGTAAAAAAAAATTGCTATCGGTTTTATCATAGGGTACAGTTTCGGGACATTGAAAAAGTGCTGAGTCAGCACTTTTTAACACTGTAGGCAATGGGAAAAACATTAAAAAATCTTCTTCTCCAGATCCAGCAGGTAGAATCTTTTGATATTTGGTATGCAACATTGGAGGGTAGATCTGATTCAGGTTTGTTCAAACCGGCCCCCTGGGTTCATATTTGGGCTCAGTATAGGAGCCCGATTTCGAACTTAGTGCATTTCAGGCAAATTTCTTAAAAAATCTTCTTCTCCAGATCCAGCAGGCAGAATCTTTTGATATTTGGTATGCAACATTGTGGGGTGGATCTGATTCAAGTTTGTTCAAATCGGCCCCCTGGGTTTATATTTGGGCTCAGTATAGGAGCCCAAATTTGAACTTACTGCATTTCAGGCAAATTTCTTTGAAAATCTTCTTTTCCAGATCCAGCAGGCAGAATCTTTTGATATTTGGTATGCAACATTGTGGGGTGGATCTGATTCAAGTTTGTTCAAATCGGCCCCTTGGGTTTATATTTGGGCTCTGTATAGGAGCCCAAATTTGAACTTAGTGCATTTCAGGCAAATTGCTTTGAAAATCTTCTTCTCAAGATCCAGCAGGCAGAATCTTTTGATATTGGGTATGCAACATTGTGGGGTGGATCTGATTCAAGTTTGTTCAAATTGGCCCCTTGGGTTTATATTTGGGCTCAGTATAGGAGCCAAAATTTGAACTTACTGCATTTCAGGCAAATTTCCTAAAAAATCTTCTTCTCCAGATCCAGCAGACAGAATCTTTTGATATTTGGTATGCAACATTGTGGGGTGGATCTGATTCTATTTTGTTCAAATCGGCTCCCTAGATTCATATTTGGGCTCACTATAGAAGCTCGAATTTGAACTTAGTGCATTTCAGGCAAATTTCTTCAAAAATCTTCTTCTCCAGATCCTGCAGGCAGAATCTTTTGATATTTGGTATGCAACATTGTGGGGCGGATCTGATTCCAGTTTGTTCAAATCGGCCACCTGGATTCATATTTGGGCTCACTTTAGAAGCCCAAATTCGAACTTAGTGCATTTCAGGCAAATTTCTTTGAAAATCTTCTTCTCAAGATCCAGCAGGCAGAATCTTGTGATATTTGGTATTCAGCATCCTTAGGGGGGTGAGATTCAAGTTTGTTCAAGCCATGTCGCTAGGTCCATATTTGGGCTCAATGTGGGAGCTTGAATTGTAACTTTGTTCAAAATGAGGAATTTTCTTAAAAAATCTTCTTCTTCAGATCCAGCAGTCGGAATGGTTTGATATGTGGTGAGTAGCATCCTTGGGGGGGGGGGGGGGGGGGGGGGGGGGGGGGGGGGAGGGGGGATTCAAGTGTGTTAAAGCCAAGTCCATGGGTCCATATTTGGGCTCCCTGTGGGACCCCAAATTATAACTTAGTCAATATGAGGAATTTTTCTTTAAAAATCTTCTTCTTCAGATTCAGCAGTTGGAATGTTTTGATATTTGGCATGGAGCAACCTTAGGGGGCTGAGATTCAAGTTTGTTCAAGCCAAGTCCCTTGGTTCATATTTAGGCTCACTATGGGAGCCTGAATGACAACTTAGTTCAAAATGAGGAATTTTATTTAAAAATCTTCAGATCCAGCAGATGAATGCTTTTGATATTTTTTATGCAGCATCCTTAGGGGGGTAAGATTCAAGTTTGTTCAAGCCATGTCCCTAGGTCCATATTTGGGCTGATTGTGGGAGCTCGAATTGTAACTTGGTTCAAAATGAGGAATTTTCTTTAAAAATCTTCTTCTTCAGACCCAGCAGTCGGAATGTTTTGATATTTGGTGTGCAGAATCCTTAGGGGTGTGAGATTCAGGTTTGTTAAAGCCAAGTCCCTGGGTTCATATATGGGCTTCCTGTGGGAGCCCGAATTATGACTTAGTTCAGTATGAGGAATATTCTTTAAAAATCTTTTTTTAGATCCACTGGTCAGAATATTTGGATATTTGGTTTCAGCTTTTCTTAGGAGGAGCAGATGCAACTTGTGGAAATCAATTCTCTGGGTTGCTATTTAGGCTACCATGTCAGGTGAGCACCCTCAGGCCCCCTGGGGCCTCTTGTTTTTATGAAGGGATTTCATTGTAACTTGGTTGGATAACTTGGTATGATATCTAGATGAAACTCTTATTTTGGTCATGATCGGTCAGCCGTGACTGCTGGATGGACATGTGACCTAGATTCCTTTAGCAAAGTCCTTGAGTCATATTTATGAAGGGATTTCATTGTAACTTGGTAGGACAACTCGCTTCGGAATGATTTTACTGTAACTTGGTAACTTTGGTTGACATACATTAAGTGTGAGTGCCACATTAACCCAAGTCAATTCTTTTGTACAGTCCACACCTCAAATTATTCTTTTTGAAAAAATAGTATGTAGAGTACAGAAATTAACAGTCTCAATTATCACAATTCTTGTCTTATTTCATAATCCTTCCATAAACATTGAACATTATTCTTTTCATCAAACACCATACACAGTCCAGTTAAGCTACAGTGTCGCTGACACTTTCATTAATTTCATTTTTCGATAACGCGTTGCCGGCAAAACTGAGTTGGCAACATTAAAACCATTGTTTACAGCCCCAAAGAATCAAACACAACAAAGTTTTCAATAATTTTTGTATCGTCATATACAATTACTGTCCACAGCAAAATGGGCAAATCCATGAGCAATATTTTAATCCCACAACTCTTATTCCTGGATACATTGTTAGCTCAACTTAACAAAGTCAAGCTGAGCTATTGCCATCACTTCTCGTCCGTCAGCATACGTACGTCCACAATTTCCTTTGGCACACCTCACAGGTCGCATTTATGATCTCTTTGAAACTTGGTATGCTTGTTTGGGGTGACCTCTAGATGGAAGCTGTCGATTTTCTTCAATTTCCGTCAAACAGTGTTGCCACTGGCAACGTTCTTAGAACTGAGTTTAGTCAGGCCTCAATATTTCCCTTTGGCACACCCAACAGGGTACATTTATGATCGGATTGCTTGGAAACCTGTCATGATTATTTGGTGTGATATCTAGATGGGAGCGATCGATTTTCTTCCATTTCCGTCCAAAAATGTTGCCGTTGGCAACCTTTGAACTTAGTTTAGTCAAGCATCAATATATTCCTTTGGCACGCTGTACAGGGCACATTTTTTATCAGATCGGTTTGTATCTTGGTATGCTTGTTCGGGGTGACCTCTAGATGAGTGCTATCGATTTTCTTCGATATCTGCCAAGAAATGTTGCCACTGGCAACGACCTTTGATAAACTTGGTGATGCATCAAAATTTCCCTTTGGCATACCCTGCAGGGCACATTTCCATCAAAAAATGTTTCCGCTGGCAACTTTCTTAGAACTCAGTGTAGTCAGACCTCAATATTTCCCTTTGGCACACCCTACAGGGCACATTTATGATCAGATTGCTTTGCCATCTCGCATGCTTGTTTGGAGTGACCTCTAGATGGGAGCTATTGATTTTCTTCCATTTCCATCAAAAATTGTTGGTGCTGGCAACGACCTTTGAACTTAGTTTAGTCAGTCATCAATATATTTCTTTGGCATGCCCTACAGGGCACATTTATGATCAGATTGGTTTGAAACTTTGTATGCTTGTTTGCTGTTACCTCTAGATGGGAGCTATCAATTTTCTTCAATTTCTGTAAAAAAATGTTGCCACTGGCAATGACTTCTGATGAACTTATTAAAAACTTAGTGCAGTTATGCATCAATATTTCCCTGTGACAGACCCTGATGGGCACATTTATGATTGGATCGCTTGGAAACTTGGTGTGCTTGTGTGGGGTGATATCTATATGGGAGTTATCGATTTTCTTCCATTTCTGTCAAAAAATGTTGCCGCTGGCAATGACCTTTGAATTTAGTTCAGTCAGACTTCAATATTTCCCTTTGGCACACCCTTCAGGGCACATTTATGATCAGATCACTTTGAAATTTGGTTTGTGTGTTCGGGGTGACCTCTAGCTGTGAGCTATTGATTTTTTTTTTATTTTCCATAAAAAAATATTGTCATTATCACCAGCCTTTGAACTTTCTGCATTTGTGCAGCAACTTATCTCTTTTGCACTCTCTGCAGGGTATATTTTTGAATTTCCATAAAAAAGAGAGAAAAAACATTGCCACAAGCAGTGACCTTCAAACTTAGTGCATTTGTACATTAACATCTTCCTTTGGCATGCCTCAGAGGGAGCATTCATTATCGGGTTGTTTTGAAACGTAAGCTTATGGAGGGTGACAAACATTGGAGCTATCGATTTTCTTTTCATTTCCATCAAAAACTTGCTGTTAGCAACAATCTTTGAATGTATTGCATTTGTGCATCAGCATTCTTGTTTGACATGTCCTACAGGCCACATTTATCAGGGGATTGTTTTTGAACTTGGTGTACTCATTAGGCAAGACCTTTAGATAAGAGCTATTGATTAGCATTCATTTCTGTGAAAAAAGTTACCATTTACAATAACCTCTGAACTTATTGCATTTGTGTTTCAACATTTTTTTTTTAGCCAGCCTCAAAGTTTACATTTAAAAATGCATGGATTACTCAGACATTGTGCACACACAATGCTGTTATGTTGAAATTTCACCAAATAACATTGGTACCAATGATCTTCAATTCTGCCATTTCACTTTTAACTTACCAAGTTCAAGTTTTTCAAGTTGAGCCACAATGTCATTGACACTTTCATTTTTCATTTCCATAAAAAATGATTGTCGTTATCACCACCCTTTGAACTTACTGCATATGTGCAGCAACTTATCCCTTTTGCACTCTCTGCAGATTATATTTATGAATCTCCATAAAAAAGAGAGAAAAAAACATTGCCACAAGCAATGACTTTCAAACTTAGTGCATTTGTGCATTAACATCTTCCTTGGGCATGCCTCTGAGGAGGTTGCATTCACTATCAGGTTGTTTTGAAACTTTGTATGCTTATGCAGGGTGACAAAGATAGGAGCTATCGATTTTCTTTTCATTTCTATCAAAAACTGTTGCTGTTAGCATCAATCTTTGAATTTATTGCATTTGTGCATCAACATTCTTCTTTGACATGGCCTGCATACCACATTTATCATAGGATTGTTTTTGAACTTGGTGTGCTCATTAGGCAAGACCTTGCCATTTACAATAACCTCTGAACTTACTGCATTTGTGTATCAACATTCTTCCTTTAGTCAGTCTTACAGTTTACATTTAAAAATGCATGGATCACTCTGACGTTGTGTACACACACTGCTGTTATGTTGAAATTTGACCAAATAACATTGGTACCAATGATCTTTAATTTTGCCATTTCACTTATAACTTACCAAGCTCAAGTTTGTCAAGTTGAGCTACAGTGTCATTGACTTTATGTCATCTCTTCTGCTGCCAAATATTTCTTTTCCCAAAAATGTATGCGCACCGGGCTGAAAGGGTTACAGACTGTTTGGTGATTTTGTGAATAGTTCTGTGATATTCTGCCAACAGATCTATTCATAAGAATCGTCTTCAAATTTTTTTTTTTTTTTCAGCTCATCTGAGCAAAGGTCAAGGAGAGCTTTACGGATCACTTTCCATTTGTCATCTGTTTTGAACTTTACATTATTAACTTCTCAAAAACTAGTTTGTTCAAATAAAATTGCCACACATACAGAGTGCTCCACTACAGGTAGAAATCTTTCAGGATCTGGAATTTTTTATCAAGTTGAAAAACACAATTTTTCCTCCAGAACCACCAATCAGAATCTTCTGATATATGATATACAACATCCTTGGTTTTTTTTTTAAACATTATTTTATTTCTCAAAATAGAAATAGTGTTTGACAAACAGGCATAGCCGGTATCAACGTCTCTCCCAATACATTTAACAAATTACAAAAAATAACAAATGGGTGCAAATGCGTGTGCAGTGGAGGGCAACACATAATTCTGATTTTATTAATCACATTTTACGAAGCACTTATTTACATTCTATGCGTGTTGCCTCCCAAAGAAAGGGAAATCCATTCTTCAGCAAATCTTGGGTGATTTTTTGCATGACAAACAGACATTTTTGAACATTGAAATACATACTGGTCTATTAGATTTATGACAGCTACAGTACAGTTGTGGCCTCTGAAAAAGGCTGATACTCCCTCTCTCAAGTCTCCTCCCCTCTCTCTCTCTCTCTCTCTCTCTTGACAGAGAGAGCGAGAGCAAGCCTGAAAATAAGCAGTCAGACATTTGCAGAATGAGATCCCCAGAGGATGAATTTGATGATGCTATCCCACACAGTTTGCCAATTTATCCTCTGGGTACCTCTTTCTGTTTAGTTTTGAGACCCTGATTCAGATTGAGGTTCACAGAGGGTAAATTTAGTGATGCTACCCTGCTGTGCAGGGTAGCATCACTAAATTCACCCTCTGGGGACCTCATTTTGCGGATGACAGTCTGCTTGTTTTCTGGCTTGAGCGAGAGAGAGTTTGGCATTTATCATTGTTTACCCATTCCATTGAAAATGTCACGTATCTAAAATATAGTCTTGGAAAGCTTGAAAAATCTGAATATTGTCCGAATAAGACAAAGATAAATCACCGAAAAGAATATTATCTAAAGTGATGTCCTTGGTGTGCTATGAGGGAAATTCTTTAAAACTCCTATTCAGATCTACCAGTCAAAACCTTTTGATATTTAGTATATAGCATCCTTATTGGAGTCAGATTGAAGTTAGTTCAAATCCAGTCCCTGTTGGCTTATTTGGGCTCCCTATGGAAGCCAGAATTTTAACTTAGTGGAGTATGAGGAATATACTTTAAAAATCTTCTTCTAGTCCATTTACTAGAATCATATGGTATGCAGCATCCTTATGGGGATTCATAGTTTCAGGTTTGTTCAGATCAAGTCCCTTGATTCATATTTGGGCTCAAAATCCTTCATAACTCATTTCAAAGCAAAAAAAATAGAAAACTCACCCAAAGGACCCCACACCCGAACCCTACCCCCAGTTCAACATACAATGTTGACACTTTCAGAGTTTGAATGAAAGGATTTGCCACCTATCCTGGAAAGAGGAACAACAGAGTTAAAAAATAATTCCTTATTTACTAGTGAAGATGCTGAATGTTACCTTAAATTCTTCTTTAAAGGACTTTGTCAGGTGAGTGATTAAGGCCCTTGTTTTTTTTTTTGCCTGTTATACTCCATGAATAATCTAGTTGGGCTTATTTGATAAAGAAATCATAAGCTGTGTTTTTAAGGCAAAAAATTTAAATGTTTACTTATTCAAGAAATTTGTTTGCAGGTGTTGATGGTCTCATAGTTGTGATATGTTAAGGGTTGAAACCATTCTTTGATGGAAATTTGATATGGTCTTATATGGTAAAAGTTACTGCACTGAATTAAATATTTGATAATAGATTGTTTGTATACATCACTATTTTTGTTTTATTCTTACACCACAATCGTCAACTATAGACAGAATCATTGAGTAGTGTGGTGAGTGGTTTTCATTTCAGTATTTTTTATATGTATAGATTGTCGATATATTTTTACAGTTTTACTATTCATTCATCTCTTGTTATTTGAGACATGTCTAATGTTAAATTTTTTGAAGTTTTTATATTTTAGATATTTTTTATGTGTATTTCTCAAACCTTCGCTCAAATTTGTGTCTTATTTTTAATGGAATTTTTAACTTCTGATCAGTTTTTAACCCTTTACCTAACATCAAAAGCAGACAACACTTATAAAAAAAATTCTTCAATAAGTAATTTTGTTCATTTTTTGTCTCAAAAACATAGGTTATGACCCCTCATTGGAATGAGCTCGACGAGCTCGTTCCAATGAGGTGTCATAATCTGTGTTAGAGACAAAAAATGAAAAAAATAATGAAAATGAATTGACAATTTTTGAGAATAGCTCTGGCCAGTTTTGGCCGTTACGTTGGGTAAAATGTTAAATATTTTTCATGTTCAAAATGGCGAGTTTGAACTTGTGTTCTAAGTTTGTGATCCGGAGCATTTTTGTCAACAGATATCAACTGCATGAACCCCAGGACATGTAGCAGTGCTTGTTTACTGATGTAAACAAGTTCTGTTCTATTAGCAATACAGTATAACCCAGTTAATTGAATAGCCACTTTGCCCGTGAAAATTATTAAGTTAACAGGAGAAGTCAGTTAACAGTGATTTGCTCATTTCTCTGTATTCTAAAGATAAGATGAGCATTTATTCTATCATATCTTGTTTGACAGACTCATGGAGCTCTGTCAAAAAAAGATATAATAGATTAAATGGCTGTATGGAATGTACTGAGGCCAAATAGGTCTTTAACAATGTGATTGTCGGAGTGATTTCTCAACATATTACAAGATTATTTATTCAATTAACAGGTGATTACTCTATTAACCTATATGCAATTGTACTGAAAGTATTATAAATGGGTTATTCATTCAAAAGATATCCAATTAAGTTTGTTCAACCTGGCACCAGAGCCTAGGGAAGGATGTCCTCTAAAATGGGCAGAATATGTATTGACGATGGACTTAACTTGACTTCAAACTGACGTTATTTATTTATTTTTATTTAATTATTGGGTTTAATGACACTTTTGACAGCCATGGTAAACTCATCTTAGACAGTTTTACAGGTGAAAGAAGCCAGAGTTCCCAGAGAGAACCACCCAGCAATGGTGAGCAACTGCCAGACTCCCCTATGTACTAACTCCAAACAAGCAGGGTTGGCCTTGGCTGAAGGCAGGTGCACCATCAGCTACAGTATGCCTTAGGACAATCAGGATAAAGTGCCTTGCACAAGGACAAAATGCTGTTACCCTAGCAAGGATCAAATCGTGGACCTTACGGTGTAGTGTCCAGTGCCATAACCACTGACCCACTATGCTCCATATTTTGTCCTAATTTATGCCAGATGAAAATATTCACAACCATCATGACATGGCAACATTCAAACACATTTTGTCTGGAGTGAAAATTAATCACTTCATTAATTAGTATAATTAATCAATAATATTGAAACATTTGATGTCGAAAATTCTAATGTTTCAAAAGTAATTATTACATTTCACCCTTGAAATACCCATTCCATCTGAATTTATTTGTGAAAAAAAATCTTTTTGATACATTGATTGAATGATCCCACATGGAAACCCTGTTTACTGTATTAATCAAGTTTTGCTTTACTGCTAAAATAGGATCTGGTAACCAACGTCTAGTTTGGAAGTCCTTTAATGCAAATATAAATGATTGGAAAAACTTGATTTTATACTTGTGAATCAGTTTGGGCTATTTTCAGAGCCATGTGACAGATTTTAACCGCAACCGCAAATGTGTTTATTTTATCATGACCGTCGGAAGTGTTTCTGTTTGGAAATAAAACATAAGAACTGCTCAAAACTGCCATGTCTCCCAATGAATTTCGGGAGGGCGACTTGAATTTCACCCCCACTGTTAGCCAAGGCGACTTTAGGAATGACCAGGTGACTTCTTAGCCCTAGTCGCCCCCTCGGCTGACCCGTGCTTGTGATGCAGTCATGATATAGCCATAGATGCTGAAAGTGACTTAAATGCCAATAGATAAGTAATGGAATGATAGTGATGATGAAAAATTCTATGGTATCTAAAGCTGTTCAGTCAAACAGGCAGACAGATTTGTAACAAATGTTTATCTTCAAATAGGCTTTAACCCTTTACCCAATGCAGACGATATCAAAATTAATTATTTTAAATATCATTTTTAGCTCAACTTTGGCGAAGCCAAATTTGAGCTTATGCCATGGCCAGTCGTCCGTCGTCCGCCTGTCTGTCTGTCCTTCAACAATTCAATACGGCTCGGGCTAGAGGCCGTATTTATGAACCGATTTATGAAACTTCTTGGGAACCTTTGTTATGACCGTGGGACGAGAACAAGTGTTTTTGGGTCCGATCCGAAGTTCAAGTTGGCCGCTGGCAGCCATTTTGTACAAACTTAGGTGCAATCAGATTTTTGCGCAGAACTTCCATATGAAAGCGCTGATTTGAATAATTGTTTGTATGAATGTTTAGTACCATGGGATACATCACATATAATACGTTTTTTTTTCTCGTGCGTAAATTATGCCAATTAGACTAACTTTGATCTATTTAGTGTTACTTTCTGCACTGTAAGTGCAAATGCCAATATGGCTCGGGCTTGAGGCTGTATTTATAAACCGATCTTTACGGAACTTCTTGGGTACCTTTGGTATCACCGTGGGACAAGAACGAGTGTTTTGGGGTCCGGTCCGAAATTCAAGATGGCCGATGGCAGACATTTTGTACAAAATTAGGTGCCATCAGATTTTTGCACAGAACTTCCATATGAAAGCGCTGATTTGAATAATTTTTTGTGTGAATGTTTAGTACCATGGGATACATCACATATAATACGGGTTTTTTTCTCGTGAAGAAATTATGCAAATTAGATGAACTTTGATTTTTTCAGTTCTACTTACACACAGTAAGTACACATGTCAATACGGCTCAGGCTAGAGTCTGTATTTATGAACTGATCTTCGCGAAACATTTTGGGTACCTTTATTATCACCTTGGGACGAGAACGAGTGTTTCTGGGTGCGGTCCAAAATTCAAGATGGCTGCCAGTGGCCATTTTGTACCGAAATTAGGTCCAATCAGTTTTTTGTACCCAACTTCTGTACGGCTTAGGTTAGAGGCTGTATTTATGAACCGATCTTTACAAAACTTCGTGGGTACCTTTGTTATCACCGTGGGATGAGAACAAGTGTTTTTGCGTGTGGTCCAAAATTCAAGATGGCCACCAGCAGCCATTTTGTACCAAAATTAGTGCAATCAGTCTTTTCTACAGAACTTCTGTATGAAAGTTCTGATTTGAATAAATTTCTGTATGAATGTTTAGTAACATGGAATACATCACATATAGTACAGGTTTTTTTCTCTCGTGCAGAAATTATACAAATTAGATGAACTTTGATTTATTCAGTGCTACTTATACACTGTAAGTTCACATGTCAATACGGCTTGGGCTAGAGGCTGTATTTATCAACCGATCTTCACGAAACTTCTTGGGTACCTTTGTTATCACCTTGGGACGAGAACGAGTATTTCTGTGTGCGGTCCAAAATTCAAGATGGCTGCCTGTGGCCATTTTGTACCAAAATTAGGTCCAATCAGTTTTTTGTACCCAACTTCTGTACGGCTTAGGTTAGAGGCTGTATTTATGAACCGATCTTTACGAAACTTCGTGGGTACCTTTGTTATCACCGTGGGATGAGAACAAGTGTTTTTGCGTGTGGTCCAAAATTCAAGATGGCCACCAGCAGCCATTTTGTACCAAAATTAGTGCAATCAGTCTTTTCTACAGAACTTCTGTATGAAAGTTCTGATTTGAATAAATTTCTGTATGAATGTTTAGTAACATGGAATACATCACATATAGTACAGGTTTTTTTCTCTCGTGCAGAAATTATACAAATTAGATGAACTTTGATTTATTCAGTGCTACTTATACACTGTAAGTTCACATGTCAATACGGCTTGGGCTAGAGGCTGTATTTATCAACCGATCTTCACGAAACTTCTTGGGTACCTTTGTTATCACCTTGGGACGAGAACGAGTATTTCTGTGTGCGGTCCAAAATTCAAGATGGCTGCCTGTGGCCTTTTTGTACCAAAATTAGGTCCAATCAGTTTTTTGTCACAACTTCTATACAGCTCGTATTTATGAACTGATCTTCACGAAACTTCTTGGGTACCTTTGTTTTCACCTTGGAACAGGAACGAGTGTGTTTTGGGGTGCCTTTGTTATCACTGTGCTATGAGGACAAATATTTTGGGGTTCAGTCAGACCCAATCTGGGACTCAAAGATTTCTTTTCTAGTTTAGCATCTGACTGTCACCCACCTTTACAATACTTTACCTATACATTCGTTACAGGCTACGGTCAGTATTTATGTACAGACCGTTACAATACTTTATATGTACCTTTGTTATCAGGTCATTACCTAGATGTTTGTCATTGCTGTATCACATACTATACATGTACATGTCTTAACAAGTTGAGCTATAGCAATGACATTTTCATTTGAAATTTAAAAAAAAAATTTCAACAAAACCATATCATGTCACCCCTCATTGGAACGAGCTCGTCACATGATATGGTTTTATTGAAATGTTTCGAAATATAATATTTTTTCAGCTGCTGAATTTGCATATTACACAGGCGGATACGGGCGATTTGTTGGGTAAAGGTTTAAAATCCAAAAAAAATTTTAAAAATTAAAACATTACTTGCCAGCCCTGAAGTGTTTTTTTTGTGTGAATGCCCTCACCATCTATGTTCCTCCTGATTTTGAAAATAAGGAGAGAGGCCAATCAAAAATATCTGTGATAAACTAAAGGTTTCTAACATCTGTATTTACACAAAAAATTCAGTGAAAAGACATCAGGATCCAATACTATAAAACTTTTACAATTGTATTTTCTAGAATTGTATTTCTACAAATTAATATAACTGACTGAAATGAATCATTAGCATTTTAAAAATATGGCAATTTGCCAACTGGCAAATTGCCAGATCTTTGAAAATGCTATTGTTCATTTCAACCTGTTTAAAGTCATAATTAGAAAATACAATTCTAGAAAATACAATTGTAAAAGTTTCATAGTATTGTCCCCAAGTCTCCTTCAGCCAACTGGTAGAGCACTAAATTATTATTCAAAGATGATTTGTAACATGAGTATTTTTTTTTTAAAGATACCATACTACCAGCAATGGAAGCCATTCTTTTTCAAGTATGAGTTTGAAATAATTGCCTTGTTTTCATTTATTAGAGAGTGTCTATTTGGCACTAATCACTAAATTGCAACAAAGTAATTCTATCGAAAAAAATTCTTCTGCTGCTGAGAAAACAACAAGCTAATACATCTAGTCTATATCCACTAAAGTGGCTCTCAGCACTTTTCAGTAAAGCCATGATAGTGGCTTCTAGCTCTATCAGTTAAGGGCTGCGCAATTTGTAGAGACTTTCTACAACATCATGGTCTATGAACCAGGCTGTTTAGCAGTGATTTTTAGCTAAGACTTTGCTAGAAACATCACTGTCATAGTAAATTGGGAGGACAGACTTTAAACCAAAAAGTCCTGCCCCATGTCATCTGCATTTGTTCATGGGCAAGACACATAATCTTGATTTCCTGCATGGAGCACGGTCCTGCTGTGTACTAAAGTACTGCATGTCAATGGTGCACTTGCCTTAAAGCACAGCTAACTCTGCCTGTGCCAAGTTACTAAATTGGAGAGACTGACAGTTGCTTGCTCCTACTGAGTGGTTCTCTCTGGTACTTCAGTTTCCTCCACCTGTAAAACTCTTGTGATATGACATAAGGTGTTGACGGTGTTGTTAAACCCGAATAAAGAAACAGACTATTATCTGCAGGGCTCTCCTTGTGAAGCCAGGAAGTAAAGCAGTGCTTGTTTGCTCCTCTTGAATGGGCAGCATGGGTATAAGCAATTGGCTGGACTTGATGGTATCTCCATGTCGTGGTCATGATTAGCCATGGTGTGGAAATATGTGAACTTAAGCACCAATAAATGTGTGCAGAATGTATTTTTGATTCTATGTTGAAGTATCTATTCTGAGACCACAAAATTCGCAGATATTTTCCCTTAAATGTTAACAGCTCCTATGTGATTGTATAAAGGAAAGTCTTATGATGTAGGTTGTCAAATCGTAGTAAAATTATTACTTTACTGTCACTTCCCTGAACATTATTCCTGGCGGGCATTACTGGCTCTTTTCTCCATGGAAACCCTGAGAAGTGAAGCAGTGCTTGTTTACTCTGGCAAACAAGTTCTGCTTTAATTTACTAAAATAGGGTCTGCTTACCAATGCCTGGGGTGGAACTCCTAGAAAATGAGTAGTACATCCATAAACGATAAGCTAAACTTGACTTCATAACAATGAGTGGACATGCTGTGATGAAAGATGCTGAAAATGACCTTAACCCTTTACCTAACATGAAAAGCAGACGACACTTGCAAAAAAAATTCTTGAATGACTAATTTTTTTCCATTTTTTGTCTCAAAAACATAGGTTATGACCCCTCGATGGAACGAGCTCGGCAAGCTCGTTCCATGAAGGGATCATAGCCTATGTTTTTGAGACAAAAAATGAAAAAAATAATGAAAATTAATTGGCGATTTTTGAGAAAAGTGCTGGTGGGTTTTGGCCGTTACGTTGGGTAAAGGGTTAAACACCAATAGTTAAATATATGATAGCTTGCCCTCCTGTGATTTTCAAGATTATAGGTCAGTCTTCTCTTTTGGAGTTGAAGGATTCAGAATTTATTTAATTTTTGGTTGATTATAAATTTAAGTAGTTCGGCACCAAATTGATTTGAGTTGATTGTTTATCTTTTTGCGATATCACTAACTCATCTTACTTCACATTCAAATTATTTTTTTTCCTGAAATTTATTTGCTTACAATTTATTGGAGAATGCTTACAGGTACCTTTTAAAAATATGTAATCTCTGTGGGAACTCACTAGAAGTAGAGCCTAGTTTCTTTACTGTGGTGAACGAGTTTGACATAGAGCTGAGTTGGTTCACTGTGGTGGACAAGTTAGGCTTTTCTTTAGAAGGACCAGGTAACCAATGCCTGGAACAGAGTACAAAATTTCATGAGAATGCATATTCCATTCTCATGAAGATTGCAGGAAACCAACTTCACCGGACCATATACAGGTTAAAGAAAATCTTCCGACATTTGAATTTCCAGTTAGCAAAGTGTATTGGAGCTAAAAAGTCTTGAACGTAACATAATATCTGTTGCCATCTAAATTTTTATTTATTTATATTTCTATTTATTTATTTGTTATCCCCCACAAGGGAGGGATATAGCGAAGAGCTCTGTCTGTCTGTCTGTCTGTCTGTCCATTTGTCCATCCGTCCAAACTTTGTTTACGGCATCACTTGAACAATAGTTAATAGATTTCAATTCTTTTTAGTGTATGTCTCTACAGCAACAATGTCTATGTCAAGTTCGATGACCACCAATATCTCTTGAAAATTATGGGAGTTATGGCCCTTTGTTATAAAAATATTCTGTAAATCAAATTATGACATAACTTGGACAGTAGTTAACGGATTTCAATTCTTTTTGGTATATGTCTCTATATCAAAAATGTCTACGCATAGTTTGATGACCGGCTATATTCAATGAAAATTATGGCTGTTATTACCCTTTGTTTAAGAAAAAAATATCGTGTAATGCTTGTTTATGGCAGAACAAACAATAGTTAATGAATTTCAATTCTTTTTGGTTTATGTCTCTATAGCAACAATGTCTATGTCAAGTTCAGTGACCAGCGATATCCGATGAAAATTATGTGAGTTATTGCCCTTTGTTTAATAAAAAATATTGCGTAATGCTTGTTTATGGCATAACAGAAGTTAACAAATTTAAATCATTTTTGGTTTATGTCTCTAGCAATAATGTCTATGTCAAAGTCAATAACCAGCGATATCTGATGAAAATTATGGGAGTTATTGCCCTTCGTTAAAATATATCGTATAATGCTTGTTTATGGAATAACTTGAACATTTGTAACCAAATATCAAATTTTTCGGGTATATATCTCTTTGGGAACAATGTCTACCTCAAGTTCAGTGTCCACCGTTATCCGATGTAAATTGTTGGAGTTATTGCAATTTTTTTTTACTCCTTTGAAAGTGGATTAAATTTAAATTGCCTTATGTACCACTTGATGTGAGAGTGATAATTATGTGAATATATGAGTATGAGATAATTTTAAATTGTGTGTGCATGTATGATGGTAATTGGGAGGTGAAATGCAGAGCCTTTCATTGTTAAGTTACTATTAGATTACAAGTTAAACTCCTTGTTTGAACAATTTTGTCTTGCTATACTCAACTTGCTACTTATGTTATGGTCATGATTGAACCATAGCTTCCCCAAGGGAACCCCAGGAAATGCAGTAGTGCTTTTTACTCTGGTAACCTAGGACCAAATAACGAATGCCTGGGGTGGAAGTCCTCTATGTTCATGTTTTCTCAGCAGTTTAACCCTTTACCCAATGCAGACGATATCAAAATTTATTATTTTAAATATCTTTTTTTCAAATTTTTCAAAAAATTTCAACAAAACCATATCATGTGACCCCTCGTTGGAACGAGCTTGACGAGATCATTCCAACGAGGGTCACATGATATGGTTTTGTTGAAATTTTTTGAAAAATAATATTTTTTCAACTGCTGAATTTGCATATTATGCGAGCGGATGCGGCCGATTCATGGGTAAAGGGTTCACTTTTAGCAGTTAGAATTTTTTGGTAGCCTTCAAGCACTTGTATGTTTTGTCAGAATAATGACCATCCAGATGGCTATTACAATAAACTTGGTGGGGGGGGCAAGGTGGCTCAGTAGGTAGAGGTGCAGGCTGCGAGCCGAGAGGTCCTCGGTTCGAATCTCACCTGCGGCAACCACGTTGTGTCCTTGGGCAAGACACTTCACTCCCATTGCCCACGTGGGGGCACGGTGGCGCTGTGTACTAAGACGTACTGCACGTCGATGGTGCACTTGTCTTCAACCAATGCTAACCCTGCTTGTGTGGAGTTGGTATGTTGGGGAGCTGACAGTTGCTCGCCGTTGCTCGGTGGTTCTCTCCGGGTACTTCGGCTTCCTCCACCCGTAAAACTGTCATGGTCATGATTAGCCATTTTGCAGAAATATGTGACCTTAAACACCAATAAATAAATAAATATTACAATAAACTTGAATTTAATAGATCTCATTGATGTTGCTCCTATAAATAACAGACGAATGATGTGAATTTTAATCCTTTTTCTTCAACTTCCACATTACACAACAAAGGCCACAGATGTCTGTTTCATTATGGAGGAAAATTTCCCTGTGCAGATTTATTGTCAAAACTACAAGTTCAATTTTCATTTCGTGTGAGATCTTTAAATGCAGTATTCATATGAATAGGCTATTGGATTCAAAGAGCTATTATGATATTTCCGTTTGCCATATTAATTGGCCTGATTGAATTTCTTATAATTTACATTTAGTCATTCAAATGGTTGCAGGGATTCATTGGGGTCTCTACAGTGCATTTTGGCATGATCTTTCTCAATTCAAACACAAAATTTCCCTATATCAGTCCTCATTCAAATAAAAATTTCATCCTTCTACAACTCTTGAAGGCCTAATTTTTTACTTTCATCACTTTTTACTGCTACAAAACAGATACCTCAATAGGCAGTTCTTAGATACATTTGCAAGTTGCATACTAAGAACTTTGTTGTTGCTAGGCAGGTATTGGCTGTCTATACAGGCAGCCAAGACTTTTCTAGATACAGCTGTTAAGCTACAGTATGTCGACTGTTTGGCATCGTGGTAACCGGTTCTTGTCAGATCACCGAAGTTAAGCAACGTTGAGCCCGGTTAGTCCTCAAATGGGCAACCATCTGAGCGATCGATTCAGACTCCTGCGTTTTGTCGTTGGGCAAGGCACTTAACCCTGATTGTCCACATGAGGGCACGATGACGCCATGTACTTAGGCATACTGCACGTTGATGGTGCGCATGTCTTCAACCAGTCTAACCCTGCCTGTGCTGCAGTGCAAAGTTAACATTGTGGGGTGGATCTGATTCAAGTTTGTTCAAATCGGCCCCCCCCCCCCCCCCCCTAGGTTCATATTTGGGCTCAGTATAGGAGCCCAAATTTGAACTTAGTGCATTTCAGGCAAATTTCTTTGAAAATCTTCTTCTCAAGATCCAGCAGGCAGAATCTTTTGATATTGGGTATGCAGCATGCTTAGGGGGGGAGATTCAAGTATGTTCAAGCCAAGTCCCTGGGTTCATATTTGGGCTCACTGTGGTAGCCCGAATTATAACTTAGTTCAAAATGAGGAATTTTCTTTAAAAATCTTCTTCTTCAGATCCAGAAGTCAGAATGTTTTGATATTTGGTATGCAGCATCTTTAGGGGGGTGAGATCCAAGTTTGTTCAAACCATGTCCCTAGGTCCATATTTGGGCTCACTGTGGAAGCCTGAATGATAACTCAGTTCAAAATGAGGAATTTTCTTTAAAAATCTTTTTCTTCAGATCCAGCAGTCGGAATGTTTCGATATTTGGTATGCAGCATCCTTAGGGGGGTGAGATTCAAGTTTGTTCAAGACATATCCCTAGGTCCATATTTGGGCTCACTGTGGGAGCTTGAATTGTAACTTAGTTCGAAATGAGGAATTTTCTTTAAAAATCTTCTTCTTCAGATCCAGCAGTCGGAATGTTTTGATATGTGGTGTGTAGCATCCTTAGGGGGGTGAGATTCAAGTTTGTTCAAGCCATGTCCCTAGTTCCATAAAATTTGTCTCTCATGACTTCATTCCTTTGTAGTGTTGATGAACCATGTCTAACTGAATGTGACCCCAAATACTTCTTTGAACCACTTTGTTTGAATCACTTTGCCCGGTGAGCGATTAAGGCCCCTTGGGGCCTCTTGTTTTGAATACCTATAACGGTATTCAGTTTAGAATACTGCACAGTCCTACCTTTATCCAAGCTAAAGAGCAGACAAAACTTTGGAAAAAATTCTTGAATAGCTAAAAATGTAAAGTTTTAATTATTCAAAGATAGATATAACTTGGTAGTGGCTAACATTTTTAGTCTCAAAAACAAAATTTATGGCCCCTCATCAACAAGCTCAGAACCAGTTTCATTAAGGCGTTACAGACTAGGTTTTTGAGACCCAAAAAACTAAATTTGAATGATGATTTTTGTGAATGGACCTGACCGTTTTTGATTATTATGTTGGGTTGAAGGATTAAAACGGAATGAGTAATTTCAGCTGGATGTTAATATGGAACAGTACTTTTTTATGTGGAATTTAGTATTTTCATCAACTGATCAACAGAATGTTCAAACTTTTTGCTGTATTTTCCCTTTAGATTCCCTTGTGTATAAAATTCATTTTGTTGCTTAAGGCCTTTAAAAGTTAAAAATCTGTTTCTCAGGCCCTCCTGCATGGTCCTTTTGGCTGCCGCATACTCTCTTTTTATAACCATATCAGACTTGAAAAAATAAAATTATTTTACCCATGTTAATAAAATTTATAAATTTGTCCCTTGAGTGTTAGATAAAGCAGAGTGCTTAAAAATTATATACCTCCCAGCCAGGTCATTACCTTGAACACAGTTTTATTCAAATTAATTGTCCTGAGAAAAATGATGAAGTACAGTGGAGCACACCTAATTGGATATCTCTTAATAACTTCAGAACAAAAAACTATTTACTACATCTACAATACAAATTTGACCTGTTATTTGCATATCGGTTTTTGAGTAAACTCCTGTTAATTTAATAAAAAAAATCTTGTAATATGTTGAGAAATTATCCTAATAAACAAATCACTGATTTCCATTTGTTGATAGACCTATTTGGCCTCACTCGATCAAATACATGCATTTAATCTATTATATCATGTTTGACAGAGCTCAAGGAGCTCTGTCATACACGATAGATTAGAATAACTACTCAGTTTAGCTCTACAATACAGAAAAGTGACTTACCATGTTAATTGAATACTCTGGTTAATTGAATAATTTTCACTGGCAAAGAGACTACTCAATTAACCACCATATTAATTGTCCTTGACTGGTACGCTGCTATACTATTTTTTAAAGGTTATTTGTAAGGCCTAAAAAAATAAAAAATTTGTTTCTCAGGCCCTCCCGCATGGTCCTTTTGCCTGCCGCATGCTTTCTTTTTATGACCAATGTAAACTTAAAAAAATAAAAATTAAATGGTTTATGTCTGATATTTTACCCAAGTTAATACAATTAATAAATTTGTCCCTTGAGTGCAAGAAGGCTTTGCAATGCTTTAGCATTGCAAAGCCTTCTTGCACTCAAGGGACAAAATACACCACCACCCATGCTATTCTGTAGATTATGAGGCCTAAAACATAAAACAAATTAAGAACATGAACTTCTGATGGCAAAGAAATAATTACAAAAATAAAAAATGAAATAAAAAACGCCTCCTCACATGCAATTTTACAAAAAGTGGTCTGAGAAACAGAAGATCAACTTTGTGGTGCCTAATGCTATATTTATAGGTACTCTTCTATAAATTATAACGAAAAGTAAATCAAAAAACCTCAAACCCTGAAGATAAGTGCTTTGTATGAGAATCAACTCAGGTTCAACATATTGAATTCTTTGAAACATTATGAAGGTGCGTGGTGGCTCAGTGGTAGACTGTTGGACTTCTATGCTAGAGGTCCCGAGTTCGATCCCCGTTCGGGATGACCCACATCGTGGGCAAGGCACTTTATCCCGGGTTGCCTACATGGGGGCACGATGACGCTGTGTACTAAGGCATACTGCACATCGATGGTGCACATGTCTTCAACCGCTGTAACCCTGCTTGAGCGGAGCTTGAACAGAGTTAGAATGTTGAGGAGCTGACAGTTGCTCGTCTATGCTCGGTGGTTCTCTCTGGGGTACTCCAGCCTTCTCCACCCATAAAACTGTCATGTCACGATTAGCCATTGTGCATAAGTATGTGACCTTAAACACCAATAAATAAATAAATAGATACATTATGATGTTGGCTAACTGTTTACCAAGCTTACCAGATCTAAACACGGTTCATACAAGTTATGGAAAGTCTTGGAAAATAGTATTGATTTGCAAGTTCCTGGATTAGTATTGAAAATTACGGTGGGTTTTGGAAAAGTTATGAAAATGAACGGATACATGTAAAATGTGTATTTCTCCTCCTGATGTGGCCATTCAAAAACTATTTGTGTTCCCAATTTATAGGGTTCGCCAAGAATCGCTACATTGGTGTTTTGATCTTCTTACTCCTTAAGGATCTGGAGGTTTATATATATTTTTGCCACGGTTGTTAGAGTACAACCGGTTGCTTTCCAGTTGTTTCTATGCAAGTCTTGCTGCCTGTATAGAGGAACCCCTGGGGAGTGAAACAGTGGTAAACAAGCTCTTTTTTTTCTAGAAACATGAGACACAGTCTCCAATGCTTCGGGTGGAAATTATCTAAAATGAGCAACATGAGTATAAACGATTGACTGAACTTGACTTTATCTCCATGTTGTGGGCATGATTAGCTATTGTGCAGAAGAGGCCACTTTTCCGGCCCAGTAACATTATACTTCATAATTTCATTATTTATTTATTTATTTATTGATGTTTAAGGTTACATATTTATGCACAATGGCTAATCATGACCGTGACAGTTTTACGGGTGGAGGAAGCCGGAGTACCCGGAGAGAACCACCGAGCAACGACGAGCAGCTGCCAGCTCCCCAACATCGTAACTCCGCACTGCAGCACAGGCAGGATTAGATTGGTTGAAGACATGCGTACCATCGACGTGCAGTACGCCTTAGTACACAGCGTCATCGTGCCTCCACATGGGCAATGGGGGTGAAGTGTCTTGCCCAAGGACACAACGCGGTTGCCGCAGGTTGGATTTCAACCGAGGACCTCTTGGCTTGCAGCTTGCACCTCTACCTACTGAGCCACCGCACCCCCCCCCCCCCCCCCCCCCCCCCCCCCCCATAATTTCATTAAGTAGGTTGACTTTTAAGTGAAGGTGTGGTGTAGACCAATCAGTATTTTCAACGTGCAGCCCCAAGGTTGCACGTTGAAAATATTAATTGGTCTTCCCAAACAAAAGAATGTGGACTCTTCCTGTTTCTGCCATTGAACTGATATGGAGCAGGCCTGAAAATAAGCAATCTGACATTTGCAAAATGAGGTTCCCAGAGGGTGAATTTGATGATGCTATCCCATACAGTGGACCATTTTATCCTCTGGGTACATCTTTCTGTTTAGTTTTGAGACCCTGAATCAGATTGAGGTTCACAGAGGGTGGGAGCATGATGGCTCAGTCGGTAGAGGTGCAGGCTGAAATCCAAGAGGTCCTCGGTTCAAATCCCACCTGCGGCAACCGCGTTGTGTCCTTGGGCAAGACACTTCATCTCCATTGCCCGCGTGGGGGCACAGTGGCGTTGTGTACTAAGGTGTACTCTACGTCAATGGAGCACTTGTCTTCATCCAATGCTTACCCTGCTTGTGTGGAGTTAGTATGTTGGGGAGCTGACAGTTGCTTGCCATTGCTCTGTGGTTCTCTCTGGGTACTCCGGCTTCCTCCACCCGTAAAACTGTCACGGTCATGATTAGCCATTGTTCATAAATATGTGACCTTAAACACCAATAAATAAATAATAAATCACAGAGGGTAAATTTAGTGATGCTGCCCTGCTGTGCAGGGTGGCATCACTAAATTCACCCTCTGGGGACCTCAAATATTAATTGGTCTATCCCCAATTCACCCCCATTGCCCATGTGGGGGCATGGTGACGCTGTGTACTAAGGCGTACTGCACGTCAATGGTGCACCTGTCTTCAACCAATGCTAACCCTGCTTGTGTGGAGTTAGTATGTTGGGGAGCTGACAGTTGCTTGCCGTTGCTCTGTGGTTCTCTCTGGGTACTCCGGCTTCCTCCACCCGTAAAACTGTCACGGTCATGATTAGCCATTGTTCATAAATATGTGACCTTAAACACCAATAAATAAATAATAAATCACAGAGGGTAAATTTAGTGATGCTGCCCTGCTGTGCAGGGTGGCATCACTAAATTCACCCTCTGAGGACCTATTTTTGCAGATGACAGTCTGCTTATTTTCTGGCTTGTATGGAAGATACCACTAGGGTTCAAAGGGTTAAACACAATAACACCAATAAATAAATAAATAAATAAATAAATAAATAAATAAATGTGCAAGTTGACTAGTGATTTAAGGTATGATAGCTTGGTGAACTACCAAAACAAAGGTAACTGACACTAAAGTGGCATCTTTCAATGTACATTAATGGCTATGGCTTGGTAGTGGCTTATAACGTTATCAGCTTTTGTGATGTAGATCGTCAGTGCTACCCACCAGATCCCCAGTGGTTGCTTTTTGATGGTCAGTTAGTACAATGTTTTTTAACTGTAGTATATGTGAAAATTTAGTTTTTTGGGCTTCTGTATTGCCCATACTTGCTTCTTTAATTCTTGAACTATTTCTAACCATCTGGAATCAAATTCTTTGTTAACCCTTTACCTAACATGAAAAGCAGACGACACTTGCCAAAAGAATTCTTGAATAACTAATTTTTTTCATTTTTTGTCTCAAAAACATAGGTTATGACCCCTCGTTGGAACGAGCTCGACGAGCTCGTTCCAACGAGGGGTCATAACCTATGTTTTTGAGACAAAAAATGAAAATATTTTGAAAATTAATTGGCGATTTTTGAGAATAGGGCTGGCCGGTTTTGGCCGTTACGTTGGGTAAAGGGTTAAACCTTAACCTTTCTCAGATAAATTCATTGTTATTTCAGTTATTTTGTTTTTAAAATTTTCAAACAATGTCCATATAATCTTATCATGTGCCCTCTCATTGGAACGAGCTTGATGAGCTCGTTCCAATGAGGAATCGTATGATAGGGTTCTGTTGAAAAAAACTTTTTTCCGGATACTCAATTTGTAAATTTGCCGAGAGGTCCTCAGTTTGAATCCCACTTGCGGCAACTGTGTTGTGTCCTTGGGTTAGACACTTCACCCCTCATTGCCCATGTGGTCGCATGGTGGCATTGTGTACTAAGGCGTACGCACGTCGATGGTGCACTTGTCTTCAACCAATGCTAACCCTGCTTGTGTGGAGTTAGTACATTGGGGAGCTGACCATTGCTCATAGGTTCTCTCCGGGTACTTCGGGTTCCTCCAGCTGTAAAACTCGTGGCCATGATAACCAATAAATAAATAAATAATTTGTAAATTATGCGACCGATTTGTTTGGTAAACTATTAAGCTGATGGAATTTTTCAGGGTGTTTTGTAAGAGATTACTCATTCTTTAACCCTTTGTCCAACATAAAAGACAAATCCACTCAGCTCTATTCACAAATATTGCCATTCAGATAAATATTGCCATTCAGATTATATTATTTTTTTATTTTTATACCCCCTGCAAACAAAGTTTGGGGGGTATATAGGAATCACCCTGTCCGTCCACCTGTCCATCTGTCCATCCTTATAAGCGCAACTCCTCCTAAACCGTTTGAAGAATTTTCATGAAACTTTACACAATGGAAGAACTCCATATGAAGATGTGCATGAAGCAATATAATTCCGTTCTGACAGACAGGTGCGGGGGGTATCACTTTGTGAGCTTGCTCACAGTACCTCTAGTTTGTTCTGTTTGGTCTCAAATTTCAAAAACAAAGTTTATGATCCCCTCATTGGAAACCTGGAATTTTGATATATTGTGTCATGAAAGAAATATGAGTAAAATTTTTGTAAATATGCAGATAAATTCCTCTGTATTTTCCTAGTAGTTCTCCTGCATTATGAGTGTAAGTTGTCCTTTATTAGAATCAGCTTGTTGAATAGAATTCTGATGTGACTTGCTGCTTTATCTAACTTGTAGTGTTCAAATGATTAGTCGACTAGTCGTTGTCGATGCTGATATAGCCTGAAGTCGACTCTGGATTTCAGGGTCGACTAGTCAGAACAATAGCTTTTTCTATGAAAACATTGTAGTGAAACAAAATTCAGATGCAAGGTCTACTGTGGGGGAGTTAAAATGATTGTCAGTTGAGCTGTTCATAGATGTGAAAGTTGACTGTATTGAGTTGGTTCTTTTGAATTCATAGACTGTGGATGGTTCAATGCTCTGGGCTTTCAAAAAAAGTGAGGGTCTCGGAACAAAAGCCAACATTCATATTCAGCCAAGTGCAAATGTTTTGTTCATATAAATTTGTTTTATTACAAATTATAGGTGAGTGCGTATAGGCACTCTCCAATAATTTGTAATAAAATAAATTGTGACCAAATTCAGACCACAAAAAATAATCTAGTCTTCAATCAGTTAACCCTTTACCCAACACAGACGACTTCAAAATTTATTATTTTAAATATCATTTTTTTTAAATTTTTCAAAAAATTTCAACAAAACCATATCATGTGAACCCTCATTGGAACGAGCTTGACGAGCTCGTTCCATCGAGGGGTCACATGATATGGTTTTGTTGAAATTTTTTGAAAAATAATATTTTTTCAACTGCTGAATTTGCATATTACGTTGGTGGATGCGGCCGATTCGTTGGGTAAAGGGTTAATAATGTTAATGGCATAGTTATTTGAACAGATTCCCATGCCATTTAATTCATTACAGATGTGATCGATACAGTGCTATTGCTATCTAACTCTTGATGCCAACTAGTCGACTTCAACTCAGCTTTTGGGTGTCGACTAATCGACTCCAGAATTCCAGAGTCGTTTCAACACTAGTAACTGCTCCATTTTGTCTCAACTCTTTGCTTGCTAGGGCATATTGTCCTGACATATAATAAAATGTGTAAATTTGTGGCTGTCCTGAAAAGTATGGAAAAAATGTTAGCATTTGAGGGTATTGAAAAAGTATGAAAATTAAATTATTAACAAATGACCTTATCCACAGTGATGTCAATCCCTTAGAGAATCCTGAGGAGTGAAGCAGTGCTTCAACAAGCTTTCAGCAGCCCTTGTTATTAATATCTGCCTGAGTGGAGATACCCAATAAAAAAAAACAGATTGAGCTCAACTCCATAAAGGTGTGGTCAAATCTCATTCTGTATTACTGCTTGGACAAAATTTAGTGTGAGTGCCAAATGGCAGCTCCATACTACAAACATTGTAGTTTGTAGGAATGCTTGAGGAACATAACCAAAGAGTGATAGAGAGAGTGTGGCCCAATTGCTTTTTTATGTAAGATTTCTTGATACAGTGGAGCCCCCTTAATTGGATGTCTCTTAATTGTATATCCCTGTTAATTGAATATCATTTTCAAGCACAAAACCATTTACAATACCTTCAGTACAAATTTGATCTGTTAATTGCATATGGGTTGTAGAGTAAACTCCTGTTAATTGTATATAAATTTTTGTAATATGTCGAAAAAGTTACTGTGACACGCTCCAAATTCCCCTTATTTATCAACCTTTTTGGCTTCACTACATTCAATACAGGCATTTATTCTATTATATCTTGTTTGACAGAGCTCTATGAGCTCTGTCAAACAAGATATAATAGATTAAATGCTCAGTTTACCTCCAGCACACAGGAAACTGACCAAATACCTGTTAATTGTATACTCCTGTTAATTGAATAATTTTCACTGGCAAAATGGATATCCAATTAAGAGGATTCTACTGTACCATACTCATTTGAGTGTTTCATCAAAGCAAGTCTTTAGAGTAGGTTTGAACTGATTTTATGAGAAATTGACAACAAGGCTCAACAGGTTAAGAGTTCTTGCACTTGAGAGTGGATTACCACAAAAACACCAAGAGGAGTGGAGATTCCACCCATGTAGTAACTCATGTTCTGTGAGAACTTAAAAAGACACGTAAAATTCCAGCAGATGGTCTTGGAGGTCCATTGACAAGAACTTGTCTTCTTATGTTTTCTTCAAAGATTGTGCTAGCTCCCATTCCAACTTGAATAGAAGACGATACTTGAAAAAAAAATTCTTTAATAAGGCTTAAAAAAAAGTTACAAATCTGTTTTTCAAGCCCTCCCATGTGGTCCTTTTAGCTGCATGCCCTCTTTTAATAATAACCAAAGCAAACTTAAAAAAATAAAAATTAAATGGTTTATGTCTGATATTTTAAGTTAATAAAATTAATAAATTTGTCCCTTGAGTGCAACAAGGGTTTGTAATGCTTTATCATTGCAAAGCCTTCTTGCACTCAAGGGATGGAATACTCCACCCGTCATGCTATTCTATAGATGATGAGGCCTAAAACATAAAATGAACCACGAACATGAACTTTTGATGACAAAGAAATAATTACAACAAAAAATAAAATAAAATCTGCCCACATACATACAATTTTACAAAAAATTGCCTGAGAAACATAAGATCTACTTTGTGGGACCTAACTAAAATGTTTCATTTTCTGCCACAAAAATGTAGATTATGACCCCTTGTTCATTGGAATGGGCTGAATGAGATTGTTTCAGTGAAGGGTCATAAGCAATGACATAGAATAAAAGTTTCAAAGAATAAAATTTGAACAGATATTTTTCTGAATATTGCTGTTTGGATAAGGCTGGAATTTTTATTAAGGTTTAATGTCAATGTATTAACTTCACTACCTGTGTGTTTATTATAATCTGAATTATCTCCTGAGTGACTCAAAGGAAATAGAAGTTTCCACGAATGGCTGACAGCCATGTTTGAAGACTTAAGATTTCCTTTCAGTCATGCATGTGATAATTCTGGTGCCTATATTAACTGGTAGAGTGCTAGAAGCCACTATCAGGGCTTTAAGATGAAGAGCAGGTACCCCGGCCTGAAGGTGTCATATTCTGTGGATGTGCTTCACATTATCTTAAAAGCGAAATTACTTAGTCTGTATGTATTTGCCTTGTTACAATTTATGGGAGAGTGCCTCTTGGCACTCTCCCATAAATTGTAACAAGGCAAAGACACATGAACAAAATTTTGATAACTAAAAATAACTTAGCACTCTACCAGTTAAAAAAACAACAGGTGCTCTTTTTGTGCCCTCTCCATAAATGGCTGGAAGGCATATGAATCAGGCACTGGGGCTGTCCCAGTGCCTGATTCAGAAGTTTTAAAAAGTTCAGAATACTGCTGCTAGGATAATTACTGGTACCAAACGCTCTGAACATATAACACATGTTTTAAGACAACAACTTTGGCTTCCAGTTAAACAGAGAATTGATTTCAAAATCTTGATCTCAGTATTCAAATGTATCCACAAACTGGCTCCAGTTTACCTGCAAGAGCTCCTCACTGTATATAAACCATCACACAGTCTCAGATCTAAAAACCAATTTCAACTAGTTGTACCTTTTAGCAGATCTAATTAGGCTCATGATCATGTGTTCTCCATAATGGGTCCCAGATTGTGGAATTCCCTGCCAATTAATGTCAGAATTTCAGAAACTCTCAGTGTCTTCAAAAGAAAAGTAAATAAATCCACACAAGGTGCAGGGGGATCTTCTGGTACTAATTATATCCGTAAAGTTTTTCGTGGTATAAGTATTGCCTGACCGGTTTCGTACAAAATTGTACTCGTCTTCAAAAGAAATCTTAAAACTTTCCTGTTCACTGAAATATTCTCCTGAACCTCTGAAAGAGGCAACCAAAACAGATGTGACTCTTTATTTCAGAAAAGTGTATTTATTTCTGTCAAGTGTTTTAGAGCACTATTTGTGGTTTTACGCTCTAGAAAATAAATTATTATTATTATTATATTGTGCCTCCCTTGTCCATTCGTCATTGCATCTTTCCAAAATAACCGCTTTCCTGACTTATTTCATCATACATTGAGATAATTGGCCGATTTTGATATGCAGCTTTGACATGGGTACCTACAAATAATAGAGTTCGAGTTTGGTCCCGGTCTGATGATTTCTAATGGAGTTATTGACCTTGAACTTAGTTTGTGATGTGAAAATTCTGTGAATCAGTTTTCCGAACTTGTTTTGCTTTCGGGGTCATACATACATGTCATATTTCATATTGACACATCTAATTATTATATGTATTGCAGTGTTTCATTTGCAATTAAAACATTCTTTAACCCTTTACCCAACAAATCGGCCACATTCACCCACGTAATATGCGAATTGAGCAGGTGAAAAAATATTTTTCAAAATTTTTTATCAAAACCATATCATGTGACCCCTCTTTGGAACAAGCTTGTCAAGCTCGTTCCAATGAAGGGGTCACACGATATGGTTTTGGTGAAATTTTTTTAAAAATTTAAAAAATTATAATTAAAATAATAAATTTTGATATCGTCTGCATTGGGTAAAGGGTTAACTGGTGGAGAGCTAAATTATTTTTGGTCATCAAAATTTGTTGACATATGGTTAAAATTTAGGGGAGAGTGCCCATAGGCACTCTCCCATAAATTTGTAACAAGGCAAATCCTAAAAGACTAAATAATAATAATAATTGATTTTCTAGAGCGTAAAACCACAAAATAGTGCTCTAAAACGCTTGACAGAAATAAATACACTTTTCTGAAATAAAGAGTCACATCTGTTTTGGTTGCCTCTTAGATAGGTTTAGGAGAATGCTTCAGTGAATAAGAAAGTTTTAAGATTTCTTTTGAAGACATCGAGAGTTTCTGAAATTCTAACACTAATTGGCAGGGAATTCCACAATCTGGGACCCACGATGGAGAACACACAATCATGAGCCTGATTAGATCTACTAAAAGGTACAACTAGTTGAATTTGGTTTTTAGATCGGAGACTGCACGATGGTTTATATATAGTGAGGAGCTCTTACAGGTAAACTGGAGCCAGTTTGTGGATACATTTGAATACTAAGATCAATATTTTGAAATCAATTCTCTGTTTAACTGGAAGCCAGTGTAATTGTCTTAAAACAGGTGTTATGTGTTCAGAGCATTTGGTACCAGTAATTATCCTAGCAGCAGTATTCTGAACTTTTTGAAGCTTCTGAATCAGGCACTGGGACAACCCCACTAACACTGAATTACAATAGTCTAGTTGTGAGGTGATGAAGGAGTGCACAAGTTTTTCAAGTGCTGACTAGTTAAGATAAGGTCGCAGTCTTCCAATATTATCAAAGATAATATGAAGTACAACCACTGAATATGAAGTCTTTAAGATGGGTTACCTGCACTTCAGATTAAAGCCCAAATATGGGCTTCCAGCAGGCTACCAGGTAAGCACCAAACAATCAAGGATGGAAAACACATGCTGCATATCAATCTAAACTTGACGATATGTGTCACTTCCAGAGAGATATTTTCTTATTTCTTTTCTGAGGTCAAATATCGAAACATTGAGAGACTTTTCCCACTATCTTGTGTGGTAACATATTGTAAAAGTGCTATTCCAAGGTGCACTTACGGATGTTTCTGCGGGTTAATTATTTTTTGCTGGCTTCAATGAAGTGTGACTTGATAGAGATTTTAACCACATTTTTATCTGGTAGCTGCATTAGAATGTAATTTGCAAGATTTTGTTGAAGGAGTAGCAGTACTGGAATGAGATTTTATTCTGTTACATTTATTTCACTGTGGCTCGATTTATTATGATACCACTTTTTGTCATGATCAATTATGCAAATGTATTGTAGAATTTTTGGTTATATTACAGTTTTACAATGTATTGTTTCTTTGCTTTAATACAGTAAATAACCTTGATTTCAGTCTATGAGAAAGAAAGAGAATAGCTCTGCAATGGTAACCATTAGATTTTCTTTGTTTGTCCTTTTTTTTTTTTTGAAGTTCACAAGTTTTTACTACCGTATTTACTCTATGTATTGGGACAGCTGAAAATAATTATTTTCACAGGTGTCCCAATTCTTAGAAAATGGGAAAAGAACAGAGCATGGTCTTGATTTGATGCTGAATAAAGTTGTGTGTGATTCGTTTTCCATCACTATGTACGAAAATCGCCGTCCAATTTTTTTTTATATTTTCATTTTTTGCTTCCAAAACATAGCTTATGATCCCTCATTGGAACGAGCGTATTGCGCTCGTTCCATTGAGGGATCATAAGCTATGTGTTGGAAGCAAAAAATGAAAATTTTTAGTCACCCAAGAATTTTTTCTATGAGTGTCAACTGGAAACAAATCTCCTGAATGTCCCAAACTTTGGAGCATAAAAAAATATAGTTTTCTGGGAAAAATGTGTGTCCCAAATCATAGAGTGTCCCAATACATAGAGTAAATACGGTAGTAAATTAGCCATGTCATTCAGTTTTGTTTTGATAATCTTATCCCAGTCAACACATTCCATTAATGATCAGTTTGTAGAACAGTGATTTGCTTTGAAGTGGTATTAACAAAAATAAATCAGGACAAACTTTTAACCTTTTTAATATACAGTACAAATCAAAATAAGTTGTAGAATAACCGCAATAAGCTAAGCATACTGCTGCTCTTGTGCTGATAAGATCAGAATCTGACATCATTTTCTGGAAAGCTCTCAGTGAGAGCTTTCCAGAAAATGATGTCCACTTCTGGTCTTATCAGTGTAGGAAGAGAAAGATACACAGTTTATAGTGGTTATCCTACAACTTATTTTGACTTGTACTGTACATGTACTCACAATTTTTTACACTATCCCATATCTAATTCAATCACAGTTCTTTAGTAGCAAACTTGACTTTATTTATTAGAAAAATCCATCGGTAAGACTCATTTGATATTCAGTACAGTGGAACCCTGTTAATAGAATAGCCACTTTGCCAGTGAAATTTATTCAACTAACAGGAATATTCAGTAAATAGGGATTGTGTCACTTTCCTGTATTCTAGAGATAAACTTAGCATACAAAGCTCCATGAGCTCTGTCAAACAGGATATAATAGATTAAATGCCTCTATTGGATGTGCTGAGGCCAAATAGTTCTATAAGCAAAGATAAACTAGGGAGAGTCAGGGTAATTTCTCGACAGGATACAAGATTTTCTATTCAATTAACAGGAGTTTACTCTAGAACCTATATTCATTTAAAAGGTCAAATTTGTACTGGAGGTATGTAAATGGTTTTGTTTTGGAAAATTATATTCAGTTAGATATCCAATTAAGTGGGCTCCACTGTATTTGGCATCCGTAGTTGGGGTGAGATTCATGTTTGTTCAAATCACGTTCCTTGGGTTCATATTTGGGCTTAAATTTAAATTACTGCAGTGTAAGGAATATTCTTCAAAGATCTTCAGATTCACCATGCAGAATCTTTTGATATTTGGTATATACAGTACGTGGAGAGTGTATTATCATTAAATCATTATGCACAGAGTGGAGATTCCACCCAGCAATAATTGCAAATTTATTGCAAAGCATAATCATCACAAGCAAAGTTCCAGCCAATGGACCTCCGGGTTTAACCCGGAGGTCCATTGGCTGAAACATTCCTTGTGTTTTATGTCCACATGTACAGAATTTGATAGGGATTCTTTGGGTGATAACTCCACTCCACCGGTGATTTAGTTACAATCCACTCTCCACGTACTGTAGCATTACTATGACTCTTAGATTTAAGTTTGTTCAAAATGTTATGCTTGACTGATTTTGGTGGGCACCAAAGGGGATTGAAATTTAACACCGAACCCATTGGTGAAAGAGTGGTGGCCGAGTGGATAAGTGCGTTGGTCTCTTATGCCAGAAGTCCCGGGATCGATCCCCGGTCGGGAAAAGTTTTCAAGGTGTCCGAACACTCTCTGTCAGCATCAATTGTGGGGTTGATGCTGTCACAGCGTACCGTCCTATCGGGTGGGGCCGTAAAATGGCTGTCCTCTGTGCGGAGAGAGACACACTCCTTGCAGGCTAAAAATCCCTTCGTAGTATTCGAGAAGAGCGAGGCCATGAAGTTGCTGCTACGAAGATCATCCCACACACCTGTGCCATTGGACCAAGGAGAGGCTTTAATATATGTTGCATAACTTGTTCGCCAATCCTTGTAAAACAAATAAGATTAAATAAATTGGTGAATTCACTATTTGTTTAAATGAGTTATGCCCATGTTTGATAAAGCCAATTGTTGTCAACTTTAGTTAGATGTAAATATGAATGGATAACATAAATGTTCATTCAGATGGGCCCACCAGCTACTTGAGGCCCTGGGAGGAGGGTTCATTGGGTAAAATGTTTTTTGCTTCAAAACAAAGGATTTTAATTGATTATTGATTTTATGCAAAAAAATAGTTTTCACGCTGTCCGTCTTGTAGGGTGAGTGTGTGGAGATCCATTGGTTGATTTTTTTTTCTTTGCTTTAAAATGAGTTTTAAAGGGTTTTGAATGATTTTATGCTAAAAAATAATTCACCCAATCGATGCCCCCACCCACTCCCTCTAGCTAAATTATATTAACATGTTGATGATGAATGTGACCTTAAATCTTTTTTTAAACAACTTTCCTGGGTTAGCAATTAAGGCCTAGAGTATTTATTATTTAACACTTCCTACTTATTACTTGTGGAGGACACAAAAATTGATTTAAACCTTGGTTATTCAATGTGTGATATTTAACCAATCCTAACAAGCAATTTTCAGTTTGTAGACCACCCTCAACTTGAATTCTCTTTTTAATACTCTGGGAATATTTTCCACATACCCCGATTGCCCTGCGTGGGGGCACGGTGGCGCTGTGCGCTAAGACATACTGCACGTCAATGGTGTACTTGTCTTCAACCAATGCTAACACTGCTTATGTGGACTTATTACTTTGGGGAGTCTGATAGTTGCTCGCCATTGCTCGGTGGTTCTCCGTATTCTGGCTTCCTCCACCTGTAAAACAGGCTGACACAAGGTGACCATGGTTGTCAAAAGTGTCATCATACCCCAATAAATAAATAATTTTTCCACACACAGGAATGCATTAGTGTTATACCACACACCCCCTTCCCCTCACCACTCACTTTCTACCTACCTGTAGTGGACCCTGGATTTAGTATTTGTTTATCACTGACTGGATCCTTGATTTGAATCCCACCTGGGGCAACCTTGTGTCCTTGGGCAAGACTCTTCCTCCCCATTGCCCACGTGGGGGCACTGTGGCATTGTGTATGTACTAAGGCATACTGCGATGGTACACATGTCTTCAACCAATGCTAACCCTGCTTGTTAGCAGGGTTAGCATTCGTTGGGAGCCTGACAGTTGCTTGCCATTACTTGGTGGGTCTCTCCGGTGGGTCTGGCTCCCTCCACCCCGTAAAACTGTCAGACGCAAAATGACTCTAGCTGTCAAAAGTGTCATTAAACCCCAATAAATAAATAAATAAATAAATAAATAAATAAATAAATAAATAAATAAATAAATAAATATCACTGATTGGAATGATTGAATTGAACCCTAATTTAACTTGCTCAGTGTCAAGTTTAGAATTATCATTCAACTCGCCCTCCACCTCCATGGAAACCCAGGATGTGAGGCAGTGCTTGTCTGCTGTAGTAAACATGCTGTGTTTTACTGGTAAAATAGTACCTGGTAACCACATCTGGCATGGAAGTTCTCAAAAGTAGGCAACATAGGTACAAACAAATGGCTAAACTTAACTTATCTATGTTGCTGTCATGATATAGCCATAGATGCTGAAAATGACCATAAACACCACTAAATAAATACAAAAATTTAACGTGTACAGATTATAAAGAGTCAATTTAATGAGCATAAGATTATGTAGTACTATGGTAGAGGAGTTGTTTCTAGTCAAGTGCCAGGCAGATGACACTTAAGAAACAACTGCTTTGGTTAACCCTTTACCTGACATGAAAAGCAGACGACACTTGCTAATAAAATTTTTGTATAACTCATTTTTTTCATTTTTTGTCTCAAAAACATAGGGGGTCATAAATTACGTTTTTGAGACAAAAACTGAAAAAAATATTGAAAATTAATTGGCGATTTTTGTGAATAGCACTGTCTGGTTTTGGCCATTATGTTGGGTGAAGGATTAAATAGCTTTTCGTGGAGCATGGTGGCTCAGTGATTATGGTATTGGACTTCAGACCGAAAAGTCAACGTTTCAATCCCCACCTGGGGTAACTGCATTGTGTCCTTGGGCAAGACACTTAACCTGATTGCCCTCATGGGGGCATGGTGCACTGTATACTAAAGGAAACTGCATGTTGATGAGTACTTGTCTTCAACCAGTGCTAACCCTGCTTGTACTCTGGTCTCCTCCACCCTTAGAACAGTTGGAAAATCGGTGTTGTCCTCAAATTTGACCAGTCTAAAGGCCTGAAATGTATCCTTCCAGCATTTCTCGGTAGAGTCCTGATTTTTGCACTAATTCAGTTAAATATATCAATAGGAAATTTATTTTACAATTTGTGTGTCTCATTACTCACTGCACTCAAGTAATTCTCAGTATGATGTTCACATAACCCTCATCAACAATCTATCCCCTTTCTATCGGTACGGTAGATAAATAGTCCACTGGCAGATTACTTCTCTGTCAGTTACTAATGTTTTTGTGACAAATAATTTTTTTTAAAGGAACATATTTCAGAGAAATGATTGATTAGATTTTCTTGACTTAGTTTCCAGAACAGATAATTGCTTTTTGACAGCAGCTGTGACTTGATTTGGAAAGACACTGAGTAAAAGGAAACAGGGTAACTCTTTGGGTAGCATATCAGACGTCAAGTCTAGAAGCTTGGGAGTTTCAATCTTACCTTTATTATTGGTACACATGTCTTTAATTAAGAGACACACAACCCAAATTACTGGAGAAGGAGAATATACTCATGTCTCAAACTAATACTATGTTGGCTGAAGATCAGTTTGTGCCCATTTAGTCATTTTAAAGCTCTGCCATTATTACTGTCAGTTGGTGGTTATCTCCTCTAGACACAAAAGCACGGACATAATTTTACCCTGGTTCTTGAAAATCTCAATAAATTAGAATTTGTTGGAAAACATACCTTAAGTTAGATTAAATTTATGTTTATAACTACCTAACCCTTGACTCAACACAGACAATACAGTAGAATCCTCTTAATTGAATATCCATTTTGCCAGTGAAAATTATTCAATTAACAGGGATTGGGTCAGTTTCCTGTGTTCTGGAGGTAAACTGAGCATTTATTCTATTATATTTTGTTTGACAGAGCTCACAGAGCTCTGTCAAACAAGATATAATAGAATAAATGCCTGTATTGGATTTAGTGAGGTCAAAAAGGTTGATAGATAAGGGGAATTTGGTGCATGTCATAGTAATTTTTTCGACATATTACAAAAATTTATATACAATTAACAGGAGTTCACTCTACAACCCATATGTAATTAACAGAGCAAATTTGTACTGAAGGTATGATAAATGGTTTTGTGTTTGAAAATTATATTCAATTAACAGGGATATACAATTAAGATATATCCAATTAAGTGGGCTTCACTGTACCAAAATTTATGATTTTGAATATTATTTGAATGCTGACTCAAATCAATTTTTTGTTGTTGATGCATTATTGGTGTCTACAGGAGGCTTCCTTTTGATTTAGTTATGCCCCCGAGATACTTACCTACCCTTTTATGATACTTACCTACCCTTTTATGACACCGTCGGGGGCATATGCCATGCTTTGCATTGCTCTTGTTTAAATTTGTATACCCCATCCCACACATCCAAGTGAGGTTGGGCATGTTTGGGCAGGAATTTGTTTTCAACTTGTTTGTGCGTCCGTGTGTATCAATGTTGTTTCAGTTCAATAACTTTTGAAAAATAACAAATCAAAGGCTTTTTACCTTATTTTTTATAACTAATCTAATTTGGGGTGTGGTGGCTCAGTAGGTAGAGGTGCAGGCTGCAAGCCGAGAGGTCCTCGGTTCGAATCCCACCTGCGGCAACTGTGTTGTGTGCTTGGGCAAGACACTTAACCCCCATTGCCCACATGGGGCATGGTGGTGTTGTGTACTAAGGCATACTGCACGTTGATGATGCACCTGTCTTCAACCAATGCTAACACTGCTTGTGTGGAGTTAGTATGTTGGGGATCTGACTGTTGCTCGCCACTGCTTGATGGTTCTCTCCGGGTACTCCGGTTTCCTCTACACATAATAGTGTCATGGTCATGATTAGCCATTGTGCAGAAGTATGTGACCTTAAACACCAGTAAATAAATAACAAATAACTAATCCGAGTTTGTTTTTTTTAAAACCTGTTAATAGTACAACTTGGATTAGGTTCTCAATGAATAAAGAAAAAATTGAAAAATGGATTCCTGTTCAATCCATGTTAGTTATTTTAGAATCTTGGGGTTTATACTGAGTGGCATGGCTGATTTTGTATTGGTATACTGTATTTAAGAGATGCTGATTTTTTGTTAAAATTTTCAAGTTTAACCGATATTAAAATTGCATAGTAGTCTAGGTGTGAGGTATTTTTAATTAACAATTCAGACCAAGTAAGATGTTTTATTACAAATATTGGACAAGTATAGGTTTTTAGCAGTTTCGAATCGAGATACAAACAGGTTGGTAGATCTTCGAATTACTTTTTTTAAGGTGTTTACCATTTTGCCTTTAGCCATTGTAAATACGGTATCACTAGACCAGGAGGTTAATAAGTTTTTTTATACAATTCAGCTTTTAACCCTTTGAACCCCAGAGGCCGCTTTTTGGGCCCAGTAACATGATACTTCATAATTTCATTAACTGGTAGAGTGCTAGAAGCCACTATCAGGGCTTTAATATGAAGAGCAGGTACCCCGGCCCAAAGATGTCATATTCTGTGGATGTGCTTCATATTATCTTAGAAGTGAAATTAATTAGTCTTCACGGGTTTGCCTTGTTAAAATTTATGGGAGAGTGCCTGATGGCACTCTCCCATAAATTGTAACAAGGCAAAGATGCATGAACAAATTTTGATGACCAAAAATAACTTAGCACTCTACCAGTTAAGTAGGTTGAGTTTTGAGTGAAGGTGTGGTGTAGACCAATCAATATTTTCATCGTGCAGCCCCAAGGCTACACGTTGAAAATATTAATTGGTCTACCCCCAAATAATGAATATGGACGCTTCCCGTTGCTGCCATTCAATTGATATAGAAGATACCACTACGGTTCAAAGGGTTAATATTGTAACAAAGCATCGGAATTATAAGTGATTGGTCATGCTTGAGTTTTTAAATCTGGTGTTTTGTTTTCAATCCATTTTCATGTTAAAATAGCTGATAAATCTATAGCAGTTGATTTTTCTGTTAGTAGCATGGGTTGCAGAACTCAACAAAACATTATTTTCTTCTGGTTGTGGAAATTTGCATTTCTTAAGAAAATATGTTGGCAAGGCACATACTGGAAACTTTTTTAACCCATATAATTTCTGTTGATCCCGTACACCAAAATCAAAATAAAACTTTCTAAAATGTTTGTAAAGGGAGATAATTGTCTTAGAATATGCTGAGATTATATTTTTTTTAATGCACCAGACTGAATTTCACTGAAAGTCCGTGGGAGCTGTTGCCATCACTTGGTGTCCGGTGTCCGTTAACTTTTGAAACTGGTCTTCTTCAAAACCACTGGGCCAAACCACTGGGCTGAATTCAAACACATATCGCACAGACCATCTTTGGACTTTTCTGTTTCTACTTTGTTCAAGTGAAGCTGCTGCCATTTTAGGGCTGTAGATAATGCCCCCAAAGCCTAAAAATCTACTCATGAACCATCAGAGAGAATACTTTGATATTTAGTATGAAAACAAATCATTTCTCACTCACACTCGCCGAAAATGGTATTCCACTTCCAACATCGCATTCCACTCTCAGCGTTGACAAACAATTTTTTTTAATACGTTTTGAGATCAATTATAAAGGGTTGTTTGAGGAAAACAAATAAGGAGAAAATAAAATAAATACAAAACTTCACTGCTTGGATTTGAGTATGATTTTATCCTCTCATGGGCTGTGCAGATTATTTCACTCGGCTAATGCCTCGTGAAATAATCCTCCGTTTACCCCACTCGAGGATAAAAATTGTACTTGAATCCAAGCTGTTGTCTATATATTTTACTGTTAATATTCCAAGAGTGCGAGCAAAAGTTGTATGCAAATAAGGTGTAACACAGATATACGAGTACGATAGCACACTCAGAAATGTTTAAAATGCCATTTAACCCTTTACCTAATGCTAGTAGCAGACGACAGTCGTAAAAAAAATTCTCGTACAACTAAAAATTTTCATTTTTTGCTTCCAAAACATAGGTTGTGACCCCTCATTGGAACGAGCGAGACGCGCTCGTTCCAATGAGGGGTCACAACCTATGTTTTGGAAGCAAAAAATGAAAATATTTAAAAAATTGAATGGCAATTTTCGTGTATAGCGCTGGCCGTTTTTGGCCGTTTTGTTAGGTAAAGGGTTAACTTTGTAAGGCATAAAAATTTTAAAAAATGATATCAATACAGTATACAATATACATACATGCAATTGTTCACATCTGAAATCCCACCCCAATGTGACAGCTTTCATTATTACTTGTAAATGTTTGTTTGACGTATTCTGAAACTTTTTCCGTCTGCTTCAGTGAATTTTTTATTGCAAATTTTCTGTTTATTTTAATTTTTTCTAACAGGTACATCAAAAAGATATGATTCGTGTGTGGAACTAAAATATTTTTTAACTAAACTTTTTCATTTTATTTTTTAATTTTTGTTTTTTACTGTGCTTATTTTCTAAGGCCAGTTGTGAATTTGTTGTACTGTTTGAATCAACATGTCCGAACATTTTTTGGTATTCAGTTAAAACTTGATGCCAATGATACTTGAGTAGATGGTCAAACTTAGGAGCAATGTGCTCATTTGAATTTTAAAGTTGTTTTTTTTTTGTTCTATGAACACATCTGTTCACCATTAACATCTTCAATTTACACATTGTCCCTAGAAACAGTTTTACTGCAGTTCAGAGAGAAGTGGTATAAAGGTGACCAAGTAACAAAGCAAATTTATATGAACAGAATGTTGTTTACGTTTGAGGAAATACGAAGCACACTGAAGGAGTCTGCTGTTTGCAGAGAGTTCTTTGTAACAAAACTATGCTGGGAAGAGAGTTTGTACCTGGTCAACAATCCCATGCCACTGTACCAAGAGTATTTCCTATCCTTCCACTGAATTTCCCCAATGAAAGTGCTACTGAGAGAAGGATGTAATTTATAGTTTACCCCTCCCCACCCCCCCCTCCCCATCCATTCGTTGCAGTTCCAGAATACAGAGAAATTACCAAATTCTGGTTTTACTCTTTACCCAATGCACACAATATCAAAACATATTGCATGAAAAATTATTTTTTTCAAATTTTTCATGGAATTTCAACAAAACCATATCATGTGACTCTTCATTGGAATGATCTCGATGAGATCGTTCCAATGAGGGATCACATGATATGGTTCTGTTGAAATCTTTTGTAAAATAATTTTTTTCTTCTACTACTCAGTTTGTAAATTGTGCAGGCAGGATATGGCCGACTCATTATATATCGTTGCAGTTCCAGAATACAGAGAAATTACCAAATTCTGGTTTTACTCTTTACCCAGTGCACACAATATCAAAATATATTGCATGAAAAATTATTTTTTTCAAATTTTTCATGGAATTTCAACAAAACCATATCATGTGACCCTTCAT
Source organism: Pictodentalium vernedei (assembly GCA_031216915.1). Lineage (NCBI taxonomy): Eukaryota > Metazoa > Mollusca > Scaphopoda > Dentaliida > Dentaliidae > Pictodentalium > Pictodentalium vernedei. The sequence continues at coordinate 117,245,403 of CM062297.1, read as the reverse complement.
TGGAACGATCTCGATGAGATCGTTCCAATGAGGGATCACATGATATGGTTCTGTTGAAATTTTTTGTAAAATAATTTTTTTCTTGTACTCATTTTGTAAATTGTGCAGGCAGGATACGGCCGACTCATTATATAAAAGGTTAATTGAAATAGTCCTGCTCTGCAAGTAGATTCAATTTACAAGGTACCACTGCATAATAATTCCTTTAGTCATCTTGGTACTGCCAATCACTACCAGGTAATAAAAATCAGCCAAATTTTAATAAATGAAGCACTGGGTTCTGTAGAAATATTGCCAACCTGTGGAAAGTGACCAGTCCACAGTGTCCATACTAAGGTAATACTAATTACACAGTTTGTCAGTGACCTTACCTTATATGGTATACACAATATCAGTTAATTCCGTAGGGGGAGAGAACAAAGTTCAGATTTGGATTTGTTTTGTAGGAAATTCCCAGAAGTTTGTTGGAGGAAAGATTTTGCTTTATAGTTAATTAGAAGCATGTAATATTTTGTTTATTTTAATTAATCAGTCATGAGTGCAATGGCATTGAGCTTCAAACCAAAAGGTCCACAATCTGTTCTCTGCCGGTTCGTTGTCCGCCAATTGCCCAGGTGTGGGCACAGTGGCACTGTGCACTAAGGCATACTGCACATCGATGTTGCACTTGTCTTCAACCAATGCTAACCCTGCTTGCATCGAGTTAGTATGTTGGAGAGTCTGACTGTTGCTTGGTGATTCTCTCCGGTTAATCTGGCTTCCTCCACCCGTAAAACAGTCCAACACAAGATGACCCTGGCTGTCAAGTGTTGTTAAACCCAAGCAAGTAAATTAATTAATTAATCAATTAATCAGTCAGTCAATTCCATATCAGGTAAGAGCAAAGCTTGAGCCCTGTATAGAATTAACTGACACAACATATGCTATATTAACACGCATGTAAACTGTGTTGACAAATATATCTTCACCAACAATTTCTCCTCTGTACTAAATTAGCGATTGCAATGAATAATAAATAATAAAATTTAAACTTGTTTAACATGAAGCAGTTTTGGCCTGCCAACATTTTGATGGATGAAACAGGGGTGATCACTCTGGCTGTTAGCTGTGTATTGATTTCAACAGACTGTTTATGGTATATGTTCATTGCATGTGGCATTTTAAATCCAATGAAATTCCCAGAACTGAAGCCGAGGTAATCCCTGTGGGATCTCCGGGAAGTGAAGCAGTGCTTGTTTACTCTGGTAAACAACCTCTGTTTGACTGGTAAAATAGAAACCCAGTCACCAATGCTTGGGGTGGAAGTCCTCTAAAATGTGCAACATGGGTATAAATGATTGACTAAACTCGACTTTATCTCCATATTGAGGTCACGATTAGCCATTGTGCAGAAATATGTTACCTTAAACGCCAATAAATAAATAAATAGTGGAGGTAAGAGATTGCTTCATATTTAATTAGAAGCAAACAATATTTTGTTCATTATGGTTTTGTTCTATGATGGTTTAAAGGCCTTACAAACTACCGTATTTACTCTATGTTTTGGGACACTCTATGATTTGGGACACACATTTTTTCCAGAAAACTATATTTTTTTATGCTCCAAAATTTGGGACATTCAGGAGATTAGTTTCCAGTTGACCCGTCGCTAGTAACAGACGACACTCATAAAAATAGTAACTAAAAATTTTCATTTTTTGCTTCCAAAACATAGCTTGTGATCCCTCATTGGAACGAGCGCAATGCACGCGTTCCAATGAGGGATCATGAGCTATGTTTTGGAAGCAAAAAATGAAAATATAAAAAAAAATTGGACGGCGATTTTCGTATATAGTGATGGAAAACGAATCACACACAACTTTATTCAGCATCATATCAAGACCAGGCTGTATTCTTTCCCCATTTTCTTAGAATTGGGACACCTGTGAAAATAATTATTTTTAGCTGTCCCAGTACATAGAGTAAATACGGTAAACATGATTGAATCATTTTTATTCTAAGTCTTGACGAAGTCTGATAGCTCTAATGTGAGCCTTGCTATGAAACAAAGGTGGTAATTTACCTGAGTAATGTAGAAAGTGAAACATTTATAATCACTGAATGTAATATTTATGCAATGTTTTATTGCATCGAAGGTATAAACAATGATTTTAAATTTCAGTTTGCAGATTGGTCTCAGTTAATCTTAATATGTGTTTTACACCAAGACTCAACTTAAAGACATCACATTATCTCAAAATTTCAAATTGATACGGTAAAGTAAAAAAATCGCTTTCTGTTATTGTCGCACATGGAAGGTATATAATGAAAAGCTCTGTCTGTCGACCCATCTGTCAATCTGAACATCGATATGGAAGTTTCTTTATACGATAACTTGAACAATAGTTATCAGATTTAAATTAATGTTGTTGTGTTGCTTTTCATTGACAATGTCTTGGACACTTTCGATAACCACCATCATTCGATAAAAGTTAAGTGAGTTATTGCCCTTTGTTAGCTCACCTGACTGAAAGTCAGGATGAGCTATAGTGATCACTCACCATCCATCGTCCATGAACATGGTGTTTGCACCTGCTCCTCCTAAACCACTGAACCAATTTCAGTTAAATTTGAGGTGATTGCTTGTTCTGACATCACATTTTGTTTTTGTTCAAATCAACATGCCCAGCCCCATAGGGTGGGGGTGAGGAAAAATGCTCCAAAATGTTTTTAAAATCTTCTTATGAACCAATGGGTACAATGACTTGATATTTGGTATGGAGCTTCCTTTTGAGGTGTAGAATCAAGTTTTTTCAAAAGAGGTTCATGAAGCAATATTTCCCTTTGTAATGGGAGGGGCAAGATTTTTGGCACCACCCAAAATTTCTATTTTCTGAACCGATGGTCAAATGTGAACCAAATTTGGTATGTGGTATTATTAGCTCACCTGACTGAAAGTCAAATGGAGCTGAAGTGATCACTTTCTGTCTGTCATCCATCATCCGTTGTCTGTCCGGCGTGAACTTTACATTATCAACTTCTCCTCATAAACCACTGGACCAAATTGAACCAAATTTGATATATATGTTCCTTATCATTTGTCACTTCACGTTTGTTCAAATAAAGTTGCCATGCCCACAGGGGACTTCACAAGGGGGATATTCAAGTTTGTTCAAATCGAGTCCCTGGGTTCATATTTGGGCTCCCTATGGGAGCCCAAATTTTAACTTAGTGCAATATGAGGGAATTTCTTTAAAAATCTTCTTCAGATCCACTGGTCAGAATCCTTTCATATTTGGAATACAACATCTCGAGGTGGGTCAGTTTCAGGTTTGTTCACATCGGTTAGGTCGGAAGGAGGTTTCTTGTTTAGTTTTGTTAGATTTGAGTGCGGCATTTGACATCATTGATCATGCTGTCCTCCTTGACATTCTGCTACTGGTACTTATTCCAGTGTCATTCCTTTGATATTCGGTGTACCCCAGGGGTCAGTTCTAGGGCCTCTGCTGTATGTTGTTTATGTTTTGCCCCTCGGCGATATCATTCATAGGCACAGACTTAGTTTCCATTTCTATGCAGACAACACGCAGCTCTATATTCATTTCAAGGCACAGCATGAGGAGTGGGCGGTTAACGCACTAGAAAGATGTGTGAATGATATAAAATCATGGATGACGTCAAATTTCTGGAAATTGAATCCCAATAAAATGGATGTTATCTATCTAGGTTTACCCCGTCAGCTTGCAAAAGTATCATGAATACAATCCGTATTTGATGGTCATTCGATCTCTCCCTCGACAGCGGTGCGCGACTTTGGATATTTTGTGGATGAGCACCTGTCTGCTGACAGTCATGTCACACAGGTGTGTCGGATATCCTACTAGCACCTATGAAATATTAGCAGGATACGCGGCGTTGTTGACGAAGAGATCGCGAAACAGTTAATCCATGCATTTGTCACCAGCCGCTTAGACTACTGTAATTCTCTACTGTATGGTTGTAAACAGTCCCTGCTGCAGAAACTCCAGCTTGTTCAAAACTGCGCAGTGAGAGTCATTTTAAGGAGGAGGAAATCATGTCATATCACACACCTTCTTTACCACCTTCATTGGCTCCCTATTGAAGAACGCATCACATTCAAAGTTCTTATCACCCTCTATAAATGCCTTAATGGATTGGCACCATCATACCTCAGCAATCTAGTTCAGCGCTATGTTCCCTCAAGATCTCAGATCCTCATCTGCGAATAAACTCTGCCATAACCCAGGCGACCTAGTAACAGCAGGTGATTGGGCCTTTTCAGTTGCTGGGCCTTTTCTCTGGAACACCCTGCCTGATTGCCTGCAGTCCCCACAAACTTACAATTCATTCAAAACTGGCCTTAAAACTCATCTTTTCAAAAAATTATACCCAGAACCAGTTCATTTTGAATTAATTTAATTTATAACCCAAATTACGAGATTTCACAAAGCATATGTTTTCTTTATTTTACTTGTAAAGCCTGAGAGCACTTACGTGGATTCATTGGCTCGAAACTGTATTTATTATTATTAACTGTATTTTATTACCTGGGTAAATATTTGGTCTCCCTATGGGAGCCCAAACCTTCTTCTTCAGATCCACCAGTCAGAATTCTTTCATATTTGGTATATAACATATCAAGGGGGGTCAGATTCAAGTTTATTCATTTTGAGTCCCTGGCTTAATATTTGGGCTCTCTAATGGGTGGTGGGGGGGGGGGGGGGGAACAGGTTAGGTTGAAGTTTGTTCAAATCTATTCCTTAGTGTTTTTCCATAAAATTTGCTTTTCATGACTTCATTCCTTTGTCGTGTTGATGAACCATGTCTACCTGAATGTGACTCCACATACTTCTTTGAAACACTTTGTCAGGTGAGCAATTAAGGTCCCTTGGGGCCTCTTGTTGAGTCATAAATACTTAAGGTCCCTTGGGGCCTCTTGTTGAGTCATAAATACTTGATTTATGCACACACAAAAATTTCCGGTGGGAACACTGGAGCTAAAAATAGAAATATTTTCGAATGCCCATATTTCCCAAACCATGTGGAACAGAGAACTGTTATTTGGTAGGAAGCATCCTTAGGACCAGTAGAGTTGAATGGTAAAAAACTGCCATCAGTTATGTCAGGGTGTTAAGGGCATCAAAAAATGCTAAGTCCACATATTGGCAGAAATTAAAAAAAAATTCTTATCCAAAACCACTGATTAGAATCTTTTGATATTTAGTATACAGCATCCACAGGAAGATCAGACACAAGTTTGTTAACATTAAACCCCTTGGTTCATATTTGGGATCAATACAGGACCCTGGATTTTAACTTAGGGCAATATGGGGAATAATCTTTAAAAATCTACTTCAGAACCATCAGTCAGAGTCTTATAATGTTTGGTATACATCATTGTTATGAGGGTCAGATTCAAGATTGTTCAAATCAAGTCCCTCAGTTAATATTTGGGCTTTCTGTGTGGACCTGAATTTTAACTTGGGGCAATATGGGGGATAATCTTTAAAAATCTTCTTCTTCAGGTCCACCAGTCAAAATCTTTTGATATTTGGTATACTGCATCCTTAGGGAGGTTAGATTTGTTCAAACCAAGTCCCTGGGTTAATATTTGGAACTCATATTGGATCCAGCCCAAATTTTAACTTTGTCCAATACAAGGAGTAAAAATCTTTAAAACTCTTCTTCTCCAAAAACACTAGTCAGAATCTTTTAATATATGGTATACAGAATCTTTACAGGGGTTGGATTCAAGTTTGTTCAGCTCAAGTCCATCAGTCAATAATTGGGCTCTTTGGGAGTCCAGATTTTAACTTAGTGCTCTGTGGGAAATAATCTTTGAAAATCTTCTTCAGATCCACCAGTCAGAATCTTTTTATATTTGGTATTCAGCATTCTTTGGGAGGTCAGATCTAAGTTTGTTCAAACCAAGTCCCTGGGTTAATATTCAGGCTCCTTATTGGATCCCGAATTATTACTTAGTCCAATATGAGTAATAATCTTTAAAAATCTGCTTCTTGAGATACAATCAGAATCTTTTGATATCTGGTATACAGCATCCAATCTGTTCAAATAAAGTTTCTGGGTTGATATTTGAGTTTCCGGGGGGGGGTTGCGGGGGAGGCAAATTTTAACTTTGTGCAAAATTGGTAATATTCGTAAAACCTTCTTCTCCAGACCCACTAGTCAAAATCTTTTGATATTTGGTATGCAGCATTCTTCGGGTTTGTTTAAATTAAGTCCCTAGGTTGACATTTAGACTCACTAGTTTTGCATTACTGAAAAATCTGGGCATTATTTCTGTGGTAGCATCCCAATACTAGAAAAAAATCTTCTGGCATGGACAACAGCATTATAAATAATTAAATAACTTCATTCCTCTATATTGTTAACTAACCATAGATGCTAATTAAATCCTCCTTTAAACAACGTTGGTTAGGTGAGTACCTCAGGCCCCATGGGGTCTCTTGTTTTGGTTACGATATAATCAGTAGTTTTTAGCTCACCTGGCCTAAAAGGCCATGTGAGCTTTTCTCATCACTTGGCGTCGGTCGTCGTCCGTTGTCCGGCATCCGTAAACTTTTCACATTTTCATCTTCTCTGTAACCGCTGAGCTGGTGTGAACCAAACTTGGCAGGAATGGTCTGTGGGAGGTCCTCTACAAACGATCCTCATTTTGTTCCCGTCGGATGAAAAAAATTGGCTTCCAGAGGCATTTTTTTATTCTGGTTAGTGGATTTTCAAAAATCTTCTCTGAAACTGCCAGGCCAAATGTTTTGAAACTTCACATAAATGATGACTGGGACCCCCTCTACCAACGATCCGCATTTAATGTTGATTGGGTTACAAACATGGCCACAATTGCGGCTTATAGTTGCTGTAGAAACCCTATGGGAAATCACATTTTCCTCTTCTTCTCAGGAAAAACCAAGGCGACGTGAAAACAAACCTGGCAGGGATAGTCTATGGGAGGTCCTCTACAAATGATCCTCATTTTGTTCCTGTGGGTTGAAAAACATGGCCGCCAGAGGCATTCTTTGATTCTGATTGGTAGATTTTCAAAAATCTTCTCCTCTGAAACTGCCAGGCGAAATGTTTTGATACTTCACATAAACGATGACTGGGACCCCCTCTACCAATGATCCTCATTTAATGTTGATCGGGTTGCAAACATGGCCACAATTGTGGCTTATAGTTACTATAGAAACCCTATGGGAAATCACATTTTCATCTTCTTCTCCGGAACTACTGAGCCGACATTATCCAAACCTGGCAGGGATGGTTTATGGGAGGTCCTCTACAAATGATCCTAATTTTGTTCCCGAGGGTTGAAAAACATTGCCGCCAGAGGCATTCTTTGATTCTGATAGGTGGATTTTCAAAAATTTTCCCCTCTGAAACGGCCAAGCCAAATGTTTTGATACTTCACATAAGTAATGACTGGGATCCCCTCTACCAATGATCCTCATTTAATATTGATCGGGTAGTAAACATGGCCACAATTGTGGCTTATTGTTACTATAGAAACCCAATGGGAAATCACATTTTCATCTTCTTCTCTGAAACTACTAAGCCGACGTGACCCACACTTCGCAGGAATGGTCTATGAGAGGATGGAAATATGTGGCCACCAGAGGCTATATTCCAATGCTTAACCCAATGCCCCTCCTGTCTTAACAAAAGAGCGGTACTGTCAGCAAAATACTTGTTTTTTGAGAATCTGGTAAGGGTTGGTTCCAGTTTTTTCTCCACTGAGAACTGGGAAAAAAACACCCCAAAATATTGTGTATACAGTACAAGTCAAAATAAGCTGTAGCATAACTGCAATAAACTAAGTAGACTGCAGCTTCTGCCCTGACAAAATCAGAATCTGACAATTTCTGGAAAAGCTATCGGTGAGAGCTTTCCAGAAAATGATGTCAGCTTCTGGTCTTATAAGTGTAGGAAGAGAAAAGATACATAGTTTATAGGATTATCCTACACAACTTATTTTGACTTGTACTGTAAAACAAGTGCAATTGTAGGTTGATATCTTCGGCTGCAATCTAATTATGTTTGACACATGTTGACAAATTGTTTAGAAATCTTTGTTAGTTTTCTTTATTATCTTGCAATCATGTCAGCTCAGATGACAGTAATTATTGTATATCTTTTAAGATTCCTGTAACCCTTTACCTGTCCAAAAGCTATTTTGAAAGAGAATACTGTCTGAATAAATTGTAATTTTCAAAATATTTTAACCCTTTTTACTGATTTTTTTTGTTGAAACAGATTCATAAATGGTTGCATTTTCAAGAAATCTTCTTTGAAACTACAAGGCCAAATGTTTTGAAACTTAATGTGACTGATGACTGTAACACCCTCTACCAATGATCCTCATTTAATCTTCATCAGGTTGCAATTATGGCTGAAATTGTGGCTTATAGTTACTATAGAAACCCTATAGGAAATCACATTTTTATCATCTTCTCTGAAAGAACTGAGCCAATGTGAACCAGACTTGGCAGACATGGTCTATGAGAGGTTCTCTATAACTGTTACTCATTTTATTCCTGCAGGATGAAAAATGTGGCCGCCAGAAGCATTCTTTGATTCTGATTGGTCAATTTTGAAAACTCTTCTCCTCTGAAACCACAGAGCCAAATGTTTTGAAACTTTGCATGGTTGATGACTGGGACACCCTCTACCAACGATCCACATTTAATGTTGATCGGCAACCAAAACTTGGCAGGAATGGTCTATTGGAGGCCCTCTACAATCGATCCTCTTTTTGTTCCCGTTGGTTGGAAAATATGGCCACCAGAGACATTCTATGATTCTGTTTGATGGATTCTAATGTTTTGAAACTTCACGTAATTGAGGACTGGGACACCTTCTACCAATGATCCTCATGTAATGTTGATTTAATGTTGCAAACATGGCCACAATTGCAGTTCATAGTTACCATGGCAAGCCTATGGGAAATCACATTTTTATATGTAGTTCCAGGTGAGCGATTACAGGCTCTTTAGAGCCTCTAGTTTTCTTTCTCATTAACCCTTTACCCAATGCAGATGATATCAAAATTTATTATTTTAAATATCATTTTTTCAAATTTTTCAAAACATTTCAGCAAAACCATATCATGTGCCCCCTCATTGGAACGAGCTCATTCCAAAGAGGGGTCGCATGATATGGTTTTGTTGAAATTTTTTTGAAAAATAGTATTTTTTCAGCTGCAGAATTTGCATATTATGTGGGCGGATGTGGCTGATTCGTTGGGTAAAGGGTTAAGCTTAGCAACTGATCCCCTACAATCCCTAAGAATGATTAACCTTTTACCCAACGACTCGCCCGCATCCGCCCGCGTAATATGCAAATACAGCTGCTGAAAAAATATTATTTTTCGAAAAATTTCAATAAAACCATATCATGTGACCCCCTCTTTGGAACGAGCTCGTCGAGCTCATTCCAAAGAGGGGTCACATGATATGGTTTTGTTGAAATTGTTTTTATTTATTTATTTATTGATGTTTAAGGTCACATATTTATGCACAATGGCTAATCATGACCGTGACAGTTTTACGGGTGGAGGAAGCCGGAGTACCCGGAGAGAACCACCGAGCAATGACGAGCAGCTGCCAGCTCCCCAACATCGTAACTCCACACTGCAGCACAGGCAGGGTTTGATTGGTTGAAGACATGCGTACCATCGACGTGCAGTACGCCTTAGTACACAGCGTCATCGTGCCCCCACATGGGCAATGGGGGTGAAGTGTCTTGCCCAAGGACAGAATGCGGTTGCCGCAGGTGGGATTTGAACCGAGGACCTCTCGGCTTGCAGGCTGCACCTCTACCTACTGAGCCACCACGTGAAATTGTTTTTAAAACTTTTAAAAAATGATATTTAAAATAATGAATTTTGATATCGTCTGCGTTGGGTAAAGGGTTAAAAGGAAGTTAGGGTGAACCCAATGGAGATATTTACAAACAGGGCTTTTTGTGGTGAGTGGTATCATACAAACTATTGCGTTTTTTTCCATGTTAAGGAGCCTGAATTGTTGTTTACTATATGTTTTTGTTCTTAACACACGGAAAAAACTGAACCAAAACTGATTTTTTTTCCTCAAACTAAACCAAATTCAAACCCGAATCTGAAAAATACAAACTTACCAGCTCTATATTTGGGAACCCTGGGAAGTGGAACAGTGCTTCTTTTCTTTGGTAGAGAAGTTTTGCTCCACTTGTATAATAATATTCGCTTACCAATGTCTGGGATTTGAGTCCTCAAAAGTCGGCAACATCATTATAAAAGCTTTGCTGATCTTAACTCAAAGCATGTGAAGTGGTCTTGAAAGTTACCTTAGCCCTTTACCCAACCCAGATGATGTCACAATTTATTATTTTAAATATTATATTTCCAAATTTAAAAAAGAAAAAATTAACAAAATCGTATCATGTGATCCCTTTTTTTGTGGAAGAAAATAAATATAAATATTTAAATATTCTTTTTATTACATGCCTGATCTACAAAATTCACATCTACAGCAACAATAAACCATTCGGAAAATGAAAATCTGTTCCACACACATGTGCGGAACTGTAATCATTGAAGGACTGTTTTTATAAAGAAGCGAAATCTCACGGAAATTTTCTACAAATCGTGCACCGCAATTACGATTTGAATTGCTAGTGATAGCTAAAAATCGTCCACTGAGTTCCAATGTGTTCTATGTGCCTACTTGCACATAGAACACATTGTAACTCGGGAGGCGAAATAGTACCTACTTGCACATAGAACACATTGTAATTCGGGAGGCGAAATAGTAGCATGGCTTCCCCTTGTAAATTTGGCAGGCGTTGAAATGTGTTCTTTTTGTTCATAGTTGTCAGATGAATTGCTGAGTGTCCTTCTAATAATTGTTTTCATAGAGATGAAGGCATGTAATAAACACTGAATGACACGTGTGTGAATGGGTCAATTGATGTGGGACTTGTGCCATGGCACATCGTTCTATCCTTCCGCACTGGCACTTGTGCCATATCGATTAACCCATTCGCACATGTCATTCTGTGTATATCCTTGTGGAACCCTGGGAAGTAGAACAGGGCTTGTTCACTGTGGTAAACAAGTTCTGCTTTACTGGTAAAATTGGTCCTGAAACCACTGCCTGGGGTGGATGTCCTTTAATGTGGGCAGCATACCTTGTAGGTTTAAACAACTTGCAAAACTTGACTTAATACATATGTTGCAGTCATGATATGGCCAAAGATGCAGAAAGTGACCAATTATTCAACAAAATGTTTTGCAAGTGTTGTCTTCTGAATGAGTAACATTAAGGTTTCTAAAAAAGACATATTCAGTAAAAAAATATATATTTTCCTATCATTTACTGTCATATATTTACTAACTTTAGTTTCTTGTCTTGATTATTTCAGAGAAACAAGATGGAGTGTAATATTAGTCCCGATTCTATCTTCTACAACCTTGGAGAGAGTGGTCTCATTTTGTTCTCGGATTATGTATTTTTATTGACTGTGTTATCAAGTAAGATTTACATTATATTTTCTTCTGTTCAGAGATACAGTAGAACCCTCTTAACCCTTTACCCTATACCTAATGAATCAGCCTGATTCCACTTGCATCATTTACAAATTATTTATTTATTAGGGTTTAACGGCACTTTTGACAGCCAGGGTCACCTCGTCTTGGACAGTTTTATGGGTGGAGGAAGCCAGAGAACCCATAGAGAACCAACAAGTAATGGCGAGCAAATGTCAGACTCTGCAACATACTAACTCCAAATGTCAGACTCCGCAACATACTAACTGCACACAAGCAGGGTTAGCATTGATTGAAGACAAGTGCACCAATGACATGTAGTATGCCTTAGTACTCAGTGTCACCGTGCCCCAACATAGGCAATCGAGATTAAGTGTCTTGCCCAAGGATGCAATGCAGTTGCCCCTGGCAGGAATCGAACCACTGACCTTTTCGGTGTGATGTCCAATTCTGTAACCAATGTGCCCCCATTTTACACAGATTAAGCAGTTGAAACAATTTTTTTTTTTTTTAAATATTTTAAAAAAAAAAACATAGCACATGACCCCTCATCGGAATGTAATTTACAAATTCAGCAGTTGAAAAAACAAAAAAGTTCAACAAAACTATATCATGTGAACCCCCTCCCCCCCCCCCCCCCCCATGATAAGATTTTGTTCCAATACTGTGTCCCATGATATGCTTTTTTTTTTAATTGAAAAACAATATTTAACATAATAAATTTTGATATCCTGTGCGTTGAACAAAGGGTTAACTCTTAGAAGCCGTGAGGTGAGTTTTCTTGCCTGTGATGTAATACGGCAGGTAATCTGGCTGTGATGGTTTGGCTATCTTTGGGCTGGGGGAGAAGTAAACACTGAGCAGGTGCTTCTAGTCAAGTGTCGTCTGCCTGAATAGGCAGACAACACTTGACTAGAAGCACCTGCTTTACTGTAGGTTTTTCGCAGTATGTCAAGTTCAATAAATTCATTTTGATTCCCTGGCTTCTAAGAGTTAATTGAATAATCACATTGCCAATAAGAAATTTTCCAATCAAGCAATAGGTGGGAGTGGAGGTGAAGGGCAACCACCACTTGTCAAAATATACCAATAAAGCCACGAAGTCCAGATGTCTATATGAAACAAGCCAGCAAAAAATACTTACTGATGGATTGGATGGAATAGGTAACACCTAAGATTGGCAATCTATTATACTTGTCCATCATTCATTTCAATTAACAGGAACATGCAAATCACTGGAAATTCTTTATTTCACCCACTTTCAGTGAAATTTCGAGTTTTCTACAACAAATTGTTTGACAGATCTCAAGGAGCTCTGTCCCAAACAAGTTATAGAATAACTGCTCGAATTAGAGGTGCAGAAGCCAAAGATGTCTGTTTAGCTGGGGAATTTGGTGGCTATCAATAGTAGTATTCTATAGATCACAGTTTATTTTTCTATTGTATTATATGGAGCTCTGCCAAACAAGTTACAGTATAATAATGACTGTTTGAATTAGAGATACTGAGGTCAAAGATACCTGTAAAGCTTGGGGGATTTGTAGGCTGTCAGCAGAATTTTCCATGGGTCACCATTTTTTTATGCGATCAGCAGAGGATTGATTCTATAGTCCATCTGTAATTGACAGGTCAAATTTATAATGAAGGTATTGTAAATGATTTGGTGTTTTATAATTATGTGGAATTAAAGGGTTGTTCTGTTAAGCAACATCTAAATCAGTCCCACTGCACTTGAAATTACTGACATTTTATCACAGTCATTAACCCTTTGCCCAACGAATCGCCGCATCTGCCCGCGTAATATGCAAATTCAGCAGCTGAAAAAAATATTATTTTCGAAAAATTTCATCAAAACCATATCATGTGACCCCTCTTTGGAACGAGCTTGTCGAGCTCATTCCAAAGAGGGGTCACATGATATGGTTTTGTTCAAATTTTTTTTAAAAATTTAAAAAATGATATTTAAAATAATAAATTTTGAAATCGTCTTCATTGGGTAAAGGGTTAAAAAACCATGACTTGTTTACAGGCGTTTATGTTAGAGTCCTGTGTATGTCAGTTTTTGGCTTCCCTCGAAACCTCGATCACATCAGGCAATGGATATTGACTTCAGTCGAATTTAAAATCATATGTTGATGGACTTTTCAGTGGTGTATCCTGGATTTTGAGTTGCGAGGAGGAGGGAAATTTTAATCATGTGTCATGATCCAAAGCACCATTCAATGCAGTGGTGGTTATTACAAAGAGGGGGCACCCCTTTCATTGGTAAGGTCTGGGAGTGTCTCCAGGGAAAACTTTGAAAATGGGAGGTCAGTGTAGCCTTCCAGCAGCTTTGCTCATGACCACCAATATATTCCCATAGTTTGTAAAAACTCATTCGAATTTTGAAAACGGGGAAGCCAGTTTACAATGACTAAAACAGTACAGTCGGCGTGGACTGGTTATAATCCATGTATGGGCAGTGATGTCCATGCATGCTTTTATCAGGTAATAAAAAGCAGTATCAGCCAAATTTTAATTAATGAAGCACCGGGTTGTACCCGGTGCTTCATTAATTAAATTTTTGATGCTTATTCGTATAATTACAGTTTGGAATCTAGATTAATTGAATCTGTGGAAATATTGCCTATCCGTGGAAAATGACCAGTCCACTCTGGCTGTACTGTACACTGAGGGTCCTGTGCAGGGGCTATAAATGTATGCATGGGGTACCTTTGGTAGTGGATGTCCATGTGTTATAGCACATAATACTGTGCCCCCAGCCTCAGTGCTGTAAAAAAATTTAAGTCACAAAAAAAGGTAAAAAGCTGTGTGTGTGGTATGTGTGTGTGTGTGTGGGGGGGGGGGGGGGGGGGGGGGGGGGGGGAGGGGGGGCATGGCTGGTGTTACCCCCCCCCCCCCTTTGAATAGACCTATGCTCTTAGAGAGTTACTTGTGATGTCTTACATGTCTTAACCCTTTACCCAATGAATCGCCCGCATAATATGCAAATTCAGCAGTTGAAAAAATATTATTATTTAAAAACTTTCAACAAAACCATATTTTGTGACCCCTTGTTGGAACGAGCTCGTTCCAACGAGGGGTCACATAATATGGTTTTGTGGAAATTTTGTGAAAAATTTAAAAGAAATGATATTTAAAATAATAAATTTTGATATCGTCTGTGTTGGGTAAAGGGTTAAAAGGCTAACAATAATGACATTTGCCAACTGTTTGTCATCTATCTACTTGTAGTTTTCTTCCAGTGTTCTCAGAGGCTTATTAAATTGAAGGCTGTCACAAATTGAACAGGTTCTTAACCTTGTGCATAATGCGATAACCACTCTTTCAGTGTTCTCAATGTTCAGTGTCAAGTCGTGTCATTGACATGCAATACTTCTTGGCATATTGCAGCACCATGCTGACTCACTTGGGCAATTGGGTTTAGGAGTCCAACTCTTTAACCCATGAGCCACTGTGCTCCCACAAATTGGACAGGATAGAAGCATTGTGCATGATGCGATAAAGTATTATTTTAACAATGTTTGTTTATCTTCAGCTCCTCCCAGGAATTTCGAGATAGCTTTTCGTATGTTTGATTTTAATGGAGATGGTAATGTTGAGATAGATGAGTTCAGAAAGGTAAGAGATTATATCTTTGAATTGTTTACACACAGATTATTACAACAACAAAAAGATGTCAATTAATCTTGATCATCATATTCCATCAAGTTGACAAGATATAATACAGTACGGATGCTGTAGACTGGTCACTTTCCATGTGTGGGCAGTATTTCTATATGCAATAATATTAGATTCCAAACACTAATTATAGGAATAATCATCAAAAAATTAATTAATGAAGCACCAGATACAACCTGGTGCTTCCTTAATTAAAATGTTGCTGCTGATGATTTTTATTACCTTGTAAATGCATGCGTGGACATCACTGCCCAATGCGTGGATTACAACCAGTCCACGGCAACTGTACTGTAGGGCACCATAGACCGCGTATTTTAACTGGCTGATCTGAAGATTAAAACCCATAATGAGTGACTGTTGTAATAATTTGTGTATTAGGTCTGCAAAAAAATGTATTGTTTCTCCGGCAATTTTTTCTCGGTTTTATGATGAGGTAGGGAGGCTTTTTTTTGTTTATTCACAAAACAGTTCTCAAAATAGTTGGAATCAGAAATGTAACTACTTACACTATTATGTGGCAAACCATTGTTTTTAGCAGTGAAAATTTTCCATAACACAGTTGAAAATTTAAACCAACTATATCTTTACATTTAACTTCTTTCATGCTGCTGGCTGATTTTCCCGCCCAGTACATGATTCATTTATTGGGGTTTAAGGTCACATACTTATGCACAATGGCTAATCGTGACCGTGACAGTTTTATGGATGGAGGAAGCCGGAGTACCCGGAGAGAACCACCGAGCAACTGTCAGCTCCTCAACATTCAACTCTGATCAAGCTCCGCTCAAGCAGGGTTACAGTGGTTGAAGACATGCGCACCATCGACGTGCACTACGCTTTAGTACACGGCGCCATTGTGCCCCCATGTAGGCAACCAGGATAAAGTGCCTTGCCCAAGAACACAACGACAGCTTGTCTCGAACGGGGATCGAACTCAGGACCTCCAGCGCAGCCAGTACATGATTTCTCTTGCCACTGAATTAAGTATAATTTGGCCATATTTAATCCAAATTTTATCCCGGTTGCCTACATGGGGGCACGATGACGCCATGTACTAAGACGTACTGCATGTCGATGGTGCACATGTCTTCAACCGCTGTAATTCTGCTTGAGCAGAGCTTGAACAGAGTTAGTATGTTGATGAGCTGACGGTTGCTCATCGATGTTCGGTGGTTCTTTCCAGGTACTCTGGCTTCCTCCCCCCGTAAAACTGTCACGGTCCGATCTCAGACACCTCCCTTGTCATAGAAAATCTGGCTCATCACCATTTTTTTTTCACCTGCAAATTTCTTCAGTGATACTATTTTGCACTTGTAGGACAAATATTTAACCAACTATACCTTGTTTGACAGAGCTCTGTGAGCTCTGTCAAACAAGATATAGTTGGTTAAATTTTCAACTACATTATGGAACATTTTCACCTCTGAAAACATTGGTTTGCCACATAATAGTGTAAGTAGTTAAATTTCTGTTTCAAACTATTTTCAGAACTGTTTCAACCGCATTGTGTCCTTGGGCAAGAGGGCAAGACACTTCATCTCCATTGCCCACATGGGGGCACGATGACGCTGTGTACTAAGGTGTACTGCACGTCGATGGTGCGCATGTCTTCAACCACACTAACCCTGCCTGTGCTGCAGTGCAAAGTTATGATGTTGGGGAGCTGGCAGCTGCTCCTCGGTGCTCGGTGGTTCTCTCCGGGTACTCCGGCTTCTTCCACCCGTCACGGTCATGATTAGCTATAGTGCATAAATATGTGACCTTAAACACCAATAAATAAATAAATATTCTGAACTGTTTTGTGAATAAACAAAAAAAGCCAAAAAAAAGCCTCCCTCCCTCAATAAAATTGAGGAAAAATTCCCTGAGAAACAAGAAATTTTTTTATATAATCCTAGTTATCAGATTTTAATTAATTTTGGTATGCTGCTTCAGATTAAGAATGTCTTTGACCAGTTTGATAACCACCATCATTTGATTAAAATTCCAGGATTTATTGCCCTTTGTTGAATTTTGCCTGAAATTTCATTGTTTATGCAATAACTTGGTCAGTATACCTCAGATTTAGGGCTGGCTCATCCATGCATTCATCTTGAGTCGTCTTGACTACTGTAATTCACTGATTGCAACAAATCTCTTTTGGTTAAGTTACAGGCTGTCCAAAATTGTGCAGCCAGAGTTCTGACCAAGACCAGGAAATATGACCACATATCTCCGGTACTGGCAGATCTACACTGGCTCCCAGTTCTGAAAAGGATTGACTTTAAAATCCTTTTAATCATATATAAATGTCTCAACAATCTTGGGCCTTCATTCCTTACTGATCTTGTTCCCCACAAACCTGTCAGAACTCTAAGGTCCAGTTTCTCCAATGACTTAGTTTACACATCTTGCAACCTTCTATCATGCGGTGATCATGCTTTTTTCTGTTGCCAGTCCGAAGCTCTGGAATTCGCTTCCAGCTTATATCAATATGTCACAAACTCTCAACAAGTTTAAATCTGCTCTGAAGACATATCTCTTCAATCAAGTATATAACACTGAGCTTAACCTTGGTTGATCAATAGTTGACAGTTGTTACTTTTTCTTTTTGTATATATTCAGCTTCAGCCACAGAATCTATTTATTTACACACTACACCACGCGTGTACTTGATTGTAAAGTCCACGAGCACATTGTTATTATTAATTAATGGACATTATTATTTTCAGTTTTCTGGTTCTGTTCTGGTTTGTGTGACAAATCGGAAAACTGAATGGCAAGACCCAGCAAAAAATGGCTGAAGAGTTTTACTGATCAAACTATCTTACTGGGTAGGGAATTGGACTAGTGTCCACTATGGATTGTCGTCTCTTGGTCTATCTGCCAAATTCGGCAAATGCGTTACCGTATTTACTCTATGTATTGGGACAGCTAAAAATAATTATTTTCACAGGTGTCCCAATTCTTAGAAAATGGGGAAAGAACACAACCTGGTCTTGATTTGATGCTGAATAAAGTTGTGTGTGATTCGTTTTCCATCACTATATACGAAAATCGCCATCCAATTTCTTTTATATTTTCATATTTTGCTTCCAAAACATAGCTTATGATCCCTCATTGGAATGAGCGCATTGCGCTCGTTCCAATGAGGGATCACAAGCTGTGTTTTGAAAGCAAAAAATGAAAATTTTTAGTTACTCAAGAATTTTTTTTATGAGTGTCGTCTACTACTAGCGACAGGTCAACTGGAAACAAATATCCTGAATGTCCCAAACTTTGTAGCATAAAAAAGATATAGTTTTCTGGAAAAAATGTGTCCCAAATCATAGAGTGTCCCAATACATAGAGTAAATATTTATTATTATTTATTGGTGTTTAAGGTCACATACTTATGCACAATGGATAATCGTGACCGTGACAGTTTTACGGGTGGAGGAAGCTGGAATACCCGGAGAGAACCACCGAGCAACAACGAGCAGCTGTCAGCTCTCCAACATCGTAACTCTGAACTCTGCACCACAGCACAGGCAGGGTTAGATTGGTTGAAGACATGCGCACCATCGACGTGCAGTACGCCTCAGTACACAGCGTCATCGTGCCCCCATGTAGGCAATCGGGGTGAAGTGTCTTGCCCAAGGACACAACGCGGTTGCCGCAGATGGGATTCGAACCGAGGACCTCTCGGCCTGCAGCCTGCACCTCTACCAACTGAGCCACCGCGGCCCCACATAGAGTAAATACGGTATGTTCTAATTGTCACATTTTCTCCCTTATTGACTCATCCGCTGTCCATTCTAACTCTATTTGGTTCATAAAATATGATTCAATGGGCAGATGCTGTTCGTACTTTACACAATGTTTGCTCATGACTAAAGGGTGTGTCAGGATCTTGATCCAAGATCATAACTTTAAGTCTTAAAAAAGCGTTTTGATGGACGGATCTTGTTCATTCTTCATGCAGTGCTTGTTCATGACTCAAATGTGTGGCATGATCTTCACCCAAGGTTATAACTTAACTGGTAGAGTGCTAAATTATTTTTCAAAGGTGATTTGTAACATGAGTATTTTTTTCAACAAACATTACTGCCAGCAAGTGGAGCCTTAATTTGGCAAGATTTGTTTATCAATAATTGTATTGTTACTATTTATTGGAGAGTGCCTGTTGGCACTCTCCAATAAATTGTAACAAAACAATTTTATATGAACATACCTTTATGTACTGTTGCACAAACGACAAGCTAATTCACATACTGTAAAGCCATTAAAGTGGCTTTCAGCACTTTTCAGTAGAGCCCTGATAGTGGCTTCTAGCACTCAACCAGTTAAAGGTCACTGACCATTTGCCTGTTATGACATACACCAAAACAAAAAAGTATTTGCTGGCTTGTACTCACTGAAATTTCAATAGCTACTCTTGTATGATTTAGTTTCACTCCAATATTGTATTCCAATCTACAGTACGGCCAGAGTGGACTGGTCACTTTCCACGGGTGAACAATCTTTCTACGGATGCAATAATATTCGATTCCAAAAGCCAATTATAGGAATAATCATCAAAAATTTAATTAATGAAGCACCAGGTACAACCCAGTGCTTCATTAATAAAAATGTTGATGATAATTTTAATTACCTGGTAAACACATGTGTGGACATCACTGCCCAGTCCACGGTGACTGTAGTGTATCATAGAAATGCCATATCTTTTGGGCTCATATTAGGAGCATATTTATCAGGTCTGCGGATGTTGTCATGTTATGGTTATGTGCAATTCACGGGGTATGTCACACTTTCTGGTTATAAAAAACTGATAACTGCCATATCACACACTACATGAAAATGTACACTAAGTCTGTGAAATAGTAATTGGTAAGCTAACATACCCTGACTAACCACAGGCATTGCACAGGATTAGTGTATAGGCTACCACATCACACTCAGCATGAAAATATACACTGACGAAGTAATAAAGGCTGTAAAAATGTACAGGGCTAGTTGGCTACATGTAACATGGGGTGCAGAATTCAAGGAACTAATGGAAATAGTTACAGTAAAACCTGTCTTGAGAGACCACTGTCTTGAGAGACCACCTGTCTTGAGAGACCACATCTGCCAGGCACCGATTGGTTTCACTCAAAAATGGACCTGTTATGGGAGACCGCCTGTCTTGAGAGACAACTGTGACCTGGTACCAACTTGTATTTTTATGCCATAATGGACCTGTCTTGAGAGACCGCCCCTTTGAAGACGGAACCATGACAAAAACTTTTTACCTGTTCTGGAATTGGAAAATCCATTGTGGTTATATACAGGGTTAACGAGGGACTGAAAAAGGCTATAAAAGAAAGGAAGGTAAAATGCGCTGCTTACAGAAGAAGTAGGAAGCTTAAAGGGGTGGATAACAATGACACGAGACTAATGAAAGGAGAATATGAACTGGCACGGAAAAAGGTGAATGAGATAAAGAATAATAATAGGAAGGAGCGCAATTGCAGTCTTGCCAGAACAATAAAGAAAACGGGGGTTCGAGCTCAAACGTATTTTGGAACTGGGTAAATAAATGGGGAAAAGTAGTGTGCAGAGTATCAAAGTGGATGGGGAAAGTACAGAAGATAAAGGCCGTATCGCTTCAGAGTTAGTCAAGCACTGGGAAAAGATAAACGATAGGCGATGGGGCAGTGGGTCCCCACCAAAAAGGAATACACTGGTGGAGGAGAACCTATCCAATCGTGTATGTAGCGAAATAATGGCAGAAGAAGTGCGGAACGTGGTCTCGAAATTAAAAAATGGTAAAGTGGGAGGGACTGATGAAATTCCGAACGAATTCCTCAAAAATGGTGGGGAGGCACTTATTGAAGTCCTGACAAACCTTTTCAACCTGGCTCTGCGAAAGCAAGAGGTCCCAGAGAGTGGAGGGAAAGTAAGGTGTCGTTCATACACAAAAAGGGGGATAAGGAAGTTCTAGATAACTATAGGGGGATATCAGTTAGTAGTAACATCGGAAAAGTATTCTGTAAGGTCATATACGGTAAACTAGAGGAAGTTATTGAAGAGAAAGGCTTTTTAGGAGAAATTCAAAATGGTTTCAGGAAAGGACGAAGAGTCACTGATCACCTATTTACACTCACCCAACTGATAGAATCAACAAAGGCTGAAAAGAAAAAGATGTTTCTGGCATTTCTAGATGTGAAAAAAGCGTACGACCGAGTGTGGAGGGAAGGTATGTGGCGAAAGCTCGAGGGCATCGGACTGGGGGGTGACTTTGTGGGAATCATGAAAGCACTGTATACAGATGTGCAAAGCCAGCTCAGTCTGGGGAGTATCACTACAAAACGAGTCCCTATGGATATAGGCCTCAAGCAGGGGTGTATCTTTTCACCGATTTTGTTTGCATTGTATGTTAAAGATTTAGAGGATGAACTAATTCAGAGTGCGGATGGGGTAAATGTTGGAGACATAAAGATACCAGGCTTATTCTTTGCGGACGACATGGTGTTAATGTCTGGAACTGAACAGGGGCTAGAGAAATTGCTGGAAATTGTTGGTAGATATGGGAACACTTGGCGGCTCGAACTAAATGAAAATAAAAGCAAGGTAATACCCGTTGGACGCAAGGTAGATATGACGAAGAGATGGAGAGTGGGGGAGTTCTCAATCCCCGAAGGGGAAAGCAAACAAATCACTGTAGGAGAAACGGGAGAGTATGAGTATCTAGGGGTAAGCATAAATATAGCGGGAAGAGGGGTGTACAGAAATTACTCAGCCAAACTGATTCTGAAGGGGAAAAGAATTCTGAACCAACTAAAACTTTTAGGGAAAAATAGTTTCAACAAGGTCTTTGTGGGGAAAACACTGTGGGAGAGGGTGGGTTTACCAAGTATAACGTATGGCACGGACGTGATTCCATTAAACCAAACCGTTATTAAGAAGTTGGAAAGTACTCAGAATGATGCCGGCAGATGGATAACAGGGTCGAGTAATGCTGCAGCTTTGGAAGCAGTAAGGGGGGAGCTTGGGTGGATGAAAATCAAGGACAGGGTAGATTTGGGAAAACTGTGTTACTTTAACTACTTGAGAAACCTGCCTGACAACCGGTGGTGCAAATTAATGCTCGATACCATTTGGAAATCTAATATAGAAACGGGGTGGTCAAAACATGTGAGGGAACTATGGGACAATTACTCGATAGAGGTCACAAACATAGAAGTAGGAATGAAAGAAGGCAAAAGGTTTGTCAAAGAGAGAGTCATGGAAGATTGCAATCGAAACTGGCGAGCAGGGGTTAGCGTGAAAAGATCACTGCAGGGGTTACAATATAAAGAAAAGCCAGCTTTTGAGAAGTACCTAGATGGCACCTTTGGAGGGTCACTGCTGTTCAAACTAAGATCAAGATCACTGGAGCTTCGGGGAAAAATTGGGAGAGATGGGGAAAAGGGATGCCAAATGTGCCACTCTGGAGTAGTGGAGACCCTGGAACATTTTCTCTTGGAATGCCCACAGTATATACCTCATAGAAAAAAATTTACTGGAAGAATAAAGCAGAAGTGGGGTGAAGAAACAAAGGATAGATGGCTGAAGGGGGACACGAGGGAGAGGGTAGGAATGCTTATTGAAGAAATTGAAAAAGAGGAAGTGAGGGACACTATTAAGCAGTTTATATCTGAATGCTGGGAGGAGAGGAGGGGAAGAGGGGGTGGGGTGCAGGGGGAATGATGGCCTTCTCTTATGAGGACCGCGACAAATCAGCAGGCTGGCCAAAGAGTTATTATTATTATTATACTAACATAAGTGTTAACAGCTCTTAATTGGGTTTCAATTGCTATTCAGTTACATTACTCATTAAAGATTGAGATGTTTTTATAAGCCCCCTGTGAAAAGATTAGGATTATTGCTGAATAAACAATTTCATACATACCTGAAATGTGACAGATAGGATTATAAAAATAAATTTGTGTTGAAACTCTTCAATGAAGATTTTCAACACTAATTTATTTTTATAATTTGTATAACAGTCCATTTCAATTTGTTACAAAAACTTCATAAAAAAGAACAACTACAAAGTAAGTACAAAAATCCCTTCTTCTCCATTTCTGAATTTTGTGGTTGGTTATTCACTGACTTGAGAAAACCTGAAACCTGTTATGAGAGATCACCTGTCTTGAGAGACCACTTTTGTGTGGCCCAAAGGGCGGTCTCTCAAGACAGGTTCTACTGTATACTGGATTGTGAAAATGTTTTTCAAAGTGAAATCCAAAAACTCCTATTCCTGCCCAGGACCCAAAATCTCTTGCCTCTGAAATAATTATAATTTAGGCACATTTAACCAAACTTCTTCCTGTAAATTGAATAAACTTTTTTCACCAATGATTTCTTGAGTTAAATTTCGATGAATATTTCATCAAATCTGGTCATGGCTGCACCATAGCAGCCATGACTAGATTTGATGGAAAAATATTTTGAAAGTACTGAACAGGTTAAGAGTTAATAGCTTTTGAAAATTACAGTGGTATTGAGGATATATTTTTGGTTGTCATAAGCAAGTTGTAAGATAACTATCCAAACCTATCCATCTGAAATGAAGACAAGTGCTTGCCTGAGGTGACTGTTACATGTTTCCACCAGCCTTGGATTCAAGGAATGGCTTTGAATTTGATTGAGGGACATTCAAGGCCTTGAAATCCTGGAAAATGAGCCAGGACGCCTTGGAAAAACTAAAATCATTAATAAAACATGTTATAATAGTTACTGTTAAAGCTAGAAGTCCTGTCATGAAATTCGCACAAATAGCTCGTCGATCTGCGCGTTAATCTACACGTTATGACCACAGTAAGACTATCAAATTCTGTACATATGGCCTGTGCACAGGCAATGTTTCATGTAACCCAGAGGTCCTTTGACAGAAACATTGCCTGTGTTTGCTATGAGTAACCAGGAGAACCTGCCGTGCTTTGGAGGCCATTTGATATGGAAATTGCACCCAATTTCTACGTGCAGTTAAGCCTAGATAAGCGCACACATTGTGACAGGACTTCTAGTTTTAACTGTATGTAGTTTTATATGCCATATTCCATGAAGGCATAGTACTAACAAGGACCCTCCAGTCATTACCCCAACCCCCAACTTCCCTTTAAGGGAAGTGGGAGGAGGGAGTAATGTCTGGAGGGTCGTAATAAGGACAAGTAAAGGTCAGGCCTTGAATATCGTTGAATTTGGAAAAGGCGGGGCCTTGAAAAATGTTGAGAAACGTTCTTGAATAGGCCTTGAATTTTATCCGTCCTTGCCTGCAGGAACCTTGCTATAATGATATGGATTCTACCATACTGAGATAAAAAGAGTGGTATTTTTCTCAGTCAGATCGCTATCTGGCCACAACCTACTTATGCATCACCCTCAGCTTGTTGGGAACTTTTTCTGTCATTGAAATTTTTTTAGGTCTCAGATTTGGATCTACACTAAAATAATGTGAATGTTTTGAATGTACACCGAAAGAAACTACTTTGTTCTAGGTACAGTCAATTATTCAGCGACAGACTAGTATGGGCAAGAGACACAGAGATCACTCTATTACTGGCAGTGTGGATAAAGGCATGAGTTCAGCTTTGTCTACATACTTTTTTGGTAAGGATGGACAGAAGAAACTGAAAGTTCAAGAATTTCTTGACTTTCAAAGACAATTACAGAAAGAAATCCTCAAACTAGAGGTTTGTTCTAATTTTAATACCTCTTCTTTTAACCCTTTATCCAGTGCACACAATAGGCCTAAAAAGTTATAAAATCTGTTTCTCAGGCCCTCCTGCATGGTCATTTTGGTTACTGCATGCTTTCTTTTAACAACCATTGCAAACTTAAAAAAATTAAAATTAAAATGGCTTATGTCTTACACTTTACTGAAGTTAATAAAATTGATTAATTTGTCCCTTGAGTGCAACAAGGCTTTGCAATGCTTTAGCATTGCAAAGTCTTTTTTTCCACTCAAGGGATGAAATACACCACTGGCCATGCTATTGTGTAGATTATGAGGTCTGAAACATAAACCAAGAAAATGAACTTTTGATGGGAAAGATATAATTGCAAAAATAAAATATAAAATAAAAATACACCCGCTCACATGCAGTTTTACAAAAATTGGCATGAGAAACAGATTTTCTTTGTGGGACCTTATCAAAATTAGTTATTTTGATTATTGATTTTCAGATTTAAAAAAAATTCCAACAATATCATACATATCATGCGACTCTCATTGAAATGAGCTCTGGAGTCACATGCTATGTTATTTTTTATGTCCTCCATTTGTATATTACATGGTTGGAGGCGGCTATTCTTTTGGTAAAGGGTTAATTCTATCTTTGTAATACCCTGCCAAATGTAGTTGTGAAATGTGAAAATATTTATCCTGGGTTCTTACACCACCTTGACATTCTAGGAAAATTATAATTATACCCCAACAAACCGAAGTTTAGTCGGTCTGCCATCGGTCCATTGCACATGTAAACTTGTGGAGCGAACTACTTATACAGTTTTAGCCACATTTTCATGAAACTTCACAAAAATGATCATCATGATGAGGAGAAGTGCGTGATATAATTTTTTTCCCGCTCGGTTTCAAGATGGCCGAATGGTGGCCATATTGGATTTTGCAAAATACTTGTGGAGCATACTACTTCTACAGTTTTTACGGCATTGTCATGAAACTCAATATAAATGATCGACACGATGAGGAGATTGCGTGACAAAATTCTTTTCCTGATTGGATTCAAGATGGCCGACTGGTGGCCATGTTGGATTTTTTTTACTTACAAAATTTGAATGCCTGTTTCAGTCACCCACACTAGGCGGTATGCCACAGTGGGGGTATAGTGGGTGACAGACCATCTCTAGTTTGTGCCTGTTTGTAAAAGATCTTGATAAGTATCAAAAATTGCAGTCAACCCTCTGCACACTGATGCCAAAATACTCAAATTTCATGCTGCAGTTTTTCTCCTTCATGCGTCTAGGAATTCAACCAAGTCAACTGTATTTGACAGAGCTCAAATGAGCTCTGTCAATTACAATTGAAGTGGTTAACCATTAAGGGCCTGGACAAGTGACATGAATTCCCTGCAGCCCATAGCCTCTACGTCCAGTGGCTTAGCAGTGATTTCTAATCAAGTCATGGCTGCCTTAATAGACAGCCAAGACTTGACTAGAAAACACTGCTAGGTAATCTGTCTATTGTCAGCAGGACCTACTTATGACGGCATGAAATTATAATATTTCGACTTCAGCATGCAAAGGGATAAGCAATGAGAATGTTGAGAACTTACATAAAATGATTTGAAACAATAAGAAAATACCTTTAATCCTTAAGGCGCGGAGATTTTTAAACATATTACCTATATTTTGAAAGTCTACCTCCAGTTGCTTTGCTGTTGTTTCTAGTCAAGTCTTGGCTGCCTACAGAGGCAGCCAAGACTTCCCTAGAAATAACTGGTACTTAGAAAACAAGTTTTGAGTTTACCCAAATAATGCATGTTGGGGCACCTGTTCCTATGCATTAAAAAGTTATCAAAGTCAGATTTAGGCCCTTAAGGACTAAAACTGCCTTGTAATTTAATTTTTTATCGACATGAATAAAACTCTAAAATCGCAAAATAAATGTCAGAAAATCAGCTCATTATCCCATAACATGGGAACATACCTCATCACAGAAAACCTGTTTTGCACTTATTGTTGAGGAGTTCCTTTCATCATAAAAGGCTATATGTTGCTGTCAGTGTCTACCCCCCACCCCACCCCCACTCCCACCACTGCACATGTACACGAAGAAGGCTTAATGACTTGGAAGAAAGCAACATGGAGTTATTATTATGTTCAATTCTTTTTCTTATGAGTTTATGGTGTTTAAAACAGGAGGTAATGACAACTAAACACAAATTGATTTATTGACTATTTTATTTTATTCATAAATAATATGAATGAATGCATTCCTGAAAAAATGAAATTACCACAATCACACACAACTTCTGTACCGGCAACAACAGATGGGTTTTTAGCTCAACTTTGACGAAGTCAAATTTGAGCTATTGTCATGGCCCGTCGTCCGTCTATCCGTCTGTCCGTACGTCAACAATTGGCTATGGCTCGGGCTAGAGGTCGTATTTATGAACCGATCTTTACGAAACTTCTTGTGTACCTTTGTTATGACCCTGGGATGGGAACGAGTGTTTTTAGGTGTGGTCCGAAATTCAAGATGGCTGCCAGTGGCCATTTTGTACCGATGATGCAAAAATCAGTTTTTTGTACAGAACTTCTGTATGAAAGTTTTGATTTGAATAAAGTTTTGTATAAATGTTTAGTATCATGGGATACATCACATATAATACGGGTTTTTTTCTCGTGCGTAAATTATGCAAATTAGACTGACTTTGATTTATTTAGTGTTACTTTCAGAGCTGTAAGTGCCAAGCTGCTATGGCTCGGGCTAGAGGCCGTATTTATGAACCAATCTTTACGAAACTTCTTGGGTACCTTTGTTATGACCGTGGGATGAGAACGAGTGTTTTTGGGTGCAGTCCGAAATTCAAGATGGCTGCCAGCCGCCATTTTGTACCTACGATTCAGAAATTTTTTTTTGTACAGAACTTCCATATGAAAGCTCTGATTTGAATAATTTTTCGTATGAATGTTTAGTACCATGGGATACATCACATATAATACGGGTTTTGTTCTCGTGCGTAAATTATGCAAATTA
This sequence comes from Pictodentalium vernedei, assembly GCA_031216915.1. Classification (NCBI taxonomy): domain Eukaryota; kingdom Metazoa; phylum Mollusca; class Scaphopoda; order Dentaliida; family Dentaliidae; genus Pictodentalium; species Pictodentalium vernedei. The sequence continues at coordinate 117,217,471 of CM062297.1, read as the reverse complement.
GACAAACTTTGATGTTTTTTGGTGTCACTTTCAGTACTGTAAGTGCAAATGCCAATACGGCTCGGGCTAGAGGCTGTATTTATGAACCGATCTTTACGAAACTCCTTGGGTACCTTTGTTATCACCGTGGGATGAGAACGAGTGTTTTGGGGTCCGATCCGAAATTCAAGATGGCCGATGGCAGCCATTTTGTACAAAATTTGGTGCAATCAGATTTTTGCACAGAATTTCCATATGAAAGCGCTGATTTGAATAATTTTTTGTGTGAATGTTTAGTACCATGGGATATATCACATATAATACGGGTTTTTTTCTCATGCAGAAATTAAGCAAATTAGATGAACTTTGATTTTTTCAGTGCTACTTACACACAGTAAGTACACATGTCAATACGGCTCGGGCTAGAGTCTGTATTTATGAACCGATCTTCACGAAACTTCTTGGGTACCTTTGTTATCACCTTGGGACGAGAACGAGTGTTTCTGGATGCGGTCTAAAATTCAAGATGGCTGCCAGTGGCCATTTTGTACCGAAATTAGGTCTAATCAGTTTTTTAGCTCACCAACTTTAGTTATGTGAGCTTATGGCATGGCTCGGTCGGTCGGCGTCGGCGTCAGCGTACGTGTCCAATAATGTTAAAGCTTCTGTTTAGGTCACTTACCAGACATGTTAACCTCCAGAATAATTTTTCAGGGAACCTGAGGGTGATTTTCAGGGAAATGGGATGGATTTCAGGGAAAAGTACGCGCGGGGGCAAAATAAAATAAAAAAACTTGTGAATTTTCAGCTCACGGACCACTATTAACACGAGGTTATATCCAGAACTAGTTGTCAACTATGCTGATGCTTTTATGCTATGTTGAAAAATTAAAAAAATCATAAAATAACTGTTGATTTGACCCCCCCCCCCCATATCCTCTTCTTCATGAGCCCCCCCCCCCCCCCTCCCCACCCACCCACACTGTCCCACAGAGCACATCCACCTGTGGTTTGCTCTTATCAAAGTCTATTTAGCTAATAATTTCCCAAGTCTGGAAATGTTAAAAGGAAAAGATGTCCTGATGTTCAGTTACTTCAAGAACATTAGTACTCAGAAAGTATCTTTATCAAACTTCATGCATGTGGGACGCTTATGCCCTAAACAAAACTTTTCTTTTCATCATTGAAGCATTTTTGTTCAATTCCATTCAAAATTTTCTGGTTACAGATGGCCTACAGTTAACAGTTCTGTAGTCAGCACAACAGAATAAATATGGTGTTAGAAAAAAAAGTCTATTGTGTTTAAATATGCTGTCATAATTTTTCGGCATCCTAAGCGACATTAACCTACTTTTAAGCTGTGCTAAATAGTTGATGTTTACGTTTTGATTTTGGAAAAGGGATGAGAATTAAAGCTATTCTATGAAGGAATAAATAAATATATATTATTTAATTCCTTTTCATATATTTTAATTTCCAAAAACTGCATTTAAATGAAGGTGGAGTTTTCAATTTTTTGAAAGTAAGTCACCTATTTTCACTTCGACACTCGCACATTTATCACAAATCTCCGAAGAAAAACCCCAGAAATAAACATGAACACAGTTGAAATATATATCGTAAAATAGCCTTTTCTTAAATAAATTTAACTTAAATCCATATTTTACTGCTTCGTGAGTTTTTACCAGAGTTTGAAATGCATGTGATTTGACTCCGAACGTTTTTCATAAGTTACAACAGGAACGAAATATTTGACTGTTGTTTTCCGGGATTTTTGGTCCAAAACTGATTCCTGTCCGGGAGGCCGGGAACTACACTGAAATTCCGGGATTTTCCCGGGCATTCCGGGAGAGTTAACATGTCTGTCACTTACTCACCCTATTTCCATATCATGGCCTTTATAATGCTGCTATATGATGATTATTATCATTATACCATGATTTAACCCCTCATACCCTGCATTTTAAACATTTTTCTTGACATTTTTAGTTGCGTTTAGTTTTCTGTTTAGCTCAGAATTTCATGTTTAACTAAATGTTTAGGTCAGCTGCTGTGCTCCTTCTCTTCCCATGGCACTTATATTCATCATACATGTTCCTCAGTATCATTGTTCCATGATTAACCCCTCATACATTGCATTTTAAACATTTTTCTTGAAATTTTTAGTTGCGTTTAGTTTTCTGTTTAGCTCGGAATTTCATGTTTAACTAAGTGTTTATGTCAGCTGCTGTGCTCCTTTTCTTCCCACGGCACTTATATTCATCATACATGTTTCTCAGTATCATTGTTCCATGATTAACCCCTCATACCCTGCATTTTAAACATTTTTCTTGACATTTTTAGTTGCGTTTAGTTTTCTGTTTAGCTCGGAATTTCATGTTTAACTTAGTGTTTAGGTCAGCTGCTGTGCTCCTGTTCTTCCCACGGCACTTATATTCATCATACATGTTCCTCAGTATCATTGTTCCATGATTAACCCCTCATACATTGCATTTTAAACATTTTTCTTGAAATTTTTAGTTGCGTTTAGTTTTCTGTTTAGCTCGGAATTTCATGTTTAACTAAGTGTTTATGTCAGCTGCTGTGCTCCTTTTCTTCCCACGGCACTTATATTCATCATACATGTTTCTCAGTATCATTGTTCCATGATTAACCCCTCATACCCTGCATTTTAAACATTTTTCTTGACATTTTTAGTTGCGTTTAGTTTTCTGTTTAGCTCGGAATTTCATGTTTAACTTAGTGTTTAGGTCAGCTGCTGTGCTCCTTCTCTTCCCATGGCAATTATTTTCATCATACATGTTCCTCAGTATCATTGTTCCATGATTAACCCCTCATACATTGCATTTCAAACATTTTTCTTGAAATTTTTAGTTGCGTTTAGTTTTCTGTTTAGCTTGGAATTTCATGTTTAACTAAGTGTTTATGTCAGCTGCTGTGCTCCTGTTCTTCCCACGGCACTTATATTCATCATACATGTTCCTCAGTATCATTGTTCCATGATTAACCCCTCATACCCTGCATTTTAAACATTTTTCTTGACATTTTTAGTTGCGTTTAGTTTTCTGTTTAGCTCGGAATTTCATGTTTAACTTAGTGTTTATGTCAGCTGCTGTGCTCCTTTTCTTCCCACGGCACTTATATTCATCATACATGTTTCTCAGTATCATTGTTCCATGATTAACCCCTCATACCCTGCATTTTAAACATTTTTCTTGACATTTTTAGTTGCGTTTAGTTTTCTGTTTAGCTCGGAATTTCATGTTTAACTTAGTGTTTAGGTCAGCTGCTGTGCTCCTGTTCTTCCCACGGCACTTATATTCATCATACATGTTCCTCAGTATCATTGTTCCATGATTAACCCCTCATACATTGCATTTTAAACATTTTTCTTGAAATTTTTAGTTGCGTTTAGTTTTCTGTTTAGCTCGGAATTTCATGTTTAACTAAGTGTTTATGTCAGCTGCTGTGCTCCTTTTCTTCCCACGGCACTTATATTCATCATACATGTTTCTCAGTATCATTGTTCCATGATTAACCCCTCATACCCTGCATTTTAAACATTTTTCTTGACATTTTTAGTTGCGTTTAGTTTTCTGTTTAGCTCGGAATTTCATGTTTAACTTAGTGTTTAGGTCAGCTGCTGTGCTCCTTCTCTTCCCATGGCAATTATTTTCATCATACATGTTCCTCAGTATCATTGTTCCATGATTAACCCCTCATACATTGCATTTCAAACATTTTTCTTGAAATTTTTAGTTGCGTTTAGTTTTCTGTTTAGCTTGGAATTTCATGTTTAACTAAGTGTTTATGTCAGCTGCTGTGCTCCTGTTCTTCCCACGGCACTTATATTCATCATACATGTTCCTCAGTATCATTGTTCCATGATTAACCCCTCATACCCTGCATTTTAAACATTTTTCTTGACATTTTTAGTTGCGTTTAGTTTTCTGTTTAGCTCGGAATTTCATGTTTAACTTAGTGTTTAGGTCAGCTACTGTGCTTCTTCTCTTCCCATGGCACTTATATTCATCATACATGTTCCTCAGTATCTTTGTTCCATGATTAACCCCTCATACCCTGCATTTTAAACATTTTTTTGGACATTTTTAGTTGCGTTTAGTTTTCTGTTTAGCTCGGAATTTCATGTTTAACTTAGTGTTTAGGTCAGCTGCTGTGCTCCTTCTCTTCCCATGACACTTATATTCATCATACATGTTCCTCAGTATCATTGTTCCATGATTAACCCCTCATACCCTGCATTTTAAACATTTTTCTTGAAATTTTTAGTTGCGTTTAGTTTTCTGTTTAGCTCGGAATTTCATGTTTAACTTGATGTTTAGGTCAGCTGCTGTGCTCCTTCTCTTCCCATGTCACTTATATTCATCATACATGTTCCTCAGTATCATTGTTCCATGATTAACCCCTCATACCCTGCATTTTAAACATTTTTTTTGACATTTTTAGTTGCGTTTAGTTTTCTGTTTAGCTCGGAATTTCATGTTTAACTTAGTGTTTAGGTCAGCTGCTGTGCTCCTTCTCTTCCCATGACACTTATATTCATCATACATGTTCCTCAGTATCATTGTTCCATGATTAACCCCTCAACCCTGCATTTTAAACATTTTTCTTGAAATTTTTAGTTGCGTTTAGTTTTCTGTTTAGCTCGGAATTTCATGTTTAACTTGATGTTTAGGTCAGCTGCTGTGCTCCTTCTCTTCCCATGTCACTTATATTCATCATACATGTTCCTCAGTATCATTGTTCCATGATTAACCCCTCATACCCTGCATTTTAAACATTTTTCTTGACATTTTTAGTTGCGTTTAGTTTTCTGTTTAGCTCAGAATTTCATGTTTAACTAAGTGTTTAGGTCAGCTGCTGTGCTCCTATTCTTCCCATGGCACTTATATTCCTCATACATGTTCCTCAGTATCATTGTTCCATAATTAACCTCTCATACCCTGCATTTTAAACATTTTTTTGACATTTTTAGTTGCGTTTAGTTTTCTGTTTAGCTCGGAATTTCATGTTTAACTTAGTGTTTAGGTCAGCTGCTGTGCTCCTTCTCTTCCCATGACACTTATATTCATTATACATGTTCCTCAGTATCATTGTTCCATGATTAACCCCTCATACCCTGCATTTTAAACATTTTTCTTGACATTTTTAGTTGCGTTTAGTTTTCTGTTTAGCTCAGAATTTCATGCTTAACTTAGTGTTTATGTCAGTTTCTGTGTTTTACTTTTAAGAGGTTGTGTTTAGGTAAGCTTTGTCACATGTTATGAGCCTGTTTGATACAGTTCTTGTGTTTGCCAAAGTTACTATCAAAGAGGAATGTTGGTGAGCTATAGGGCGTTGGCGTCCTTCTTGTTGTACACAATTTCTATACGGCTCAGACTAGAGGCCGTTGTTATGAACCGATCTTTACGAAACTTCTTGGGTACCTTTGTTATCACCGTGGGATGAGAACGAGTGTTTTGGGGTGTGGTCCGAAATTCAAGATGGCCACCAGCAGCCATTTTGTACCAAAATTAGTGCATCAGTCTTCTGTACAGAACGTCTGTATGAAAGTTCTGATTTGAATAAATTTTTGTATGAATGTTTAATAACATGGAATACATCACATATAGTACAGGTTTTTTTCTCGTGCAGAAATTATGCAAATTAGATGAACTTTGATTTATTCAGTGCTACTTATACACTGTAAGTGCACATGTCAATACGGCTCGGGTTAGAGGCTGTATTTATGAACCGATCTTCACAAAACTTCTTGGGTACCTTTGTTATCACCTTGGGACGAGAACGTGTGTTTCTGGGTGCGGTCCAAAATTCAAGATGGCTGCCAGTGGCCATTTTGTACCGAAATTAGGTCCAATCAGTTTTTTGTCACAACTTCTACACAGCTCACATTTGTGAACTGATCTTCACGAAACTTCTTGGGTACCTTTGTTTTCACCTTGGGTCAGGAATGAGTGTGTTTTGGGGTGCCTTTGTTATCACTGTGCTATGAGAACAAATATTTTGAGGTTCAGTCAGACCCACTCTGGGACTCAAAGATTTCTTTTCTAGTTTAGCATCTGACTGTCACCCACCTTTACAATACTTTACCTATACATTTGTTACAGGCAACGGTCAGTATTTATGTACAGACTGTTACAATACTTTATATGTACCTTTGTTATCAGGTCATTACCTAGATGTTTGTCATTTCTGTGTCACATACTATACATGTACATGTCTTTGTCTTGACAAGTTGAGCTACAGTGTCATTGACACTTTCATTTTACCTTTTACTGAGAATTGAAACACCTACAAAATTAATTATTTTTACCCGTCTCAATACATAGATCAAATACGGTACACCATATTTATTCAACACATGCAACAATTTTTCAGTTTGAGAGATTTGATCCCGAGGAAGGCAGGATTCGAGAGAAAGATTTTTGTAGCATTATGTTAGCATATGCCGGTTTTCCTAAAAGCAAGAAATCCAAAATGATGAAGAGAGTTAGGAAAAAATTTTCAGAAGATCGCATAGTAAGTAGCAATATCAGGAGAGTATTTCTGATTTCTTATCTGGACAAGGATCCAATTCTAACTTTCAATACATAATCCTTTGTCTATAATACAATAAGAGACAATACTTGCAAAAAAAAATTGTTCAACAATTCCAAATTTTAATGTTTTGTCAAAAAATATAGCTTATGACCTCTCACTGGAATGAGCTCATTCCATTGAGGGTTCATTAGCTATGTTTTAAGGCAGAAAATGAAATTAAAAATAAATATAATTTGAAGGATGATTTTTGCAACGAATGCTGGCTGGTTATGGTTGTTACTTATGATAAAAGGTTAACCCTTTACCCAACGCAGACGATATCAAAATTTATTATTTTAAATATCATTTTTTAAATTTTTTCAAAATATTCCAACAAAACCATATCATGTGACCCCTCTTTGGAACGAGCTCGATGAGCTCGTTCCAAAGAGGGGTCTCATGATATGGTTTTGTTGAAATTTTTCGAAAAATAATATTTTTTCAGCTGCTGAATTTGCATATTGCGCGGGCGGATGCGGGCGATTCGTTGGGTAAAGGGTTAACATCATTGAAAAAAATGCTTTTTTAATGTACATTTTAAGGCCCCCACAAAGTAGATCTGTTTTTTAGGCCATTTTTTTTGGTAAAATAGCATGTGGTTGGGCAGTTTTTTATTTTTGTACTTATTTTTTGGCCATCAAAAGTTCATATTCTTGGTTTGTTTTATGTTTTAGGCCTCATAATCTACAGAATAGCATGGGTGATGGTGCATTTTGTCCCTTGAGTGCAAGAAGGCTTTGCAATGCTAAAGCATTGCAAAGCCTTGTTGCACTCAAGGGACAAATTTATAACTTTTATTAACTTATTTAAAATATCAGACATAAACCATTTTATTTTTATTTTTTATACACCCGTTTTGAAAAAACAGACGTATTATATTATGGCATTGTCCGTCTGTCTGTCGCCTGTCCGTGAACAATTTTTGTGTCGCCTACTCCTCCAAAAGTTTACATGCTACAGTACGTGGAGATTGTATTATCACTAAATCACCTGCAGAGTGGAGATTCCACCCAAGCAATAATTGCAAACAAGCATAACAAGCACAGGTAAAGTTTCAACCAATGGACCTCCGGGTTAAACCCGGGGGTCCATTGGCTAAAACATTGCTTGTGTTTTTTGTTCATATGTATAAAATTTGAAAGTTATAGTTTGGGTGATAACTCCACTCCGCGGGTGATTTAGTTACAATCCACTTGCCATGTACTGTACATGGTTCAAACTTTGCACACATGTTGATCAGTAATTGCCGTTGTGCATGTGACAAGTGCAGATAACTTCATTTTGTATTTCCAGAGTTATACCCCTTTTTGTACTTAAAACATTACAATATTGTGTCGCCTACTCATTCAACACTTTACATGCTATATTGTTCAAACTTTGCGCACATGTTGATCACCAATTGCAGTTGCGCATGTGACAAGAGCAAGTAACTCTCTTGTATTTCCAGAGTTATGACCCTTTTAGTACTTAAAACATTACAGTATTGTGTCACCTTCTCCTTCAACATTTTACATGCTTTATTGTTCAAACTTTGCACCCATGTTGATCACCAATTGCTGTGACAAGAGCAAGTAATTATCTTTTGTATTTCCAGAGTTATACCCCCTTTTAGTACTTAGAGGGGGGTGCGGCGGCTCAGTTGGTAGAGGTGCACGCTGCAAGCCGAGAGGTCCTCGGTTCGAATCCCACCTGCGGCAACAGCATTGTGTCCTTAGGCAAGACACTTCACCACCATTGCCCACGTGGGGGCACGGTGGCGTTGTGTACTAAGGCGTACTGCACGTCGATGGTGCACCTGTCTTCAACCAATGCTAACCCTGCTTGTGTGGGGTCAGTATGTTGGGGAGCTGACAGTTGCTCGCCATTGCTTGGTGGTTCTCTCCGGGTACTCCGGCTTCCTCCACCCATAAAACTGTCGCGGTAATGATTAGCCATTGTGCAGAAATATGTGACCTTAAAACACCAATAAATAAATAAATTTTAGTACTTAAAACATTACAGTATTGTGTCGCCTACTCCTTCAACATTTTACATGCTATATTGTTCAAACTTTGCACTCATGGTGATCACCAATTGCCGTTGTGCATGTGACAAGGGCAGATAACTCCATTTTGTATTTACAGAGTTATGCCCCTTTTAGTACTTAAAGCATTACAGTATTGTGTGTCAACATTTTACATGCTTTATTGTTCAGACTTTGCACCCATGTTGATCATCAATTGTTGTTGTGCATGTGACAGGAGCAGATTACACCATCTTATTTTTAAATGACGAGAATTCTCGCCACTTATAGCTATTATGATCTGCAAAATTACCTTTTCCTTGGCGTCACCTATTGTCAGTCGTTATCAATAAAGTTAACCTGTCAATGAATGGACGCTACCATTGTAAACGGCGAGGAGAATCTTCTACAGCAGCCTTGTTTTTATTTTGTGAAGACCTCAGATCGATTAATATGAAAATTTGAAAACAGGTGATTACCCTTTACCCCAGACAGGGCAGGGGAATGGGCAATTATTGGAGGAGGGGGGGGGGGGGGCAGACATAGTCGAGTCAACAAAAATTTCAAACTTTACCCCAGAGAAATGTTCCAATTTTGACGGCCATTTGTTGTCCGGCTAGACGGTGCTCTTGTTATGTTTGCATTGCTTATAAAAAGAGACCATGCGGCAGCCAAAATGACCATCCAGAAGGGTCTGAGTAACAGATTTTTAACTTTTTTAGGCCAAACTGTATTTTTTGGTTTTATTTTTCATACTGTCACTTTTAAAATTTTTGCCCTTTCAAACACTCAAGTTATGCTGTCCCATCCTTCAATTTGGAACTGGTGGAGTGTATGCCAGCAACAACCCACGTTGTGTCCTTGGGCACTTTATCCTGATTGCCTACATGGGGGCATGATGATGCAGTGTACTAAGGCGTACTGCACGTTGATGGTGCACATGTCTTCAGCCGCTGTAACCCTGCTTGAGCCGAGCTTGAACAGAGTTAGAATGTTGAGGACCTGACAGTTGCTAGTCGACGCTCGGTGGTTCTCTCCAGGTACTCCGGCTTCCTCCACCCAAACAACTGTCATGGTCACGATTCTTCTTTGTGCATAAGTATGTGACCTTAGACACCAATAAATAAATAGTATGCCCGCATCTCTGGTGAAATCTCTTGTTTTGTGCAGTCAAACAAGATGTGAAGATGTGTGGATTATGATATCTACACTTTATGAATAAGATGTTTGAGATAAGGGTGTGGTATTAAGATAGACCCAGTCTGTTTGCTAAATCAGATTTCAGTTGAATGAAATAAAAATATTGTTTAAATATTATATCTCTTGTGACTTCCTTGCATTCTGATTGGCTGAAAGATGATACCCTATTTCGTGTAGTTTGCATCCACAGAACTGACCAGGCACTATACCCAGGCACTACACGTTTTCTATTTTTAGCACACTACTATATCAGTTTTCTTTTCATACTGGGCAAATAAAACTGATCATGCTAAATTTAAAAATCGATTCACAGAGGCACAGCATCCAGAAAACGACCCGGAAAGAAATTTTTGTGGAAAAATTGTATCGCTTTGTTGAAGTCACATTTTTCGAGGCGTTCATTTTATTCCTTGAGAAGATGATCCATATTTCCTTTCGAAGAGAATGATCCATACCTGGGTCCAACTTTCATGAGAACACGTCCGGATATGAAAAATCGATTATTTCGCTATTTAATTGTATGTTTTGGGCAGTAAACGAATAAATAATGGAATTCAGTTGAATCTTCGGAGTTTGTATCCAGTGCTGACCCATTCGGTAATGTATATGTGTGACAAATGTGTAGAAATTATCAAACTGCATTGTCAAATTTCGAAAATTTGAGTTTTCATTCGCGAGTTGCGCGATTCTAGAATACACAGTTCCGTTTGGGGGAAATTTTTGTTTACCCTTGCCGACCGATTCAAAATCTGTCTTCTGCTCATATCAATAATCCAAGTTAGCCGTGTTTTGGAAGAAGAAAATGTTTTTTAAAAACTACATGGTATTTTTTCTATATAACGCTGGTTGGTAGGGCTACTACCTTGTTTACAGATTAACAAATCGAACAGATGTTTTTCTTGATGGGTGTTTGATATAGTATAAGGATTAGTGCATGTCTTGTCGTTGACTACGCCCATATAGTGCCCAGTGAGGCGGTGTAGTTCCCTCAGCTTCGCGGCGGGAACTACGCCACCTCACTGGGCACTATATGGGCGTAGTCAACTCCAAGCCATGCACTATTCCTTAAATAAGACATTTACATATCAGTGAGTTGGGTTACCATCTACAAGAATTTATAATCATATAATCAGTAGTAGGAGAGAGTTTGGGATTGATTGTGAATTTATATGAGAGTCTGCCTTAACCCTTTATCCAACACAGACAATATCAAAATTTATTATGTTAAATATAATTTTTTTAAATTTTCAAAAAAATTCAACAAAACGATATCGACGAGCTCGTTCCGAAGAGAGATCACATGATATGGTTTTGTTGGAATGTTTTAAAAAATAATATTTTTTCAGCTGCTGAATTTGCGTATTACGCGGGCAGATGTGGCCGATTCGTTGGGTGAAGGGTTAACCCTTTACTCAACATAATGGCCAAAACTGGCCAGCACTATTCACAAAAATTGCTATTCAATTTTCATTATTACCCCTCATTGAAACAAGCTTATTGAGGAGTCACAAGCTATGTTTTTGAAACAAAAAATGAAAACAAATTAGTTATTCAATAATTTTGTTTGCAAGTGTTGTCTGCTTTTCAAGTTAGGTAAAGGGTTAACCCTTTACCCAACGAATCGCCCGCATCCGCCCGCATAATATGCAAATACAGCTGCTAAAAAAATATTATTTTTCGAAAAATTTCAACAAAACCATATCATGTGAGCCCTCTTTGGAACGAGCTCGTCGAGCTCGTTCCAAAGAGGGGGTCACATGATATGGTTTTGTTGAATTTTTTTTTTAAAATTTAAAAAAATGATATTTAAAATAAAGAATTTTGAAATCGTCTGCATTGGGTAAAGGGTTATGAAGCCTAAATTTCCTGGTAATGCTTTATGCCAACTCTGTAATAATACATGAAACCCCCACTGCACCCACACCTCCATCGTCTACTCTCCAGAAGTGCACAGTTAACCAGTTTGTGTCAGGAAAGAAAAATTACATACCGTATTTACTCTATGTTTTGGGACACTCTATGATTTGGGACACACATTTTTTCCAGAAAACTATATTTTTTTCATGTTCCTAAGTTTGGGACATTCAGGAGATTTGTTTCCAGTTGGCCCGTCGCTAGTAGCAGACAACACTCATAAAAAAAATTCTTGAGTAACTAAATATTTTCATTTTTTGCTTCCAAAACATAGCTTGTGATCCCTCATTGGAACGTGCACAATGTGCTCGTTCCAATGAGGGATCATAAGCTATGTTCTGGAAGCAAAAAATGAAAATATAAAAAAAAATTGGACGGCGATTTTCGTATATAGTGATGGAAAACAAATCACACACAACTTTATTCAGTATCATATCAAGACCAGGCTGTGTTCTTTCCCCATTTTCTAAGAATTGGGACACCTGTGAAAACAATTATTTTTAGCTGTCCCAATACATAAGAGTAAATACGGTATTCAATAATTTTGTTTTCAAGTGTTATCTTCTTTTCAAGTTAGGTAAAGGGTTATGAAGCCTAAATTTCCTGGTTATGCTTTATGCTAACTCTGTAATAATACATGAACCCCCCCCCCCCCCCCCTCCACTGCACCCACACCTCCATCGTCTACTCTCTAGAAGTAGGTTAGATGTGCAGTTAACCAGTTTGTGTCAGGGAATCAAAATTAAATAATTATTCTCCATCAGTATTATGAAATGTTGATCTTTCACTGTCAGGATGGGAAGATGCTTCTGCAGAAAAAAATGCTAAAACAAACCAGACATTGTCTGAGAACTTACTTGATGAAATCCGTTTTGTTTTTACCAACAAGTATTACAACTTATAGAAGTATTAAATATACTGGCATTACCTTCAGTTTAGAAAACTGATGTATTTTTTACTATTTTAAATTAAGAATTTTAACTTCTATGGAAATTTAAGACACCACCCTTATACATCAATTTAGACATTAACTGGTAGAGTGCTAAATTATTTTTGATCACCAAAATTGTTCACATGTCTTTGCCTTGTTACAATTTATGGGAGAGTGCCAATAGGCACTCTCCCCAAAATTTTAACAAGGCAAATCCATGTAGATATATTAATTTCCCTTAAAAGATAATATGACACATATCCACTGAAAATGTAGCCTTTAAATTATGGTACCTGCACTTCAGAGTAAAGTCCAAATAGGGGCTTCCGGCACTCTACCAGTTAAGTGAACCGTATATAAAAAGCATCGCGCATGTGAAAAATTACTTACACCAAATAAATTTAATGATTGCAAATGAATTTAATGATTGCAGTTTCACCTCACACATATATTTCTCAAATCCAAGGCATGTAATATTCTTGGATGAGACAGAATTCAGAATTTTCACTTTTATTTTCAGGGCATCACGTTTGAAGAATATTTTGATTTTTGGAGATTCCTGAAAAGTATAAATGATGTTGATACAGCCTTGAGTTTTTATCATTTAGCTGGAGTGTCCATTGATCAGGGTATGTAGAAAGACAGACAGAGTTTTGATTAGGCGCAACAGCTGAGTTTGCTAGAAGTAGTAGGGGAGAGAAAAAACTAATCAGCTGTCTGTTTGATTGTTTTCTGTTATGCCACTTTCTGGAATTTTGACCTTTTAACTACACAATTTTCACGTGGAAGTGCCAATATTTATTTTTTTTATTTATTGGTGTTTAAGGTCACATATTTCTGCACACTGACTAATCATGACCACTACAGTTTTACGGGTGCAGGAAGCCGGAGTACCCGTGGAGATCCACCAAGCAATGGTGAGCAACTGTCAGCTCCCCAACATACTAACTCGGCAGAAGTAGGGTTATCATTGGTTGAAGACAGGTGCACCGCTGACATGCAGTACACCTTAGTACACAGCACATAGGCAATGAGGGTGAAGTGTCTTGCCCAAGGACATGATGTGGTTGCCGCAGGTGAGATTCGAACCGAGGACCTCTCAGCTTGCAGCCTGCACCTCTACCTACTGAGCCACTGCAACTCCTACCTATTCAATAAATGAAATGAAAACTTGTGAGTTTTCTTTTCAGAACGTAGTGTTAAAATCCTAACTTTCAAAGTATTTTTTTTTAATTTCTTATATAGTCAAGTCATGACTGCTGAAAAGCAGCCATGACTTGATTTTATGGAAAATTCAGTCACCTGGTATTAAGAAATTATTACATAGATTAATACTCCAATAAATTTGATAATTAAATAACCTGGTTAACCCTTAAAGGTCCATTTCCAACTTTTGCATCCTTTCAACAGGTACCCTTAACATGCGATCAGGAGGTGATCCTGCTGAAAATAGACATATTACCATGGCAGTGGTTTCTAGTCAAGTCTTGGCTGCCAAAGTGGGCAGCCACAACTTGACCAGATGTCACTGCTTAGCTACTGGCAATGTGCAGGTGGCGGTCTAGCAGGTATTCAAGAAATTTGTCCAGCCCCCTAGAGATTAATTGAATACAGTTTCCAAATACAAACTATTTACCATACCATCAGTACAAATTTGACCTGTTAATTATACACTCACTCTCGGGAGATTGGAGGTGTACATTCATTCATCCATCCATCTGTCTGTCCATCCATCTATCTGTCAACCTGTGTGTCCATCTCTGTTAGTCTGTCCATCCGGATCCACCTTGTCCATCCACCCATCCATCCTTCTGTCTCGGTATGAATGTTCACCACCATGGGAACCTGTACACCTGCGATTATAGTTCCGGTCGGAATATTTTTGCCATTAATTATGCCCCTTTTCGACTTGAAAAAGCAGGCCTACAATTTTGTCCAGACATTTTCTCAGATGTTTTTGGGTTGATTTCATTGGTATGGATGTGGAAATATGTGCACCTGCAATTATTGTTTCGATCAGAGTTGTTTGCCAGAGTTGTGCCCCTTTTTGTCTCAGATTAATCATGGCGGCAGAGGATTTGACAGGCCCAACTGGGACAGTCGCACGTCTAGTTTTATTGATGTGTATCGGTGTACAGTTAATTGGGACACAATGCATATGTATTTTCTTCAGTAACAGTGGGTAAAAATTAATTGAATTAGTGAATTTCAGTGTTTTTAATCATTGACATTTAAGAATTGAATGCAGTTTTTATAATCTTTATTGGAGTATGAACGTGTGGGAATGGGTACAAATTATGTATGAATCCGAAGGATAATAATTACATTCCGTAACTGTTTAAACTACTTTTTACGAAACAACAAAGCAGAAAGACGAAATAAAACATGTACGAACGAAGGAGGCGAAACACCATCCTCATACAAAAGACAAAGTGCACAACTCGAGTTGAGCGCCAGTTTTCGGCATTGACCCAAATTTGTCAAATTGCCGTCTTTCGCAACGAAACTTGGAATGTTCAAAACAATTTATTTAACATATCAGTAAACTATAATCACTGATCACTGCAAGAGGCACTAAAAGTTATAAACCCGCCCAAACACCACCCGAATTACATTCTGTCATGTGCGCTCTACCGTAATGCGGGTCAAAGTTCGACCAAATGTATTCATTGGAAAATGAATTACATTTGGTCATGACGTTTTCATCCAGCTGACCAATGGGAATTGAGTATTTGGACCCAAAACGTATAACTACATTAACAATGTAATTATTCTATAATCAGTTCATAAAAGGCAGATTTTATGAAACAGTAGAGCTTTATGTTTATATGTTTTCTATTTATAGCTACTTTCAAGCATGTTGGAAAGACTGTGGCACATGTGTCATTAGGTAATCATCTTGTGGATGTTGTCTTCACATTGTTCGATGAGAATGGTAAGTTTGTTACCGTATTTACTCTATGTATTGGGACACTCTATGATTTGGGATACACATTTTTTCCTGAAAACTATATTTTTTTTATGCTTCAAAGTTTGGGACATTCAGGAGATTTGTTTCCAGTTGGCCCGTCGCTAGTAGCAGACGACACTCATAAAAAAAATTCTTGAGTAACTAAAAATTTTCATTTTTTGCTTCCAAAACATAGCTTATGATCCCTCATTGGAATGTGCGCATTGCGCTCGTTCCAATGAGGGATCATAAGCTATGTTTTGGAAGCAAAAAATGAAAATATAAAAAAACATTGGACGGCGATTTTCATGTTTTGTGATGGAAAACAAATCACACACAACTTTATTCAGTATCAAATCAAGACCAGGCTGTGTTCTTTCCCCATTTTCTAAGAATTGGGACACCTGTGAAAATAATTATTTTTAGCTGTCCCAATACATAGAGTAAATACGGGATAGTTTGGATTTTTTGGTGGATGGTATTCAGTCTTTCAGATTTGGGGCATGCTATCGCACAGGAATTCTATTACAGTGCAAACTTTAATTCTGCGCAGCACATCCTACTATTAATAACGAATGTTTTCTCCAAGTGTGCAAAAGGTTAATTTTATATATAAAAGTGATTGTCCCCATCTCTCTTTCTTTCTTCCTTATGCATTCCCAAAGCTTTTGAGATATTGAGCTACAATTTAGCTTCTGAGGTAATGTTGTCCAAGGAGAAATATGGGATACATCTTGATCCCCTCTGATCATGCCTTTATGGGTTTAGGGCAATTTTGGGAGAGAGAGGGGAGGGGGCATTCATAGAGTATTTCCATTTTTTCTTCTCAAATTGGAGTGGTCTGCTAATTTACATACTTTCAGTTCCCAGTAAAAATCCCACTGCAGTCAGCTGCAGCTCCTTAAAAATGAAACCGAAACCCTGAAAAAAGTTGCTGAGTTAGCACTTTATCATAAGCAATGCTGGGTGGTTTTTCCAGTGTAGTCTGTCGGTTATCATCAGTGAAATGCAAGAAAACATGCAACTACACAATGCAACTTTCCAAAGAATGCTGTTCTTTAAGCAGAGATGTCAAAAGTGTCAGTGCCTTGGAGCATGCAGCTTATGATGATGTTTTCACTAGTGTGTACACACGTCTCGTGCCATCACATGGTTTGGCATTATTATGCCACCGACCTCCTTTGAAGGTTCGTGGGACTATAGTCAAGGCCTCTGTGTCTGAACATCTATTCATACAAACATTTTGTATTATAACTCTGGCATCGGTTGTCAGATTTTGATGTTCTTTGGTATGATGATAGACCAACATGGGGGAAATGACGTCCATAAATTGCAGGTTTATTCCACACACACGTAATCATCTTCTCTGTTCACTTTTCAGGTGGGATTTATCTCTTTTCAACTACATAGAACATTATATGGTTTTTACCCTGGCAATAACGTAGCTGTAGGTTGCCCAGCAAGATAACCACTCAGAATAAGACACTTTTCTTTGCAGTATTTATCCCTCCACATTTTATGCGATCTCTATTTTCTGCCTTGGACACTTCTGCAGAATATAATTTACCTATTGAAATCAGGCAACATGATGTCAGATCAGCTGGATCTTTCCTTGAAAAGTACTTGGAAGTTGTTTCTATCCTTGAAAAGTGGGGTGCGGTGGCATTGCAGTAATCGGTTCTCGTCAGATCACCGAAGTTAAGCAACGTCAAGCACGGTTAGTCCTCGGATGGGTGACCGTCTGAGCGATCGATTCGGACTCTCGCGTTGTGTCCTTGGGCAAGGCACTTAACCCTGATTGTCCACATGGTGGCACTATGATGCCGTGTACTGAAGCGTACTGCATGTCAATGGTGCGCATGTATTCAACCAATCTAACCCTGCCTGTGCTGCAGTGCGGAGTTACAATGTTGGGGAAGCTGGCAGCTCCAACCATAAAACTGTCACGGTCATGATTAGCCATTGTACATAAGTATGTGACCTTAAACACCAATAAATAAAAAATAATCCTTGAAAAGTACTTGATTTTTCATCACCCTCCTTGAAAAGTACTTAACTTCAGTTTACCTATAACCTCCAAGACAAGAAGTATCATGATAACATGCTCCATATACATGCGATATGACAAAATCAGTCACAAACCACATTTCTTTGATCTCTGTATTCTTCCTTGAGTGCAGCAAGGCATCATCTGCCATGCTAAAGCATTGCAGATGGTGCTTTGCTGCACTCAAAGGACGATAAATATCTATCTAATTGGGTTTTCCAGAAATCAGGTCCTCGAGGTTGAAATTCTTTGTGTTGTTCATGGTGTTGTAAGTTCATATTAAAATTATAATAGTCCGTGAAAATCATGATCAAAAGCTTAAATAGTGCTTAAATTTGATTCACTGATGTCAGTGGGAACCCTGTTTTAGCTCAAATACTCAACACTAGAGCTGTAGGTTAACCGAAACCGAACCGAGGTTTTTAGTTTTTTTAAAAAACCAAAACCGTCAACATCCCTTAATCTAAGGTTTTTCGTTTTTTATTAAATACTCTCTTGCCAGCTCTTGCTGCAGAAATTCACAGAATGTAGCCATCCCAGAGTAGTGAGAGTACCCAGACACTGTCAATGGCAGTGTCTGGGTACTCTCACTACTCTGGGAAGGCTACATTCTGTGAATTTCCGACATTTCAGTTTAGTTGTGTTTGCAGCTTTCCTCAAGTTGCGTGTAGGTGTCAGACCTCGAAAAATGGCCAAGCACAATAAAAGTTCTGTATATTTAGGTAATTATTATATTGGCCTTCCTGATTCTTCATGTATTATAGCTTATTTCGGGCATTCGTTGAGTTTCACTCAATTTCACTACCATTCAGTTATGACTCTGGATATAAGAATGAGTTTTATTGAATTTTACTTTGCCTCATGAACAAACCAAAAACCGAGCCGAACCGAGGTTTTTCTCCACCTGAAAAACCCAAACCAAAACTGAACAAGAAATTTAAAAACCTACAGCTCTACTCAACACATGTCAGATAGTACAGAATTGATAAAAAAAAAAAAAGAATGGTTCATCGAAAATCATGTTTAGACTTTCTGTCAGTCTTAGGGTTTTGACGCAGGTGACCGCCCCACAAGCACTAATATTTTTATACTGTACCAATGACCCAGACATAGCCGGTGCTAACTCTTAAAAATCTAGGGCCAAACACAAATTTTGCCCCCCAATCCCCAAAATTTGCATCTAAAACCAAAAGAAATCATGTCCTAAAGGACCTCCATACTTTGCCCCTACTGCGCATGCACAGTGTCAAGGACGTTCTGAAATTGGCGCCAATCATCATTCTTTGTTTGGCCCTTCATCAGTTAACATCTCACTGATCTTTGTGCTTGTAAATCTCAGTTTAAATGATGCCAGACACATAAATATTGGAGAAATGGTGATTCTAAGGAGGATAGAGAAGGAGGAGAGGAAAAAGGAGTGACAGAAAATATTCAGGGCTGAAAATTAAAATTTTGTAATGAAATTATGTTAAGTTGCCTATTTTCGAGGCATGGGCCTGTTGTTGTCATTCTTGCTTTGAAGTTGCACTGCTTATTCAGTGTTTCCTCTCTGCTTATCCTGTAAGTCCCCCCTTGCTATTCTCCCATGCTTTTGGCATATTTTTGAGTAAGATTACTACTAAAATTTCTTGGGAGAATTAGCTTGGTTACAGAATGAATTCTGTTATTTTCCCCATGTTTACGTTTTCACCCATGGGTGTTTAGACGTTGTGTTCTGCATCTACCATCTGATGTTCTGCAGATTCTTCTCTGGAAGTCTCTGTTTTGCATCAGATAGTGTGTATTATTGATAACTGATTTCGGGCCAGTATTGTCAGTGCCTGGAGTCATGTTTTCTGATGTTTATACACTTCTTGTTTACATTGGCAACAGTCTCTTTTGAGGGGGGTTTTTTGCCTTTGGAGTAGTTTACTCATTACTAGATACATTATTATTATCCGTAAGTGTTGCAATAATTATTTAAAATAATTTTAAAATTTTTGACCACACTTACCCTTGGGATCCATTGGGGCTCAACGTTACTTTTCAGAAACTTGGGCTTCGTTGAAAAAATATTTTTCAAAAATTATTTTGAATTTCATTTGCTTTTTTCAATGTTAATGGATCATGTTATTATGTATCTTTGTGTTTAGGGGTTTGTGCGAGTTCTAGGACTTGTTGTTGTCTTTTCACAATGAAAGGACATTGTTCAAATTGTAATAGGAAGAAATCTTCCTCTGACTTTCATGATCATTGTATTAATTGTAGTCAGTGTACTCGCACTAACTCCTGTTCAATATGTCAATATTGGGATGACAAACATTGGAAACGTGTGTCACGGTATGTTGTTAGTGGAGAAAGGGCTATGCCGGTCCTTTCTCCACAGGGTCACTCTAGTCTATCAGTTTCTATTTCAGAGGAACAAGAACAGGGTGATGTTTCCATGTTATCTTCCAAGAGTGCGCTTCCGTCGTCACAATTGAATGAAGAGCTAGCGGCAAAAGTGCTCATGGAGATACGACAGTTGCCAAAGAGGTCCCGAGTAGGATCGACGGCGCTGTCGTCCGCTAGCTCGCCCGGTGTAGCGTCCATTCACCGAATGGTTCGGCAGCCGGGTTCGTCCATTGCGGTCCAGGAGGAAATGTTGGGTGATGCGAGCACTATAAAAATACAAGGTGCACACCCAGTGACGGCGGATGTTAGGAGAGATCGGAGGAAGCCTTCTAGTCCGGTTCCTAGCTCGTCCAGGTCCAGCCGGGCCGCGAGCGAGAGAGGCCCCTCTCTCGTACAAGAACATCAGGGACCTGATGTTGTGGTACAAAATGTGTCGCAAGCGGAGCACACGTCCGTCGCTCGGGACGCTCCGTTGTTTAGGCAGTCCGCGGAGACTGCTCAGGCTTCCTCATCCTCTCGCCAGCGCACACGACCGCACCTTGGCTACGTGACCGCGGATATTCTACCAGCTTCGCTGATAAGGGATTCTTCGGCGACCAGGTCACGCCATCCGGTAGCCAGGGACACGAGGCCGGTAGACTCTGGACGTTCGCATAGGAAGAGTATGCGGGAGTCAGTTGATGCGGAGCTTCCCGCGGCTAAGCAGCGAAAGACTGCTACTCCGCAGGCCTCGATGATGGAAGTGCTTGCTCAGATAGCACAAATTATCGTAGCATCCCAGCAATTGACAGAATCGGTGTCGGATCGGGAATTATCCGACGGCTCTGGGTCGGTACGCTCCGCCGAAGCATCGGGTGCGGACGACCGGGAGCATCATGAGGTCCGACCGGATGGTGAAAGGGATACGGATGACTTGGAGCTATCCCTTTCGGAACAACATAAAGCTGCCGTGGATTTCATCCGGCACTTCCTTCCTCACGTTGTTCCGTAGGGCCAGACTGCTGCGGTACCGGACAAGAGACTGATAGCGTCATTGGACACTGAATTCTTCGAGCGGTTCAGAGACATCGTCCCTGAATTTCCGTCTCAGTCCAATAATGTCACAAGAACATTTGAATTATTGAACGACGCTATATTCAAGCTTGCTTCCAAAACAGGCAAAGCTGGTTTCTTGTCCTCCAATGCTCTTAACCTGCCTTTCATTAATGCAAGGAATAAATTCGATACGGCAGGACAGGGTATTCCGAGAGTTCCTCTGCGTCTTGACGACGAGGCGGAAGACTTAGAATTGTCATTACCGTCGTCTATGTCCGTTCCAACAGCGGTGTTGGACACGACAATCACGTCTAACAGGGCCAGTTTAGACGCTTTATCTTACGCAGACCACCTTACAAAGGCGTTATCACTGCGTCTTCAAGGGAAAGAATTCCAGGATATACAATCCTCTTTAAGACTTCTTTCAAGGGCAGTGGCTTATTCCACGTATAACTCCGCCCTCTCAGTGGCAAACCTGGAGTTGGTTAGACGTGACGCAGCCCTAGCTACATCCACACGCGTGGATAGTAAGGTGAAGAACTCTCTCAGAGTCGCTTCGGTCTCCGGAAAACTTCTATTCGACAGCAAGCTTTCTGCAATCTACGATAAAATTACTAAGAAAGCTTCGGATTCTCTGCTGTTTAAATCCGCTTCCAAAAAGTCAGATACGGCAGAGAAGAATAAGACAGGCACTTCTGGGTCTAATGCGCCCAAGAAAGGTTCCTATAGAGGTTCCGGTGCATCCTCTTGGTCTTATTCAAGAGACCGTCAAGGCAGCGACTCACGTGTGGGACGTCCTTCGGGCCGGGACAATCGGTCGGACGCCCCGAGGTCGACGGGACGATGTGCGGGTCGTGGAGGACGTGGTTTCTCCTCCCGCAGGCCTCGCAGGTCCAGGAGGTGATGGCTTCAACCTCTATCGTGTTCCGGTTGGCGGAAGGTTGTCGAGTTTTTCAGAAGAGTGGGCGTCGATTACGGACGACCCTTGGGTGAGAGGGGTGATTTCGGAAGGTCTAAGAATATCCTTCAAACGAAAGCCTCCTTTAACTCGAAGTCCAAAATGGACTCAACTTCCATCAAATCCGCAGAAAAGAGACGCTCTGTTATCGGAGGTGCAGTCTCTTTTAATGAAGAACGCGGTAGAGGTCGTAGAAGACCAGGAAACACCGGGATTCTACAGCCATCTGTTTCTGGTTCCAAAACCAGACGGCTCGTTCCGTCCAGTCATAGATTTGAGCTGGATAAACAAGCTGATCGTCGCTCCGAAATTTTATATGGAGACGATTCGGTCGGTCAGAGCGAGTATTCGGGTGAACGATTATGCTACAAGCATAGATCTCAAGGATGCGTACTTTCATGTCATGGTACATCCGACATTCAGAAAGTATCTACGCTTTGCAGTCCTAGGAGTTGTGTATCAATTCCGGGCGATGTGCTTCGGATTGAACCTAGCACCCTGGGCTTTCACTCGGGTAATGAACTCGGTAATGATGTATTTCCGAGCTAATTCGTCTGCGGTAACGTCGGCCTACCTGGACGACATTCTTCAGAGGTACGGCAACGAGTTAACGCTTCAGAACGATGTGCAGAATCTTCTTCTATTGCTCCGACGTCTCGGTTTTGTTATAAACGAGGAGAAGTCGGATCTGGTGCCGTCCAAGTCATTCACTCATCTGAGAATGAGCTTTGAGACGCACAACAATCTCGTTCGTCTGCCGTTAACCAGAGCGAAATTAGTCAGTTGTTACGCTCGCTATTGTCTTCATGCAGACAAAGTCACAGCGAGGGAGTTTATGAGACTGATAGGTCTGTGCGGAGCCGCCGCAGATCTCATTCCGATGGGGCGGTTACGCACTCGTCCTCTCCAAATTTTCTTAACTCAGAATTGGAGTGTGAAGATTCATTCGCTCGACATAGACGTTCTCTAGTCAGATCAAGTGAAACAAGAGATTCAGACTTGGGCAAACATTCAGTGGTTAACTCAGGGAGTTCCGCTGCAGTTGCCGGATCCGAGTTTTACCAGTATGACGGATGCCAGTCAAACAGGTTGGGGTGCAACATTGATCCCAATGGATTCGAGATGCCAGGGTCTTTGGGATCCACAGTTCCTAAGCAAGCACATAAACATCAAGGAAATGATGTCAGTTTGGCTTGCGTTACGTCATTGGATGGACATTATTCACAAAGCTCATGTCCAAATTCTGTCCGACAATACGACAGTAGTGGCGTATATACGGAACCAGGGAGGCACTCTTTCCGTTCCGTTATTCAATCTAACGGAGAGAATCCTTCTGTTTGCTCTAGAACATCAAGTTCTACTTTCGGTCTGTCATATACCGGGTCGTCTGAACGTACTAGCAGACTCCCTTTCACGGAAGGGTCACTTGTTGCCGTCGGAGTGGACTCTCAACAGACAAGTATTCAATCAGATTTGCTACCAGTGGGAACGGCCAATGATAGACTTAATTGCGACACATCTCAACAATCAGTTGCAGACGTATGTGTCACCGTGCCCGGATCCAAGAGCATTTGCAGTAGACGCTCTATCGATCTCATGGGACGGAATGATAGGATATGCGTATCCTCCAGCGCCTTTGATTCAGCAAGTATTGCTAAAGATAAAACAATCTCAATGCAAGATTCTGTTGGTAGCATCTTTGTCTCCACAGAGACCAAATCTACTCAGGTGTCTGTTGTGGGACCTACCGTGAAAGCTTCCTCCACAGGAGGATCTTCTTTCGCAGGGGAAACCGCGTCGGCTTCATCACAACCCGCAAGGTCTCAACCTTCACGTTTTTCCGTTGTGCGGTCCTTCTTGCATGGCAAGCACTTTACAGGACGAGCAGTGGACGCGATTTCTAACTGTAGGAGGACCTCCTCTTCGCTAAATTATGCGGCTAAGTGGAAGGTTTTTCGTCATTGGTGTAGGGATCATTCTGTTGATATTTTTGATCCCTCCATACCAGACATTGCAAACTTTCTAGTATACTTGTTTGACGAAATCAAACTGCAGCCTGTTACTATTAAGGGTTATAGGTCTATGTTATCTGATACCTATGCACACTACGATAGTTTACAAATTGGATCTAATGTCTCTTTATCTAAGTTAGTTAGAAACTTCTCGATAAATAGACCCAGAACTCTTAGATTAATTCCTAAGTGGAATTTAGCTTGGGTTCTTCTTAAACTAAAGGAAAAGCCATTTGAGCCTCTTGGGACAGTAGATTTCAAATTCTTGTCTTATAAGACAGCTTTTCTCTTAGCTTTCTCTTCTGCTAGAAGAGTCAGTGAGCTTCATGCACTATCGGTGGACGATTCTCACTATCGTAGTGTCGGGAACACTATCACCTTCACTACTAATGTTGGATTTTTAGCTAAGAATCAGGCTCCTAATGAATATCCGGAACCTATTGTTATTAAGGCTCTTCCGTCTTCAGACGGGCGTAGGCCTTTACTCTGTCCTGTTAGAGCTTTACGCATTTATAAACAGAGATCTCAGTTTATCAGAAAGGGACGAAAACGTTTCTTTGTGTCTCTGATGCCTAATAGAAAGGACATTTCGGTCCATTCTATTGCTAGATGGATTCAATTAACTATCCGTACTGCTTATGAAAATTTATCTTCTTCCCAGCAGTCTGTGCTTAAGATTTCGGCTCATGAAGTAAGAGCTCTTTCTACATCTTGGGATTACGCAAATAGTGTGGCTATTACAGATTTAATGAAGGCTGCTTATTGGTCTCAGCCATCCACATTCACGAATTTTTATCTCAGAAATATTGAGTCCATTTCTGGAGACCTGCATTGTTTAGGTCCGTTATCTGTTGCTCAGAATGTCGTCCACTAAACAGTTGCAACTATAGTTATGCAGGCTTTCTGTTCCGGCAGTGACTCCGTCCTGCTGCCCTCTTTGCTCTGGGCTATTTGACCCAGGGGAAGGGGGGGGGAGGGTGTTCCCTTAGGTCACCTGCTTTATAGTGAAAAGCAAGGGAATTCCTCCTCTGGAGTCAGTAATTCTGAGTCGTTTCCGGGATGGTTTTAAAGTGTAATATTAATGTTAAAAATTCATTCATGTCATATTTTTAAAGTGTAGCTCGGTGTGAAGCATTTGTATATGTCAAGTGTCAAACGGGCGTTAATATACAATCCTCGGACACTTTTAAAGAATATAAAGAGTCTCAATTCTCTGGACTAACTTTATTTATTGGCTTACTTTAAAAATAATTAGTATAATGGGTTATTACTGGATGTTAATAGAGAACATGAATGTTATTGTGCTCAATTATGAAGGGTATTGTATCTTTCTAATTTATCATAAAATAAGAAAGATACATGTAAAGCCTAATACTCCTTTTCTCCTTGAGGGGTTCACTCTATTTTATATAGTTGAGCTTATTGGATTTTCCTCTGTGTCCTAGGCCCTCCAGCCTTTTTACTATTCAGCTATGTCTGGGTCATTGGTACAGTATAAAAATGTTAAAAAATTTATAGTAATTTATATATTTTTTATACTTACCAATGACCCAGACGGGGATGGCCCTCCCAGGAGTTGGGAACTCATACCTCCCCGCTGAGTACAAAGCGCTGACCAGGCACTGCCAGTAAGAATGATGATTGGCGCCAATTTCGGAACGTCCTTGACACTGCGCATACGCAGTAGGGGCAAAGTATGGAGGTCCTTTAGGACATGATTTCTTTTGGTTTTAGATGCAAATTTTGGGGATTGGGGGGCAAAATTTGTGTTTGGCCCTATATTTTTAAGAGTTAGCACCAGCTATGTCTGGGTCATTGGTAAGTATAAAAAATATATAAATTACTATAAATTTTTTAACTTTTCATCCAGGAGAGTGTTTTATCCCCTGTTTTGCTGAGCGACACTGGCTAACATCCACATTTCAAATTACAATGAAAAGTTTGATAATCCGACAGGTGCATCTTATGCATTGGTAGGATAGATTATCCAATTTTGGGGTGATGTTCTGTGCAGCTGACTTTGTAAACCATTGACAAGTTCACAATACGGTTATATTTATAATTTTTGGCGATTAACAATTCAATAAAAGTTACACTACTCACCAACTCATGTTTTGCTGAAACCAATATCTTTAATAAAGAATACAGGAGCCCAAATTTTAACTTGGTGCAATATGGGAAATAGTCTTTAAAAATCTTTTTCTCCAGAACCACAAAAAACCCAGTCAGAATCTTGTGATATTTGGTATACATCATCCTTACAGGGGGCGGATTCAAGTTTGTTCAAATCAAGTCTCTCTGTTGATTTTTGGGTTCCCTATGGGAACCCAAATTTTAACTTAGTGCAATAAACCCTCAGGGTTCATCGGGTGAATAACAAATAAATAAATATATTTTGCCTCTTGGTTTTGGTGCTTTTTTCCCCCTCAAAATTTGAGATAAATATGAATCATCCAAGAGGACATTCTACTTCTGTGTTTTAGTGTATATATGCTTGTTGATTACTACAGACTGGTTTAATTAGCATAAGCATACATTTATTTTTTAATTTACTAGATGATGGTCAGTTGAGCAACAAAGAATTTGTATCTGTTATGAAGCACCAGGTGATGAGAGGACTGGAGAAACCAAAGGACACAGGATTTTTCATGCTTTTGAATTCAATGTGGAAATGTGCAAAATCACAGACAACAACCTTTTTAGACTAAGCACACAATATTTATTCTCAAGATATTAGACTATAGGTGTCAGTAGATGTGGCTACAAAATACAGATCTCATGTTTTGGCAGTTGGTTGGAATAACAAAACAGCTCTCAAAAGACAAACTGTTCAGAAGCATTTTAGTTATGAAGATTGTTTGGTCTTCAACTCTTCACATATGGTATCACAAATTGACAAATAAAAAATCAGTTTTTTTTTCCAGAGCTCTAGTTGGCCCATATAGACATATCAAAATGTACATTGCATTTTAGGGGGAAAATAATTAAAAAAAACCCTTGTGGTGGGGCCGGAGGAGACATGCTGAAAATTAGAAAAATATGTATTGATAATCTATCACCTCTAGAAGTCCGAGCATGTCAATTAGCATTGGCTGTCGGCAGTGCCGAGGCAAAAGAAGAAGAAAATTAAATTTTCATTAGCAATAAAACTGCTGACAGAAAAGAGAAAAATATCACCGTAACAGTTACCTGAACTTTCAGGTTTTGTTTTGATATAAAAGTATTATCTCAGTCAAAGGCTCAGTTTCGTTAATATATTATGGTGTCAAACATAGAGCTCTGGCCCTTTAGTGAATTAACCCCTTTACCCAACGCGGATGATATTATTAAATATCATTTTATTATAAATGTCATTTTTAAAAATTTTTCAAAAAACTTCAACAAAACCATATCATGTGATCCCTCATTGGAATGGGCTCAACGAGCTCGTTCCAAAGGGGTCACTTGATATGGTTTTGTTAACCCTTTACCTAACCTGAAAAGCAGACGACACTTGCAAAAATAATTCTTGAATAACTAAAGTTTTTCATTTTTTGTCTCGAAAACATAGGTTATGACCTCTCGTTGGAACGAGCTCAACGAGCTCGTTCCAACGAGGGGTCATAACCTATGTTTTTGAGACAAAAAATGAAAAAAATAATGAAAATTAATTGGCGATTTTTGAGAATAGCGCTGGCCGGTTTTGGCCATTACGTTAGGTAAAGGGTTAAAAGAAATTTGAAAAATAATATTTTTATCAAGTGCTGAATTTGCATATTAAGCGGATGGATGTTGCCGATTCGTTGGGTAAAGGGTTAATAAACTCTAGTTATCTTTGTCTGGGTCCTGCCCGTAATTTTTTCAGTTGCTGAACAGTAACAGACCAGGGGACCTCCTCTGTGATTGGCACTGTGAAAAATTAGTGCTGGTCAAAACAGCATTTTTCAACTGAAGTAGTGGTCAGAAATGCAAAAAGTGTCAGATTCACCCAACCAGAACTGACTGACTATTGTGAGCGTACCCTGGTTCATCTCCATTCTGTGAAATCCAGGTATTCCTTTAGTGATGGTGTTGCAGATGCTTCATTAGAAGCATTTGCAGCTCATTCACAAACTGAATACATTGTACCTGAATTTAAAATGCCAATTCAAAACAGCCGAATCAAAAGGTGTTATTGCCGAGACGCAATCATTTTACCATGGCAGTTGTTTTACCGACAGAAATTTGTTGAGTTGGCAGGCCTGCCTGTGGGAAAACCAGGAACATTGCATAAGGGGTGACGCAATCAAATTGGTATTGAACATTAATAACATTGTTGACGGATGGCAGTAAAAAGTGGGAGCAAAGCAAAACCATGTGGAAACTGGTGTTCCATTTAACCCTTTAACTAAAATGAAAAGCTGATGACACTTGCACAAAAAATTCTTGAACAACTAATTTTTTTCATTTTTTGTCTCAAAAACATAGGTAATGACCCCTCATTGGAATGAGCTTGACGAGCTCGTTCCAATGAGGGGTCATAGCCTATGTTTTTGAGACAAACAATGAAAAAATAATGAAAATTAACCGGCGATTTTCGAGAATAGCGCTGGCCGGTTTTGAGCATTACATTGGGTAAAGGGTTAAATACCTGCAACTTCTCACATCTTGATGTTCACTTCACTTTGCGTTAGAGCTGGGAGCTTTTGATATTTCGGTTTTGGTTTAGTTTCAGGAAAAAAAAAACCTCTGTTTCGGTTTGGTTTTTCAATGTGTTAAGAACAGATAGTACATAACACTTCAGGCTCCTTAACTTGGAAAAAATCTGCAATAGTTTGTATAACACCACAAAAGCTCTGTCGGTAAGCATCTCCATTGGAATCAGCCCAACTTCTCTTTGATCATTCTTAGGGATTCTAGGAGATTAGTTGCCAAGTCTATTGAGTCAGACAAAAAAAAATCATAAATCAGGGTAACAAACGAATCAAGTTCATCTAATCTAAGTGGAGTTTTCATTGTCACATTTTCTCCTTTATTCTATACTATATTTTAGAATGTGTGTATGTGCGTGCATGCATGCATGTATGTATGTCTCTCCACTATAGAAATGAATATGGGGCCACCCCGAGTGTCCAAAATGGGTCTACTAGGAGTACTTTTTTATGGCGGAGGTCATCGTCAGGTTTAAAAAAGTGTGTGGGGTGGATGGAGGTGGCACCAAAAGTTATGACCAAATTTTTTTTTACCGATATATGTCTTCAAAGGGGTCTACTAGGGGTATGTTTTTATCACAAATCTAATGGTGAGGTTTAAAAAACTATCGGGGTGGGGGTGTAGATGGGCACAAAAAGTTATGACCAAAATTTTTCTCACCGATATAGGTCTTCAAAGGGGTCTACTAAGGGTAATTGTTTACCAGGACTCTAATGGTGATGTTTAAAAACGTTCCGGGGTGGGGTGGTGTGGGGGTGTAGATGGGCACCAACAGTTATAATACTCTCCTCAGCCCGAGCAACGCTGGGTAACCTTGCTAGTTGTCAATAAAGGAGAAAATGTGGCAATCACAAGAATGAGGTATACGCCCCTCATGGGATATATTGTGGGATACTGTAACAACTTGAAAACTGAAAAAACTCCCTGCCCTACTTTGCATTGCCTAACACTTGAAATAACATGTGAGTGGAATGTTTGAAATGAGTGTATCCAAGTATTGCTACTGAATTGGCAATGGTAGAACACAGTTGTTTTAACCCTTAAGGGCCTGGACAATTGTCCTGAATTCACACCTGACCACAGCCTGTATACGTCCAGTGGCTTAACTGGTTGGGTGCTAGAAGCCACTGTCATGGCTCTATTGAAAAGTGCTGGAAGCTACTGTAGTGGCTTTACACTCAATGCATTAGCTTGATGTTTTCTCAGCAGCAGAAGAAAGATGTGTTATAAAAATTGTTTGGGTGCAATTTATTGGAGGGTGCTATTGGCACTCTCCAATAAATTGCAACAATATATTTTGCTAAACTAAGGCTACTCTTGCTGGTAGCATGGTATCTTTTCAGAAAAAAAAATACCTATGTTTCAAATCACCTTTAAAAAATAATTTATCACTCGACCAGTTAAATAGTGATTTCTAGTCAAGTCTTGGCTGCCTGTCAAGGCAGCCAAGACTTGACTAAAAACCACTGCCTATGCAGTTTGTCTATTGTTAGCAGGACCAACTTGTGATGGCGTATTAAGGGCCTCTGTTGTGAGGTCAGTCATAAACAGGCCATCCTGTTTTTCATTTTTCAGTCGTAAACAGGCCATCCTGTTTTTCAATTTTGAACTAATATTGTGCCTACCAATAAAATGGTCTTCAGGGACCACTTTAGTGTCTTCATGGCCAATTTTCAAACTTAATGAATATTTTCTAGCGGGGTCAACTGATAGGCCTTGGGGTATGTTTGATCTTTGGGCCTTGTAGCCTCAAAATGCACAGTATGCCGCATACAAAAACTTGAACCTAAGATAAAGTTCCTAAACTTTCAAAATCTCTCCTTAACCCTAACAAAATGATCAGATCCCATAGGTTTTCAAAAGACCTCATTGATGTGTCCTACATTTTTAGGTCGATATAATTTGAGAATTTTTCATTGACACAAGACTCAATTAGTTAAATTAGATAGGTTTACTTTGATGTTTTTCACGCAGTTCTACATTTTGACTTTGTGCTGGATGATGAGGAAAGATTATGAAAAAGCTGCGAGAACTGCTACAGCTATTTGGCAAGAGTTGAAAGAGGGTGTAATCTCTGCGGTATTTTTATTTCTTGTTGATTAAAAGAGTAATTTTCAATATTTTAAAAGAAACTTTCAGTATAAAATAAATAATGCACTGCATGTCAATAACTAGGCCTGAATATTGCACATTGGGATGGAATATTACACATGCCTACTGCATGTTAACTATTCCACCCCATTGTGGGTGCACAGTGGCTCTGTGTATTAAGGCGTACTGCAAGTCAATGGTGTACTTGTCATCAAACAATGCTAACCCTGCTTGTGTGGAGTTAGTAAGACACCATTGCTCAGTGGTTCTCTCTGGGTACTCCCTTTCTCCACTTGTAAATCTGTGTAAATCTGTCTGACACGAGCATGGCTGTCGAAAGTGTCGTTAAATCTCAATAAATAAATTAAACCACAATTTGTAATATTCATGCATCACCGACTTAAGTCATGCATTATTTATATAATATTAAACTGTAATTCTTTTCTCATTTTTCTCAGTTTGTAGTTTCCCTCATGTCAAATGCATCCATCTTTTAACCCTTTACCCAACGCAGACGATTTCAAAATTTATTATTTTAAATATCATTTTTTAAATTTTTTTCCAAATATTTCAACAAAACCATATCATGTGACCCCTCTTTGGAACGACCTCGACGAGCTCATTCCAAAGAGGGGGCACATGATATGGTTTTGTTGAAATTTTTCGAAAAGTAATATTTTTTCAGCCGCTGAATTTGCATTTTACGCAGGCGGATGCGGGCGATTCATTGGGTAAAGGGTTAAAGCATAAAGGTGAACACCTTACCTAATAAATTGGGCGTATCTTGCCCATGAAATTTACATATTGAGCAGTTGAGACAAAAAATTTCAACAAACCATATCATGTGACATCTGATTGCAACCAGCACTGAGCTGGTTCCAATGAGGGGTCACATATGGTTTTGTTGATTTTTTAAAAGAAATGTGAACAAGAAATGATTAAAAGAACAATATTTGATATCATGTGACAGGGTTCCCGCGGGCCTTGAAAAGCCTGGAATTTCAAAAATGAAATTCAAGGCCTTGAAAAGCCTTGATTTGGCTCCCTGGGCCTGGAAAAGCCTTGAAAAATGAAGCATTGCACGCCAAGTTGAGATGAATGAAATACGTCCGAGACGGTTCGAGTGGTTCAGCTGCTATAAGCCTGGAAAAACCTTGAATTTAACTTTCTATTAACCTTGAAACTCCTAGAATTTGGGGTGTATACGGCCTGGAAAAGCCAGGAATTTCATGTCAGGTCAAGTATAGGAACCCTGTATGAGTTGGGTGGGAGAGCGGTGGATCAGTGGTTATGGCACTGAACTTTCACATCAAGAAGTCCACAGTTCAGTCCCCGCCAGGGGTAATTGTGCTGTATCCTTGGGCAGGGCACTTAATATCGATTGCTCACATGGGGGCATACTGCAGAGTTCATACAGGCTTGAAAAGTCCTCGAATTGTCAACCAAGGCCCTAAAAAGCCCTAAAACCTGTAATTGTCTTGAAAAATCCTTGAAAATTGGCAAACTACCTTGAAAAGTCCTTAAATTTTATTCTATCTGCAAAGTTTGGGCCGTGTAACTGTTTTATTCGTTGAGCCTGTCAATAAAATGAATATTAAGCAGCACTTTATGTATGTTTCAAAGTAATTTTCCACTGATTCCGCAAATTAATTTTGTTCAAATCAACACATACATTGCTGTTCTCTAAAAGTCTCTACCCCTGCTAACAATACACTAACACTAATACACTTGCCATGTAATCAGCCAAAAACAGCTGTAACAGAAAGTGATTTTGCTCCTGTAGTAGTAATTAATGAAACTATACATAATTGTCATATTTGTTTTTATGTTTCCCCAAATAATTCGTTCTTTGAGTGCAACAAGGTGCCATCTGCAATGCTAAAGCATTGCAGATGGCACCTTATTTCACTTGAGGGCTGGATTAAAACAAATAAAATACAACAATCAAGAAACATTGTAATTTTTGCACACATCATGTTTTGGGGAAGAATTAGCAAATTCAGGTGAATTTAAATAATTAATGAATGGCCCTAAATTTTATATGTCTGGCCCTAAATAGGCCTTGAATTTCAAAATGTTAATTCTGTATGAACCTTGTAGTGGTGCTCTGTCCTAAAGCACAATGCATGTCAATGGTGTACCTGTCTTAAACCAATGCTAACCCTGTTTGTGTGGAGTTAGTACGTTGGGGAGTCAAACAGTTTCTCGGTGGTTCACTCCAGGTACTCCAGCTTCCTCCACTCGTAAAACTGTTTGACACGAGGTGACCCTGGCTGTCAAAAGTGTTGTTAAACTTCAATAAATAAATGTGAGTTGGTTCAAGGTTTAACCCTTTGAGGCTTTAATTATCATGACATTCAAACGTCACTGGGAATTCAGTCTCTTCAATGATTTTCAAAATGCGACGTCTAACATCGGAAAGTACAAATAACAAGATATTTTTCACATTAGTGATCATCTGGTTGAGGGCTAGATTATTTTTGGTGGTCTAAATTTATTATTCAAAACTTGTTTTATTACAAATTATTGGAGAGTGCCCACAGGCACTCTCCAATAATTTGTAATAAAACAAATTTATATAAACAAACTATTATTTGTGTTTGACTGAATATGAAATATAAGCAAGGAAAGTGTTGGCTTTTGCTCTAGTATCCTCATTTTTTGAAATCCCTGATAGCAGCTTGTAGCACTCAACCAGTTAAGAAGTCTTGACAGCAGGATTATGTTAGTATTTTAAGCCGCGATAACATGTAGCTCAACAGTTGTCACTGAGCACTATTCGGGAGAAAATAGAAATTGAGGTTAAAACTTTAAAAAATCGAAAAATAAGGCCTAAAAAAATAAAAAATCTGTTTCTCAGGCCTTCAGGCATGGTCCTTTTGGCTGCCGCCTGCTCTCTTTTTATAACCAATTTAAACTTAAAAAAACTAAAAATTAAATGGTTTATGTCTGATATTTTACCAAGTTGAAAAAATTGATGAATTTGTCCCTTGAGTGCAAGAAGGCTTTGCAATGCTTTAGCATTGCAAAGCCTTCATGCACTGAAGGGATGAAATACACCACCACCCATGCTATTCTGTAGATTTTGAGACCTAAAACTTGAACCAAGAACATGAACTTTTGATGGCAAAGAAGTAATTACTGAAAAAAAAAAATAAAAAAACGCTCGCCCGCATGCAATTTTACAAATAATGGTCTGAGAAACAGATCTACTTTGTGTGGCCTAATAAAGCACAAATGACCACAAAGTATCAATGCGTTGTTTCATTTCATACATCACAAGACATATTGTGGTATCAAAGGGATAACCCTTTACCCAACAAATCGCCCGCATCCGCCCGCGTAATATGCAAATTCAGCAGTTGAAAAAATATTTTTTCAAAAATTTCAACAAAACCACATCATGTGACCCCTCGTTGGAACGAGCTCGTCGAGCTCGTTCCAATGAGGGGTCACACGAAATGCTTTTGTTGAAATTTTAAAAAAAAATATATTTAAAATAATAAATTTTGATATCGTCTGCGTTGGGTAAAGGGTTAAAATGATCCATCAAACACACTTTCTTTACACTGTAAAATACGATAGGATATTTATGCAACAACAGATGTTAGACTATAATTTTGATTGTATTTAAATTTTAATGTTTGTTGAAATATTTTAAAATACGTATTCAATAAAGATTTTTCATTGCAACATCTATTTAGGATGTTTATTTTTCACGTTGTAGGGCTATAGTCATGGATTGCATCATCTGTATTGTGAAAACAGTTTATTTACCTGGTTTATACTTTTTAGCTCACCTGACTGAAAGTCATGGGGAGCTAAAGTGATCACTTTCTTTCTGTCCATCGTCATCCCATTGTGAACTTTACATTAAACCAAGGGGCGAATTGATTCAAATTTGATATGAATATTCCTTATCATATGTCATTTCAAGTTTGTTCAAATAAAGTTGCCACACCCACAGAGGCACACAATAGGGCATAATTCTATTAGCACCACACAAAATATTTTTTTTTTAAATTAAAAAATCTTTTCCCGAATAACAAATCAGAATCTTTTGATACTTGGTATACAACATACTTAGAGGGGTGAAATTCAGGTTTGCTCGATTGAAGTCCCTGGGTTCCTATTCAGGCTTCCTATTGGAACCCAAATTTTAACTTGCTGCAATATGAGGTAAGTCTTCAGATCTACCAGTCAAAATATCTTGATATTTGGGGGGGTCAGCTTGAAGTTTGTTCAAATCAAGTCCCTGGGGTCATATTTAGGCTCTCTGTGGGAGCCTGGAGTTTAAATTTGTGTAACCAAGAAATTGTTCAACTAACAGATGAAATTTAATAATTTGAATGCTACAAATGAGAATATTCTCATATTTTTCATTAATGTTAATTTTTAGAACATTTTAAATGTCAATTTACAAGGAATTTGGAATTGAGTGCACCGACTCGTCCAAAAAATACCTTTTCTTAGCGAATCGAATAACAAGGTTTTTTGGACAAGTTACCCAGTTCAAGGCTCAATATCACTCTCGGAGTCACTTTTAATGCATCATAGAATCACCAGAACGGCTTGGAATAGCAATAACTTCTGCTGGTAAAGCTAGCACTGAATCGCTTGTATTTATTTATTTTGGAGGGTTTAATGACACTTTCAACAACCAGGGTCATCTTGTGTCAGACATTTTTATAGGTGGTGGAAGCCAGACTACCTGGAGAGAACCACCAAGCAGCGGCGAGTAACTCTGACTCTGGTTAGCATTGGTTGAAGACAAGTGCACCATCGATGTGCAGAACATCTCGTACACAGCACCACAATGCCCCGACGTGAGCAATTGGGATTAAGTCCCTTGCCAAAGGACACAATGCAGTTACCACTGATGGGGAAGTCCAATGCCGTAACAACTGAGCCAATTCACTCCCGAATCGCTTGTAACAGTAGTGAAGGCGAAATGATGCGCCGAAGCGTGGCGTCATTTAGGGAGCTACGAAGGGATATTTCTTGTTATCCATCAAGTCAATGGATATTGAGAAATATCTTTTAGATAATTTGCGATAATTCACAGGCTAGAATATAATAGTACAGTAGAATCCTCTTAAATATCTATTTTGCCAGTGAAAATTATTCAATTAACAGGAGTATACAATTAACAGGGATTTGGTCAGTTTCCTGTGTTCTGGAGGTAAACTGATCATTTATTCTATTATATCTTGCTTGACAGAGCTCTGTCAAACAAGATATAATAGAATAAATGCCTGTATTGGATGCAGTGAGGTCAAAAAGGTTGATAAATAAGGGGAATTTGGTGCGTGTCACAGTAATTTTTCCGATCTATTACAAAAATTTATAAACAATTAACAGGAGTTTACTCTACAACCCATATGCAATTAACAGATCAAATTTGTACTGAAGGTATGGTAAATGGGTTTTGTGCTTGAAAATTATATTCAATTAACAGGGATATACAATTAAGAGATATCCAATTAAGTGGGCTCCACTGTATTTTAAAATCATCTTCAGATCTACCAATCAGAATCTTTTGATATTTGATATGCAGCATCCTCAGAAGGTTCAGATTCATGTTTGTTAAAAATCAAGTCCCTGGTTTCATATTTGGTCTTCCTTTGGGAGCCCGGATTTTAACTTGGTGCAGTATGAGGAAATCTGTTCAAACATCTTCAGATCTACAAGTCAAATCATCTGATATTTGAGATGCAGCAACCTTAGGTGGTTCAGATGTCAGTTTGTTCAACCAAGTCCCTTTGTTCATATTTGTCCGCCCTGTAGGATCCAAACTTTTAACTAAATGCAATAATATGAGGACTATTCTTTAAAAAATCATCTTCTTTACATTCACAATCTTTTGTTACATAGTATGGTGTGACTAAAGTTTGTTCAAATCAAATCCCTGGGCTCATATTTTGGCTCACTACGGGACCCGAATTTTAACTTCGGCACTGATGAGGAATATTCTTGAAAGATCTTCAGATTCACCAGAGAGAATCTTGTAATATTTGGTATACAGTAGAACCTGTCTTGAGAGACCACCCTTTGGGCCACACGAAAGTGGTCTCTCAAGACAGGTGGTCTCTCATAACAGGTTTCAGGTTTTTTTCAAGTCAGTGAATAACCAACCACAAAATTCAGAAATGGAGAAGAATGAATTTTTGTAATTACTTTGTAGTTGTTCCTTTTTATGAAGTTTTTGTAACAAATTGAAATGGATTGTTATAAAAATAAATTAGTGTTGAAAATCTTCATTGAAGATTTTCAACACTAATTTATTTTTATAATTTTTATAACAGTCCATTTTAATTTGTTACAAAAAGATTTTCAACACAAATTTATTTTTATTCCCGTCACATTTCAGGTATGTATGAAATTGTTTATTCAGCAATAATCCTAATCTTTTCACAGGGGTCTTATAAAAACATCTCAATCTTTAATGAGTTAGCTATTGAAACCCAATTAAGAGCTTTTAATACTTTTAATTATGTTAGTATAACCACAATGGATTTTCCTATTCCAGAACAGGTAAAAAGTTTTTGTCATGGTTTCAGTCTTCAAAGGGGTGGTCTCTCAAGACAGGTCCATTATGGCATAAAAATACAAGTTGGTACCAGGTCACAGTGGTCTCTCAAGACAGGTGGTCTCCCACAGCAGGTCCATTATAGAGTAAAACCAATCGGTGCCTGGCAGATGTGGTCTCTCAAGACAGGTTTTACTGTATACCTTTACTATGGCTCCTAGATTAAAGTTTGTTCAAAGTGTTGTTACTTCGTACTGATTTTAATGGGCACCAGAGGGGGGGGGTGAAATTTAACAGAACCCAATGGAGAACTTACTATTTGTTTAAATGAACTGTACCAACGAATAACTGAGCTGATAAACTTGAATTAGATGTAAATGTGAGTACATAAGATTAATGTTTGTTCAAATGGTGTTCCCCGAGACCCAGACGGGAGGTGTAGGCAGGTCCATTGGGACCCAAAAACTTTCATCCTTGGTGGGGGTGGGGGGAAATCACATTTTTTTTGTTTTGCTTCATGAGTTTTGAAGGGGTTTGAGTAATTTTACACAAGAAAGGGGAAAAAAATAAATTCACACAACACACCTTTTGCCCGCCACATCCTTCTTTAACCCTTTACCTAACCTGAAAAGCAGACGACACTTGCAAAAATAATTCTTGAATAACTAAATTTTTTTCATTTTTGTCTCAAAAACATAGGTTATGACCCCTTGTTGGAACGAGCTGGACGAGCTCGTTCCAACAAGGGGTCATAACCTATGTTTTTGAGACAAAAAATGAAAGAAATAATGAAAATTGGCAATTTTTGAGAATAGCGCTGGACGGTTTTGGCCGTTACGTTAGGTAAAGGTTAAACAGTTTTATCAGGTGTGCAATTAAGGCCTTGGGGTCTCTTGTTTATATGTATGAGGGAGGGGAGGACATACGAATGAATCGCTTTGAAACTTGGTATGCTTGTTTGAAGTAATTTTCTTCCATTTCAGTCAAAAATGTTACCGCTGGCAATGACCATTGAACTTAGTTTAGTCAGGCCTCAATATTTTCCTTTGGCACATCTATGATCGGATGGCTTTGAAACCTGGTATGCTGGTTGGGGCGACATCTAGATGGAAGCTATCGATTTTCTTCTTCCATTTCCATCAAAAAATGTTGCCGCTGGCAACAACCTTTAAACTTGGTTCAGTCAGGCATCAATATATTCCTTTGGCACATTATGATCGCTTTGAAACTTGGTAAGCTTATTTGGGGTGACCTCTAGATGGGAGCCAGCAATTTTCTTCCATTTCCATCAAAAATTGTTGCTGTTGGCCATGACTTTTGAACTTTTTAGTTGGGCATCAATATTTCCATTTGGCCCACCCCACAGGGCACATTTATGATCAGATTGCTTTGAAACTTCGTATTCTTGTTTGGGGTGACCTCCAGATGAGAGCCATAAATTTATAGCTCACCTGACTGAAAGTAAGGGTGAGCTATTGTGGTCACTTTTCGTCTGTCGTGAAGATGGTGTTCGGGTCTTTTTCTTCCAAACCACTGGCCACATTTTAATAAAATTTCACCTGAGTAGTGGTTATATGAGGGCATTTGGGTTTTTCTTCAAATTGGGTTTCTGCTCATGTTGAGGGGGTGGGGCCAAAATGCCCCAATTTTAAAAAAAAAAAAAATCTCATGAACCACCTGTAGCAGAGACTTGATATTTGGTATACTGCTTCCTTTTGAGGTGTAGACTCAAGTTTGTTCAAGAGAAGTTTGAAGGGCTATAGTTGTTATGGGAGGGATAAGAATTTTTGCCCGGCCCAAAATTTCTATTTTACAAACCAAGAGGCCAATTCAAACCAAATTTGATATGATGTATTAATGGGTCATAAGTACTTGATTTATGCAAAAAACAATTTTCAAAATGCCCCGTGGGAACCCCAGGAGCTAAAAAAATAGTAAAACATTCAAATGCCCATATCTCCAAAACTAAACGGCACTGAGAATTCTTATTTGGTGTGAAGCTTCCTTAGGACCAACAGAATGGAATTATCCAAAAAATTGCTATCAGTTTTATCGTAGGGGATTTTGAAAAAATGCGGAGTCCGCATTTTTTAACACTTGATAATGGGCAAAACATTTAAGACTCTTCTCCCAAACCACTGCTCCAAAAGCTTTCAGATTTCACATATAACATCTTTGGAAGATTGTTTCACATGTTTGTTGAAATTAAATCCCGGAGTCAATATTTGGACTCTCTATGGGAGCCCAAATGTTTAAATTAAAGCAGTATGAGGAATATTCTTTAAAAATCTTGGTATGCAGCATCTTTAGGGGGGCGAGATTCAGGTTTGTTTAAAAAAAATAATGTTTGATATTTTGCATATGGTTTTCTTGATGGGGCAGATGCAAGTTTGTTTAAATCAGGACCCTTGGTTGATAGAGTGCTCACCTGACACAGACAACTAAGGCCCCTTGTCTTCCATTCCTGTCAAAAAATAACGTTGCCATTAGCAACAACCTTCAAACTTCATTTAGTAAGACATCAATGTAAGACATTTAATGTTTGGTATGCATCATTGTCATGAGGGTCAGATTCAAGATTGTTCAAACCAAGTCCGTATGTTAATACTTGGGGCTTCCTATGGAACTTAATTCAATATGGGGGATAATTTTTAAAAATCATCTTCAGATCCACCAGTCAGAATGCTTTCATATTTGGTATGGACAGCCGTTGCACCGAGCGACAGATGTGCGAGTTGGTGGTCATACTATCCGAAATTGCCAACACAGCTGGAAGTTAGACGACCTTGAATAATTCCACGTTTGAATGTCACATCGCAGCGAGGTGTAATTGGTGTGGAGCATGACAGCGCTGGGACAATGGTCAGAGCAACGCCATGTTTTCCGATGAATCGAGGTTCACTCTCAACTTCGACAGGTGAAACAGTGTGGCCAGACCTTTCACCAGTCAAGCACGTCTGGGATATGCTTGGCAGGTGCCTATGACAATGCCAACAGCCCCCTACCAATGTCCAGTATCTCTCCACTGCACTGCAGGAAGAAACAAACATCAGTCAAGCGGATATTGGACGTTTGGTGGAGGACACCGCATCGGATCCATGCTTGTCTCACAAACCAAGGAGGATTAACAAGGTATTGTGGTCTGACTGAATGTAGTAAATTCTCTGACCGTCCATGATGTCTTCTACAGCTCAGTGTGTGGAATGTGTGCTTGTCAGACACCTATCGCCAAAATGATTCACCAAATGTCAGCGCAATGCCTCGACTGTCTTTTTGATGAAAATATATATATTTCTTCATACATCTCACTTTTCAAATATCCCCTCTTTTTTTTAATAGAATAAGGGCAGTTTTTCAATTCAGAAAACTTTCAATTCAACACAAACAGTGACACGCTTGATACCAGATTCTGTGCTCTAGATTTCCTGGGTATCGTGACCATCTTTCGGAACCCAGAAATTCCCGTTCCCAGGATTAAGCCTTAATTAACCTCCCGCCAAAGTGAAATTTGCAGGGGATCTAGAAATGGGGTCTGCCCGTAACTTTGGACCTTCATATTGTGAGATGTTGGATTTAAATGATCTTTGGTATGCTGGTAGATCACCATGGGGATAAGAATATTCAAACAGGTTTTATCCATTATTTTTTTTTCTCCAGAGTTATGGGCCTTTTTCCAACTTTGAAACCATTAGTGTGGATACCGAAGGCGTTGCACTTTGTCGAAATTAAGATCAGCATCTGTGGCTATACAATGACAACAGCAATTTCACTTCTCATTTTTGAACTAAAAGTCCGAGTTTGGTTTACATGGTCATCTGGGGCATCAGTGAAAATAGATATAACTGGAACAAATTTACACAAGTTGAACAAAAGAATTTCATCACAAGACAATTTGTATTTGAAGTCAAAGTTCAGGTGGAGGACGGGAAATAATTTTAAAATTCAAAAACCCCAAAATTTGGATTAGAGGCAAGAAGGCCTATGCAAATTTTTGAAACCCATTTTATCAGTTGAGATTTTGATTTTAACAAACTGCTCTGTAATTTGCAGTTGGTGTTTAAATGCTGTGCACCTATGATGTAACTAAAACTCAAGCTGCAAATCTTTCCCATAATGCAACCAGAAACAAGAGGCCCCACGGGGCCTGAAGCGCTCATCTTGTACAGAACACAATTTAAACAGAGTCCAAGAATGAGTCTACATTAAGCAAGCCATCTCCATAGGCTACACTGTCAATCCTTGAGTCCCTCAGGAGTGACAAAAATAATCTGGGCATCATGCCTTTTCCTCAGTTGATCATAAGTAAAATGCAGAGCTCCCCTATGAAGCCCCTTGATACATTCTATGTGGATTAATCTTAGTACCTCTAGAGGGTACTGAATACAAAATTTTTAATTCTTCAGCAAAATGGCCAATTCCGGCTCCCATAGAGAGCCCAAATATTAACCCAGGCTCTTGATTTGAACACAGTTAAATCTGACTTCCCTAGAGATGTTGTGTACCGAATATGAAAGCATTCTGACTGTTGGATCTGAAGAAGAGAAATTGTAAAGAAATTTCTTCGAATTGCACTAAGTTCAAATTTGGGCTACCATAGCGAGCCCAAATATTGACCTATGGATCCGATTTGAACAAACTTGAATCTGACCCCCCTAGAGATGTTGTATACCAAATGTGAAAGCATTCTGACAAGTGAATCTGAAGAAGATTTTTGAAGAAATTCCCTCATATTGTACCAAGTTAAATTTCATGTTCCTATATGGAGCCCAAATATTAACCTAGGCACTCTAATTGAACAACCTGGAATCTGCCCCCCCACCCCTAGAGATGTTGTATACCAAATATAAAAGCATTCCGACTGGTGGATCTGAAGAAGATTTTTAAAGAAATTTTCTCATATTGCACTAAGTAAAAATTTGGGCTACCATAGTGAGCCCAAATATATACCTAGGGATTTGATTTGAACAAACTTGAATCTGACCCCCCTAGAGATGTTGCATACCAAATATCAAAGCATTCTGACTGATGGATCTGAAGAAGATTTTTTTAAATTACCCTCCATATTGAAGAAAGATAAAATTTGGGCTTCCGTAGGAAGCCCATATATTAACCTAGGGACTTGGTTTGAACAATCTAGAATCTGACCCTCATAACAATGATGTATATCAAATATTAAAAGATTCTGACTGGTGGTTCTGAAGAAGAAGATTTTTAAAGAATATTCCCCATATTACCCTATGTTAAAACTTCAGGCTCCTGCAGAGAGCCCAAATATGAACCAATGAGCTTTATTTGAACAAACTTTTATCTGACCCCCCTATGAATGCTGTATACCAAATATCAAAAGATTCTGATGATTGGTTCTGGAGAAAAGATATTTTAAAATGTTTGCAAATATGCTGACTCAGCATTTTTTCGATGCCCATTACAGAACACCCTAACATAACCGATGGCAATTTTATTTTACCATTCAATTCTACTGGTCATAAGGATACTTCATACCAAATAAAAGCTCTCTGTTCCGTGGGGTTTGGGAAATATGGGCGTTTGAAAATATTTGTATTTTTAGCTCCCAGGGTTCCCATGGGGATGCGGGAATTTTTTTTTTTGCATGGGTCAAGTACTTTTGACCCAATACTACCACAAACCAAATTTGGTTCATACTGGACCATCGGTTCAGAAAATAGAAATTTTGGGCGGGGCCAAAAATCTTACCCCTCCTATTACAAAGCCAAATATTACTTTACGAACTTCGTTTGAACAAACTTGATTCTACACCTCATATGGAAGCTCCACAGCAAATATCAAGTCATTGCACACACTGGTTCTTGAGAAGAAGATTTTTTAAATATTTTGGAGCATTTTCCCCCACTCCCTCCCTATGGGGCCGGGCATACTGAGTTGAACAAAAATGAAATGCCCCTTTGGGACCATCACTCGCACAAACTTTCATTTGAATTGGCCCAGTGGCTTTGGAGAAGACCAAAACATGGTGTTGACGGACGACAGACGGGAAGCGATTAGATTAGCTCAGCTTGACTTTGTCAAGATGAGCTAAAAAAAGGCTGCCTGTCCCCTGAAAATGTGCATTTTGAGGTATTAAAAAAAAAAATGAATTTTTCGAAGTTGAAAAAGGGACAACTCTGGCAAACAATGTTAAACCCCCGATTTAAACATGACCTGTGGTTTATGTAGATACACCTAAATACCAAATTTTATTTGAATCAGTCAACCAAGTTATTGCCCCCCCCCCCCCCCACCACCACCAAAAAAATTAGTCAAAAAAGGGACATAATTCTGGAAAAATTGGTAGAACCACACCCCCATTCGAACTTGACCTGTATTTTATGTTAATAGTTGATACACCAACATACCAAAATTTCATTTGATTTGGCCATCTGTGGCTGAGTTATCTTCAGGAAACCCTAAAAAATGAATTTTTTAAGTAGAAAAAGGGACAAAACTCCAGGCAAAAATTGTAGGACCACTCCCCGATGCGAATTTGACCTGTATTTTATATTGATATACAGACATAACTTTCATTTGATTTGGCCAACTGTAGCTAAAGTTATTATCAAACCAAAGTGGGACAGATGCATGGACTGACACCAGCCATTTTAATATTCCCCCGAAAAAATGTTTCCGGAGACAACTAGGAATTTAACAAATTCCGTTTTGTTTGACCGAGCTCTGTCAAACAAGTATGAATTGATTCAATTCCTAGTTGCATTGTAGGAAACGTTTATTCATTTATCCGTGTTAAAGGTCACACACATCTGTACAATGGCTAATTGTGCATAATAGGAATGTTAGGGAGTCTAAACAGTTGCCCACTAGTTCTCTGCAGCTTCCCCTTCTTTAAAAATCGCATGGGGCAACCCTGGCTGTCAAAAATGTTGAAACTCCCAATAACAAGAGGCCCCACTGGGCCTAAGCACTCACCTTGAACAGAACACATTGCATTATGCAATTCATCTCCATAGGATACATCATCAATCCTTGAGCCCCTCAGGGGGTACTAAAATAGTCCAAGAATCATGACTTTTCTTCAGTTGATCATAATGTAAAAGTGGACCCTATGAAGCCCCTTGATTCAACCTATGTGGATTAATCTTAGTTACACACCTCTAGAGGGTACTGAATACAAAATTTCTGATTCTTCGGCTAAATGGCCAATTCTGGCTCCCACAGCATTCTGACAGGTGGTGCTGAATAAAATTCCACATATTGCACAAAGTTAAAATATGGACTACCACAGTGAGCCCAAATATTAACCTACAGACCCGATTTGGACAAACTTGAATATGACCCTCGAGAGATGTATACAAAAATATGAAAGTATTCTGATTGGTCGAGCTGAAGAAGATTTTTTAAATTATCCCCCATATGGCACCAATTTAAAAACTGATTCCATAGGAATATTAAATATTAACCTGGAGACTGTTTGAACAATCTTGAATCTGACCCTCATAACAATGATGTATACCAAACATTAAAAGATTTGGACTGGT
Source organism: Pictodentalium vernedei (assembly GCA_031216915.1). Classification (NCBI taxonomy): domain Eukaryota; kingdom Metazoa; phylum Mollusca; class Scaphopoda; order Dentaliida; family Dentaliidae; genus Pictodentalium; species Pictodentalium vernedei. The sequence goes on along the minus strand of CM062297.1, from coordinate 117,172,668 downwards.
GGTTCTGAAAAAGATTTAAAAGAATATTCCCCATATTGTCCTAAGTTAAATATTCCGTCTCCTGCATGGAGTCCGAATTTGAACCAAGCAAACAGTTTCAAAGCGATCTGATCATAATTTAAATAAATTAGCCTGAGTGTTGATGTTCCATTGCAATTGTTGTTTCAGAAACGCAAACGGCACAGTTGTCCCCATTAGGCATACTTGGATCAAAACAATTGTAAGCCATTTCCAATTGCATGAAATGTTTCGAATGAACTTTGTCTCGTAACAATAGCTACCAGTTTATTTATTGGTGTTTAAGGTCACATACTTTTGCACAATGGCTGATCATGACAACATTGAGATAAAGTCCAGGCCAATCAATCGTTTATACCCCATGTTGCCTATTTTAGAGGACTTGCACCCCAAGCATTAGTGACTGGGTCCTATTTTACCAGTGAAAAATCGCTTATTTACCACAGTAAACAAGCACTGCTTCACTTCCCGGGTTCCCTCGAGGGAAAAAGCTACCAGTTTCCAGAAATATACGAACTCTTTCAACAAATAATAAGCACACAACCCTCCATTATAATATAGAACATATAACAGCAGAAAACTTTCTCAACTTTTAACAAATTTTTGACATACCCACATTCACATTTTTTTTTTCTTTTGTCACTGGTATTCAAAATTTGAACATTGTGCAGCCCTAGGTTTTGAACCATGATTAACTGACCCAAAATACTTCTTGGAACCACTTTGTCAGTTTACTGATTAAGGCCCCCTTAAAGAATATTCCTCATATTGCACTAAGTTATCGTTTCAAGTTCCCATTCCCATAGAGAGCCCAAATATGACCCCAGGGACTTGAATTTACACCATTTCCCCCTAAGAATGTTCTGTATCAATCATCAAAAGATTCTCAATGGTGGAACTGCAGATTAAAAACTTTTTTGCACATTACACAAAAAGTTGAAATATGGGCTCTCACATGGAGCCCAACTAATCGCTTCAGGGAGTTAATTTGAACAAACTTCAAGCTGACCACCCTAAAGATGAATAAAGTACGCGTCACCAAATATCGCAAACCAAATTTGGTTTAAATTGGACAACCGGTTCAAGAACTAGAAATTTTTGGCGGTTCCAAAAATGTTGCATCGCACAGCACTCGAAAGCTCAAACTGCCAAAGAATCTTTCTTTGAACAAAAGTGAATCAAAACGTAAGTTACAATTAACAGGTCATTATGCCAGGGTTCGTCTACTCAAACTTCATTGAAATTTCAGGACTTTTCCAGTACCGTATTCAAAGTTCTTGACTACACAACTACTTAACCTTGTGATAACAAAGGCATAATTAATAAAATGCAGAAGTGATGAACAGGTCTTCAAAATTCACAAAGAAATTGAAGCCTCCAATATGGCGGCTAGTACCATGCATTATCTTTGCCAAAGAACTTAAATTTATCATATTGGCAAGTTTGTTTGGGGTGGTAAATTAGTGTTGGGGTAGCAAAAATTTGAATTCCAATATATTTCCAGCATTTATCAAATTGTGATCATTTTTCTGGTATTTTTCCAGGAAAGGAAAATGTAAAACCATTTTTAGCTCAACTTGACAAAGTCAAGCTGAGCTATAGCCATCACTTCTCGTCCGTCGGCGTACGTACGTTAGTACGCATGTCCACAATTTCCTTTGGCACACCTCACAGGTCGCATTTATGATCAGATCACTTTGAAACTTGGTATGCTTGTTTGAGGTGACCTCTAGATGGCAGCTATGTTGCTGCGGTCAACGTTCTTAGAACGTTAATTTAGGTATTAAATCTCCTTATACCTTACATGTTGGCGGAGATTACGTTTTTGCCCCGTTTGAAACAATACAACTTAGTGGGGAAAAAATTGGTGGACGCATTTCTCAGCTCCACAATCATTTGCACCAAATTCCTTTTTTTTTTTTATATTCGCAGGAGACAACAGATAATGGTCGTTAAGGAAACGAGTAAACAGTACTTTGCTGACATATCATCTCCCGAGTTCCAATGTGTTCTATGTTCCTACTGGCACATAGAACACATTGGTACTCAGGGGACGAATTATTTGCTCATTTTATTTTTAGCTCAACTTTGCCGAAGCCAAATTTGAGGTACTGTCATGGCCATCATCAGTCCGTCGCACTGTACACGGCTCAGACTAGAGGCTGTATTAATGAACCAAGCTTTACGAAACTTCTTGGGTACCTTTGTTATCACCATGGGACGAGAACGAGTGTTTTGGGGTGTGATCCAAAATACAAGATGGCCACCAGCAGCCTTTTTGTACCAAAATTAGTGCAATCAGTTTCTTGTACAGAACTTCTGTATGAAAGTTCCGATTTGAATAATATGTGAATGTTTGGTGCCAAGGGATACATCACATATACAGGGTTTTTTCTTGTGCATAAATTATGCCAATTAGACTACCTTTGATCTATTTAATGTTACTTTCAGCACAAACTGCAAATGCCAATACGGCTCAGGCTAGAGGCCGTATTTATGAACCGATCTTTACCAAACTTCTTGGGTACCTTTGTTATCACCATGGGACGAGAACAGTGTTTTGGGGTGCGGTCCAAAATTCAAGATGGCTGCCGGCAGCCATTTTGTACCAAAATGAAAGTGTCAAAGACACTGTAGCTTAACTTGTGTTTGATGAAAAGGACAATGGTCAATGTTTATGAAAGGATTATGAAATACGACAAGAATTGTGATAATTGTAAATATGCCCCTGTAGCCAAAAGTTTCCCAATTGCATCCAAAGGGGACGTTCTCATCTAGACATTATATGAAGTCAACCTACCAAGTTACAATGAAATCCCTTTATAAATATACCTGTAGACTGTGCTAAAGGTTTTCGGGCTTCGGGCAGCCATCATGGTTGAATGATCGCAACCAAAGGGGACAATCTCATTTGGGCATCATCTGGAGTAAACCTACGAAGTTACAATGAAATCCCTTCGTAAATATGACCTGTCGACAGTGCTCAAGGTTTTCGGGCACCTGTAGCCATCACAGTTGACCAATCACGACCAAAAGGAGATATCTAGGCATTATATGGAGTCAACTTAACAGGTTACAATGAAATCCTTCATAAATGACCTTTTGCCCATGCTAAAGTTTTTTGGGCTCCGGCACCCATCAAGGCTGAATGATCGTGAACAAAATGGGGCGTTCTCATCTAGACATTATTTGGAGTCATCCTACCAAGTTACAATGAAATCCTTTCATAAATATGACCTGTAGACTGTGCTCAAGGTTTTCGGGCCCCCGAAGCAGTTACTGTTGACCAATCACGTCCAAAAGGGGACTCTCTCATCTAGACATTATATGAAGTCAACCCACCAAAGTCACAATGAAATTCCTCAATAAATATGACCTGCAGACTGTGCTAAAGGTTTTCGGACTCTGGCAGTCGTCACGGTTGGCAGATCACGCCCAAATGGGGAAATTCTCATCTAGACATCATAAGGAGTCATCCTGCCAAGTTACAAAGAATTCCCTCCATATTAAACATGACCTGCAGACTGTGCTAAAAGTTTTTGGGTTTTGGGCTTGGACAGCCATCACGGGTTGACAGATCATGACCAAAAGGGGACGTTCTCATCTAGGCATTATACAGAGGCATCCTACCAAGTTACAATGAAATCCCTTCATAAATACGACCTGTGGACTGTGCTAATGGTTTTCGGGTTTTGGGCTTGGGCAGCCATACCGGTTGATCGATCGCGACCAAAAGAGGACGTTATCTAGACATGACCCCAAACCTGCATATGAAATTTTGTGACGATAAGACAAGAACTGCAGGGTGTAGCCCGTGCTAAAGGAAAATGTGAAGACTCACAGACTTCCGCATGCGTGATGGCAATAGCTTATCTTGACTTTGTCAAGCTAATTAGTGCTAACAGTTTTTTGTACATAACTTCTGTATGAAAGTTCCGATTTGAATAAATTTTTGTAGGAATGTTTAGTAACATGGAATACATCACATATAATACGGGTTTTTATCTCGTGCAGAAATTATGCAAATTAGATGAACTTTGATTTGTTCAGTGCTACTTATACACTGTAAGTGCACATGTCAATACGGCTCAGGCTAGAGTCTATATTTATGAACCGATCTTCACAAAACTTCTTGGGTACCTTTGTTATCACCTTGTGACAGGAACAAGTGTTTTGGGGTGCCTTTGTTATCACTGTGCTATGAGAAATATTTTGGGGTTCAGTAAGACCCACTCTGGGACTCAAAAGATTTCTTTTCTAGTTTAGCATCTGTCACCCACCTTTACCTATATATTTGTTACAGGCTACGGTCAGCATTTATGTAGACCGTTACAATACTTTACATGTACCTTTGTTATCAGGTCATTACCTTGATGTTTGTTATTGCTATGTCACAAACTATACATGTACACGTCTTAAAACAAGTTGAGCTATACAATCAATTTCATTATGATTGTATTGTGGGAAATCTATTTTCGGGTTTTTTTATTCTTGGCAAGCAGAAGTGAAAAGCCTTCATTGAAACCATATACCCCTAATGTTTCGCATGTACTTTTTCCCTGGATGTTGCACGCTCTCATATACCTTGGATGTTGGGCGCACCCTTTGCCATGGCTATTTGTCCAAGGCATTCTGACCAATCAAAAGACAAAATTATCAGGATATAGGGACAATATCCTTTCAGCATCAATGGCTATAACATAAGACAGAAAGCAAACAGCCTATACTATACACTAATCTGTTCACTGAAGAGGACTTCCACCCCAGGCATTGGGCATCAGCTCACTGGTTCCATTTTACCAGCACACCAGAACATGTTTACTGTCAAACAAGCACTGCACCACTTCCTATAGAATTGTGTACAAAAAGGTATGGTCAATGGTTTATTTTAAATTCTGAAGGCGTTATTTAAAGACAAAATACCTAATTGAATGCGCTCCACTGTATCCACTTTCAACGTAATAAAAAAGCAAACACGAAAAATTCGAGACAAATGTTTATTATTGGAATGAAACATTAAGATGTCACATGATTTTGATGAATATTTACAAGTTAACAACATTTAGGTCATCTTTACTTCTAAAATCAAGATTTTAAAGATTCTGCTGAATGACTTTTACCAGAACACTTGAATTGCATTTTCAGTTTAAAAAATCAAAAACAGAAAAACTTGAGCCAAATATCTGGCAATCTTAATTGTTCTGAATTGAAACCTTTGGGTCACTTCGAGAACACCTGTCATTGCCATTTCCAGTGCTAAAATATTAGGTTGTTTATGGCTAGATGTTAATATATTGCAAAATTAGTTATCAATGAAGACTGCGGAAAAACCAAAAGCTGGCTGAAGACTGAGCGGAGATTTTCAACATTTTACCGCGTTTATCTGTTGAGAACAATATTGTTGGTCGAGTGCTATAAAGGACCATCAGCAAAACTTTAGCATTTCTGACGGTGCCTTGTTAGACACGAGGGACAATACATTCAACTGACAATTTTTATTTTACAAGAGTCAAATTAAGAAAATGAAACATGAAAAAACAGTATATCTTTGGACATATATTCATGTTAACACTACTTTCATTCATCAAAACCTTTCTATCCAGCTATCAATCTTTAGCATTTGATACAAAAGATTTCCTTTTCCACTGGTTTCAAGCTTTTGACAGGCCCACAAAGCTTTTATAAACGATTTTATTGGCGTTTTAACCAAAGGGCATACTTTGGACTTTTACAACCTCAAAACGGGTGCCCTTAACATGCCAGCATTAGACTATTTTGACAATGGGCAAATTAGCTGGGCAGTGGTTTCTAGTTAGTCTTGGCTAAAAATCACCAAGCCACTGGATATTTTAAGGCTGTTGGCCAGTTGGAAATACAGGATAAATGTTCAGGCCCTTAAGAGTTGTCATTTTCAGTATCTTTGGCCACAGCATGACCGCAGCATATTTATTTATTGGTGTTTGAGGTCATAGTTATGCACAATGGCTAATTTTGACTGACAGTTTTACAGGTGGAGCAAGCCGAAGTACCTAAAGAGAACAGCATCGACAAGCAACTGTCAGCTCCTCAACATTCTAACTCTGTTCAAGCTCTGCTCAAGCAGGGGTTACAGTAGTTGAAGACATGTGCACCATTGACATGCAGTACACCTTAGTACATGGCACCACCAAGTCCCCATGCAGGCAACCGGGATAAAGTACCTTCCCCAATGACAATTCGGGTCATCCCAGACGGGGATCAAACTTAGGACCTCAAGTATAGAAGTCCAACAGTCTACCACTGCACCACAACATAGCATTTAGTAAAGTTTACCCAATCGTCAATACCTGTGTTAGTCACTTCGGGGAACTTCCTACTCGGGCTTTGGATCCCATTTTATCAGTCAAGTGGAAATTGTTTACTGCAATAACCAAGCACAACACCACTTTCAGGAGTTAAAATAGAGGTGGGGAGGGGGAGGTGTTGATGTAGGGATTTTTTTCGTTAAGTCTTGGGTGCCTCTATTTGCAAGAGACAGCCATGACTTTCCTGGAAACTGCAAAGCCAAAGGATAAAAATCCCAAGGCCTTGAACAGACTGCAAATCGATGTCAAAATACTAAATTTCAAGCAGTAGATTTCTTTTGTTGTGCAACTATAGGTTTAACCAATCCAATCTCATATTGGATTGAGCGCGGATTGTAATTTTGAAATTTTGAGAACCATGTGCTTATGTTCTAGGTTTAAACTGAACAATATTTCACACTGTTGTGCACCCTTCAGCTAAAGGTGATGGAACCAATTCAATCACCATTGGAAAACCTTTTCCCTCTGGGCTAAAGTATCATCTCAACAATAAATGCAATGCTTCCAACCTCCAAGTGAAAAATCTAATAGGTGCTGCAGTGGAGAATACAAAAGCTGATTATTTATATAAGAAGTCTTTGAAACAGTCTGGATACCAGCACAACATCTTTTCAACACTATTGAAAAGCACTGCACCAAATTTCAAGGTTCAAGTAAATTCAAGAGTGGTTTATTTTGGCTACACAAGTTGGTCAGGTAAAAGGAACCAATCACAGATCTACTCAAAAGAGATTTCACAAATGCGCGGTTTGTATTTGTTATATACCAGATTAAAAAAAAAAAAGTTTACACTTGATGTATCCATCTCAGAAATAGCACTACTAATCACTGTTCAACTCCCTAACTAGGCAACAATTGTTATCCATTCTGTGGCAAAACCTAGCATGCAAGGTTTCTTGCAAAGTTGGCCATCAAATGATAATGGACTTTTTATACCTGCAGTACTGTGATTACAAAAGCAGACAGAATTTCGGCCAGAGTGCAAACTGGTTCAACTTTCACATTTCTCCCCACAAATCAAATCTTATCTTTAAAAAAACCTTGATCCACATGTGTTGTGACCAGGATTTTCTACTGTCAGAAGCAGCATTTGTACTTCCCAATTGCCATGCTACACATGTCAGTTTTGTACCATTAATAACAGTGTTCAACATTTAGATCAGTGAACAACCCAAAACATCTGCAACTGGCTTTCCAGGGTCTTATGGGTCAACATTCTAACTGATGCAAGGGAAAATTGTGATGTAATCCGAGATGGAAATGTACATCCACAAAAAACTTTGCAATGAAGGCGCACTTATATTCCCGACTGATTTATTTATTGGTGTTTAAGGTCACATACTTATGCACAATAGCTAATTGTGACCGTGACAGTTTTACGGGTGGAGGAAGTCTCGAGTACTCTGGGAGAACCACCGAGCAACTGCCAGCTCCTCAACATTCTAACTCTGTTCAAGCTCCGCTCAAGCAGGGTTACAGCAGTTGAAGACATGTGCACCATCGACGTACAGCACGCCTTAGTACACGGTATCATTGTGCCCCCATGTAGGCAACCGGGATAAAGTGCCTTGCCCGAGAACACAGGTAGTCCAGGACAGGGCTCTAACTCCAAGAAGTCCAACAGCCCACAACTGAGTCACCACGCTCCCTTCCAGACCGATAAAATGGTTGGTTCAAAAACTACACAAGATAATCTTCAGAATAGTACCTCAACAGTTTTTAAACATTTTTTTACACCACACCCAGTGGTTTACGTCGTAACGTTATTTTGTAAATATTTGTATTACGTATTTTATAAAAATAAAAATGCCTGAAGATCCGCATACAGAGCGGTGAAAGCGCTAGCAGGAATATAGTCAGTGATGTCGTATTTGTTTTGAACTTTATTTTTTTCTTATATATATATATGTAGAAAAGCTAAATCAAATGCAATCTGCATGTTACAGGAATCATGTTTTTATGCAATAAAGTCTTACTTCAACTATCTGGACTTTATCGTAAACAATTTTGGGAACTATCTGGGATCAAATAATTTTGATTCAGTTTACAGGGGGTTGAGATCCATGTTTGGCCGTGTTACTATGGCAACTGAAGTAAATATCAATTTTTTGCAAAATCATAGGACTGTAGGTGAGTTTATGCCATTATATTTGTTAAGCAGAACTTAAGCACTGCCCCACTTTCTACGGGGATTCTGGATTCATCTCTGGGTTGAACATGGCATGACGTGGTATATAACAATTTTGTTTTTTTACAACATTCATGATAAATTCAACTTGTATTTAGGTAACAGCAATGTCCATGTCGCAAACATGAATACAAATGAAGATGAAAAGTGAATTTTCAAAATCAGGACCCATGAAAGGCTACAGGATACATCATCTTAAAGTCGCATTTCATAGTCTGTCAGCGCTTAACACTTCCAGTACAGTAAAAAATATCAACAAAAATAACCTTACTAAAAAATATAGGCCCTAGTAGCTAACTGTTCCAACAGTTTTGAAGAGAAATACAGCGTTGTCTCTGCAGTGGGATAGTATTAAAGACTTTTCACAAGATTTTGTTCACATACACTACAGATAAACATAGATATGTACAGTTTTAAACACCAATTTGAATTGGGTATATCCAGCAGATTTTTTCAACAATGCTACTATTGCCTTCAACTGTAAATTTTGAGTTCAGACCCAATACTTTATTTTTTGTTTTTTGCGAGTCCATTTTGTTAAACTAAAATGCTGTGTAATTCTGGTTTCCCATATAATTGTTGGACATTCCACCACCTCCATCACCCCAACCACCTCCGCCTCCCATTCCTCCGCCCATTCCACCGCCACCTCCTTGGTTGTAGCCACCGCCACCACCTTGGTTGTATCCTTGGTTATATCCACCACCACCGCCACCTTGATTGTATCCTCCGCCGCCGCCTCCGCCTGACATATAACCACCACCACCACCTGTAAAAAAAAAATGTAATTAGTATAATAGTTCAGTTTACTAAAGGTTTCAGCAAAATGTCCAAATTTTGGATAGCAAAAAAAATCGCTCAGCTAAGCTATTGTTTCACGTCAAACATCCTCTAAATGCCAAGTTAATGTGTGTTCTCTGCGAAATGCATTCAGGTCAATTGAGCCATTTACCCTGGGGTTTGGAGATAATTTGCTATATTTTGAAAATCTACCTCCAATGGCTTTGCAGTTTCTAGTCGGGTCTTGGCTGTCTACAGAGGCAGCCAAGACTTGCCTAGGAACAAATGACAAGGTACTTGGAAAACAAGTTTTGGGTTTACCCAAACAATGCAGGTTGATTTAAAAAGTTGTCAGTCAGAATTAGGCCCTTGAGGGTTAAACTGCTGTTGACTTCTTTCTTTCACAAACTATATACCCCAATGTGGGCAGACTGAGCAAGGTCTAAAAATTCAAAACAATTCCCCTTTTGAGAACATGTGCTGAATGCAAAAAAGAATTATAAATTTCTTCGAGTTGTTTTTACGGTCATTTCTGCACAAAGGCTAATCATGACCGCAACATGGATATAAAGTAAAGTTTAGTCAATCGTTCATAACCATGTTGCCCATTTTAGAGTCATTGGTTTCCAGGTCCAATTTAACCAGGACACAAAACAAGTGCAACGCCGATCGCCAGCGATCAATCATCCAACACGGTAGGTGGATTACTGTGAAATATATTGATATTTCCTCAATAAAACCCAAACAAATATGGATATCAAAGGAACAACTCAACTAGTCCCAATATTACCCATATTTCTGTGGTTTTACTGGAAATACCTGTAAAAAGTTCAGTAAAGCTAACTTGCATAATTTATGCACAAGAAAAAAACACTGCATGATGTTATTTATTTTTAAGTCCCTTCCCTTCAAATCTGAAAATTTGAAACAAAAGCATATATTATTATTATTATTATTATTTATTGGTGTTTAAGGTCACATACTTATGCACAATGGCTAATCGTGACCGTGACAGTTTTACGGGTGGAGGAAGCCGGAGTATCCGGAGAGAACCACTGAGCAACGACGAGCAGCTGTCAGCTCTCCAACATCGTAACTCTGAACTCTGCACCACAGCACGGGCAGGGTTAGATTGGTTGAAGACAGGTGCACCATCGACGTGCAGTACGCCTCAGTACACAGCGTCATCGTGCCCCCATGTAGGCAATCGGGGTGAAGTGTCTTGCCCAAGGACAACGCGGTTGCCGCAGGTGGGATTCGAACCGAGGAAACAAAAGCATGAAAGCATCTCTGAGATACAGGCGGTAACAGTACACAATATAATACACAAAAATATTACCAGAGAAAAAGGTTGAGACTAAATTGCATAATGTATATACAAGAACTGTATGATATGTTATTTATCTTATGCTGCTAGATGTTCATAACAAAAATTATTGAAATCGGAAATGTCGTTCAGAAGTTCCGAGTATGCAACAAATTATACGCAATCTCTAACAAAAATGGTTGCAAGTCGATCATGTTGAATTTCAGAAAAAAATTGACGTGCAGAAATTTTACCAAATGCCCCATCATATCTGAAAATTTGAAACAAAAGTGCCGAAGCATCTCAAAGATACAGGTGGTAACAACAGATGGACAAGTTAATGTGTGTTCTCTGCGAAATGCATTCAGGTCAATTGAGCCATTTACCCTGGCTGTGTCCCCTTCACAGTGAAACCGTGGGGGGACTAATAATTGCCTGCATCACATTTCCATCACAGAAGACTTCCAAGGCTCTTTGTACTGGTTTTAAGGCTATACAAGGATGGGATGGTCATTTGCTGTTGAAACTTGGGCTGCCACGATTATCGTTTTTTCAGAGTGAACTAGTCGGTTGTGAAAGTTGACGATTCGCCTATCACATGTCCACATTATGCTAACATACACCGATGTAAAAATTCAAATGTCTTAAATTCCGACACTGTTTTGTGGTTTCTGTTAGCGATTAACTGATGTTTGGCAATCGCATCTGACTTCAGTCGATTTTTTAGCCTTCAGTTGACAATCGGTAGGTGTTTGAACATCAGTCTATGTCGATGGTTACATGGAGCATATTTATCAAGTTGCCACTATGATTGAGATGCTGGTGACCAATTGCAAAAATACTAGAAAGTGGTTGCAAACTAAGCTTCCACACCACACAAATCTCAAGTAAAACGTGAATAAAAATCTTTCTCCTGCAGCCATTCCCAGCAAAATTTATTTTTAATTCCTTTCTCAATATCTGATAAACTTCCTGTCGATTGTTTTTTTTTTAAAATAATTACTTTTATACTTCATATAACACAAATAAACTAAAACGAACTGTGAAAAAAGCTATTGCAAACAAAAGGAAACAAAAAAGAAACAAGCATTTCGATTGGCTCACATATCTTCATAATTCACTGAATCACTAGTTAGACAATCAATGGGCGGCTTACAAACCAATGGGCATGCATTACAAAACATGCTAAAATGCCGAACGGAAACCGGAATGCACTAAAAACAGGAATAAAGCAAACAATTGGGTTTCACAAACAAAAAAAACGTAATGCAGAAACGAACCCAGAAATACCGGAAAAACAGCTTCTCTGATAAGCAGGATTCAAGATTGGCCTAATCTCATTGATTGGTCTGATCTTACCCTTTATTGCAGCTCATGACACACATCTCACGTGTTGTGATGACTCAATGAAATGCGACACTAGCAGAAACAAGTTAAAAGCGCAGTGCCTGATCAAGCCGATGCTGTTAACTTGTTTCTACTGATGTCATACTTCATTTTAATACACACACCGACACACTCGACGACAAGTGAAAATCAAAGCACAGTCTTAACTGAAGTTTTCATTCTTGTCATTTTGGGGGATCTAAAAACTGTCGCTTGGCGAAAATTGCCAGGAATATAGCGGTGTTTATTCAAGCCAATTGGATCATCTAAATACTAGGGTTTACTGGGAACTCCTTAATGACGTAATCAACTTTGCATCAAATGATGCGAACACTTCAAGTATGGAAATTCATTCAGAACTTTATTGTCAGTAAATTCCACTTCGATATTAATTTTATTGCATTGAAGTGGAAACGATAAACATGGATTTTCATCTATCTGTTCACAATAGATTGTTCCAGGGTGGTGTTTAGGTAAGAATGTCCATTTCATGAGATAATATGCAAAGGTAAAGTCAAAATTACTGTCTATTTCCATGATGTAAACAATGAATGTGAAGGATATTAGGTACAGAGAAACGTTACATGCCCCTCCCGGACCAATATCATTCAGGGGCATGATGTATACAAATAACTAGAGCGCACTGTCACAGTGCAGAAGTTGCGACGATTCGTGCAACGCCAATGATGTTTCAAAACTTGTTGGTGACAGACTGACCGACAGACAGACATTGCCACATATAGAGCTGCTTGTTGCAGCTAGAAACTAGAGATGGTCTGTCACCCGCTATAACCCCACCGCGGAATACCACCTAGTGTGAGGGACTGAAAGGAGCATTCAAATTTTTTAAGTAAAAAAAATCAAACATGGCATCTTGAAAATGTGCTGGAAAAAAATTAGGTCACACTTCCCCCTCATGCTGTTCATTTTTGTTCAGTTTCCTAAACTTCGTTTTGTGGGGGGTATAAAAACAGACTACAGCACCTTTTGACGGTCAGTTGATTATCGAATAGTCTTGGCAGACCTAGCTGAAAGAAAAAGCAAATCCTTGGACACCTTAATCTAACCATAAGCAAAAAAATTATTATAACCTACTTTTTTTTAAAAATTAGAATGACAAAGTTTTATAGATTAACGATTGTCCATCACATAATCTGGACTTTTGGTTTAAAATGTCGGCACAACTGAAAATATTGCCCCTCAAACTTTAGTGTACACATAACTAGAGGCTCTAAAGAGCCTGTAATCGCTCACCTGGCAGAACTACATAAACAAGTGCACCACCAGGCGGTGGATCAATATACGGTCACCTATGAAGAAATTTTTAGTAAACAAACAAAAGGTCAATAATTCCTTCAAAAATAATTGTACATTCCTGGCTTACGACCCATTAAAGTTGAATATTTTCAAGTTAGTGAATCAAAAGTCATCCAAACTCCCAGATGGTTGGCATGGTAGCCATATTGGAAATGTCAGAATGCTGGTTATCGAACCATCCTCTTGTCATGACTCATCAACCATAAAAAAACAGTATCTGTTGGATGACTTGTTTTAAAGTTATCAAGTGGATAAACAGAATTTAACTGACAGACAGATCGACGGAGAGATGGGCCATTTGATGCTGGTTATCGAAAGGAACCAACCTCTTGTCATGACTAATCAACCATAAAGAAACAGCATCTGTTGGATGTATTGTTTTCAAGTTATCGCGTGGACAAGCAAAAGCTAACTGACAGACATTGCCATACCACAATACAGCCCACTCATACAAGCGGCTGTATAAAAAGGCAATTTCCCCATAGGATTTCCAAGGTAACAGCTTCAATTGCGGACATGCTTGCAACATGGTCAACATTACATGAGGATCATCATTCGTAGAGGGTGCCAGTCATCAATCAAGTGTAGTTTCAAAATATTTGGCATTGTTGTTTCAGAAGATTTTTCAAAATCCAATCAGAATCAAAGAATGCCTCTGTGGCCACGTTTGTCATCCAACAGAACCAAAATGAGGAACAGCTGTAAAGTTCTCAAAGACCATTCTTGCAAAGTTTGGTTCACATCGACTCCGTAGTTTGAGATGAAAATGATTTCCCATAGGGTTTCTATGGTAATTATCAGCTGTAATTGTGGCCATGTTTGCAACCCGATTAACATCAAATGAGGATTGTTGGTAGAGCGTGTCAGTCATCAACCATGTGAAGTTTCCAAGATTTTTCAAAATCCACAAATCAGAATCCAAGAATGCCTCTGGCGGCCATGTTTTTCAACTGACAGGAACAAAATGAGTATCGTTTGCAGTGGACCAACCACAGACCATATCTGCCAAGTTTGGTTCACTTAGGCTCAGCAGTTCCCGAGAAGATGAAAATTATTTCCCATAGGGTTTCCATAGTAACTAATCCACAACTGCAGCCATGCTTGTAACCAGATAAACATTAAATGTGTATCATTGGTAGAGGCAGGAGTCAGCCTGGCAGCTGATTTTAGGGAGAAGTGACTTCTACCTTCAGAGACTTTAGGGAGAAGTCAGGACCCAGGAGGGAGAAGTCAGTGGACATGAAGGAGAAATCAGAAAAAAAAAACATAAAACGTATGTGACATCGCGACAAAATAAATGAACATAGAGGACACAATTGTGGAGAAAAAAATAAAGAAAAGTTATACAAACATACACACACAAAACTAAGTCAGATGGTATATAACAGAATGTAGGTTAAAATCCCACCCCACAAAAAACTGTTGTTCATGATTTCTGAATACCCCCTAACTCTTTGCCTAACAGTGATCACTAAGGTTACCATGCAGTTGATTTTGTATTTGCCTCAACGATGAGGATTTGAAATTTAGTATGACCCATGGTGAGAGTGTTCTTCTCTGTAATAGAAGGTATATTCTTTTTAAAAAAAATATTTAAAGTGTTTGAAATAAATTTCAAGTTCATACAAGAAGCTGGGTCATTCATGGTTTCTGAATGCCCCGAGTTGAAAAGCGTAGTTGAAAAAGTTTTCCATATCCTTCGTAAATTAAGCGTTAACAATTTGAGTTATTTATTTCTTAGGTAAATGACAAAATATTTCAGTTGTCTCCCTTCCTGGCCGCGCTGGGTAATAATACACTGTTCAAAAACTGAATTTCTGCCAACCATCTTAAATGACGTGCAATTGGTGCTTTGAAGGTCTGTCATTCTTATCCATCCAAATACCTGTGATTTCTATTGTAGCCTTATTACATTTAATCCCCTTCCATTTGAAGGTCTGCCATTCTTATCCATCCAAATACCTGTGATTTCTATTGTAGCCTTATTACATTTAAACCCCTTCCAACACAACTTCAAATTTTCAAAGAAAATCATTCAATGCAAATTGCGGGGCGAATTTCAATGCAACCAATTTTTCAGTGGAACAGAGCGTAACCCGCAAGCAATTTCAATATGGACGAACTGTCTCCAATGACGAACTGTCTCCAATACATTTTTTTCTGTTTTGAAACGGTGGTTAATAAATTCTAATTAACTCGATGCGTGTCTTGTGTGATTCGTTGTTTTGGCTGGCACTTTGTTTTTAAATAGCCATTTTGTGCTGGTTGCTATCAGTTGGGGCGAATTGTTCGAACGACTACGCCATTACAATTCTTTTCAGAAATATAAAATTGGGCTAGTTTAGGCTATTTTCATAGCCGTATGATGGACTTTAACATCAGCCGTGTTTACTTTTTTTGCGAATGCGGAAGCAGGTGTTTTTAAAAACAAGAGGCCCCACGTGGCCTTAATCGCTCACCTGACAAAGTGACTCTAAGAAGTATTTTAGGTCACCTTCACCATGTCATGTCTCATCAACATTAACTGGTTGAGTGATAGATTTTGTTTGAAGTTCAACATTTGTTACCTAAAATTAGTTTTATTTAAAATCATTGGTGTGTGGCCAATCTCCAATGATTTTTAATAAAGCAAATTTATCTCTGCAGACAAACTGGTTTAGCATGAAGCACAAACAAGGAATGTGAAGAGATAGCCTTGGACATCTCTCCCCAACTGTGGATATCTTCCATGTGCTAAATGTATATATTTGCATGCAAGAAAACAAAAATTTTCACAAATTTTATTTTTTTTTATCATCATTGGAACAAGCTCAAACAGCTTATTCCAATAGGGGTATGGGAAGATCGGGTATATTTTTGAGACAGAAATGTGAATATATAAATAATGGTGGTTTTTTGTGAATGATGCTGGAGAATTTTGCGTAAAGATATGGTAAATGGTTTGTTCTAGATACAGAATGATGCAAAAGTATTTAAATTTGATTAGGCAAGTTGTTCCTATAATGCATTTAAAAATTGAAGTAACTGTTTTTTTGCTGACGAACTTTTAGATGTGTGTGTCTGTGTTTGTGTGTGTGTGTGTGTGTTTGTGTGTGTGTGTGTGTGTGTGTGGGGGGGGGGGGGGGGGGGGGGGGTAAGAGTGTTCCTGAATAAATGGAAAATTTTATTTTTTGTGTGAAAGACATAGTGCGTGAATGTTGATTGGAACAAGCTTAGAGAGCTCATTTTAATGTGAAGTCATAAAGCTGTGTTTTACGTACGAAATTCTGGAATAACTAAAAAAATTGCTTTTTTGACTCAAAAAGCATGGTGTGCGACCTCTCATTGGAATGAGCTCAAAAAGCTCATTCCAATGGGGTATTTACAAGCGATAAGTACATGTATGTTTAAGAGACAAAAATTAAAATTTGAATAGCGATTTTTGCGAAGAATGCTGACAAGTTTTGGCAGTTATGCTGGTAAAAAGGTTAGATATGCAAAGTGGTTGTTTTTTCGAGGCGACATTTAATTAAGGGGAATTAACCCTTGATTACTGAGGTAACTTCTAAAAGTACTGAAATTTCATGAAGCAATGTGAATAACAGACAACAGTTGCCTAAAAATTTCATGAATAACTAAAATTTTTATTCCTTTGTCTCGAAAACATGGCATATGACCTTTGTTGGAATGAGCTGAATGCGTGTGTTCCAATGAGGAGTCATAAAATTTGAACGAAGATTTGTGTGAATAATGCATTAGTACTGCTAGATTTGGGTAAACGGTTCACCCTGGATACCACCCCTTCTATAGTAGATCTTTTCTGCAAATTTTGTCTAAGATTCTATCAACTTTACAAATAAATACGTTCATGAATCACAATCAGATCCACCCTACAATGTTGCATACCAAATATCAAAAGATTCTGCCTGCTGGATCTGGAGAAGAAGATTTTTTAAGAAATATGCCTGAAATGCACTAAGTTAAAATTTGGGCTCCTATACGGAGCCCAAATATAAACCCAGGGGGCCGATTTGAACAAACTTGAATCAGATCCACCCCACAATGTTGCTTACCAAATATGAAAAGATTCTGAAGCTGGATCTGGAGAAGAAGATTTTTTAAGAAATTTGCCTGAAATGCACTAAGTTCGAATTCGAGCTTCTATACTGAGCCCAAATATGAAACTAGGAAGCCGATTTGAACAAACTTGAATCAGATCCACCCCACAATGTTGCATACCAAATATCAAAAGATTCTGCCTGCTGGATCTGGAGAAGAAGATTTTTTAATAAATTTGCCCGAAATGCACTAAGTGCGAATTCGGGCTTCTATATTAAGCCCAAATATGAATCCAGGGGGCCGATTTGAACAAACTTGAATCAGATCCACCCCGCAATGTTGCATACCAAATATCAAAAGATTCTGCCTGCTGGATCTGGAGAAGAAGATTTTTGAAGAAATTTGCCTGAAATGCACTAAGTGCGAATTCGGGCTTCTATATTAAGCCCAAATATGAATCCAGGGGGCCAATTTGAACAAACTTGAATCAGATCCACCCCGCAATGTTGCATACCAAATATCAAAAGATTCTGCCTGCTGGATCTGGAGAAGAAGATTTTTGAAGAAATTTGCCCGAAATGCACTAAGTTTGAATTCGAGCTTCTATAGTGAGCCCAAATATGAATCCAGGGGGCCGATTTGAACAAACTTGAATCAGATCCACCCTGCAATGTTGCATACCAAATAGCAAAAGATTCTGCCTGCTGGATCTGGAGAAGATGATTTTTTAAGAAATTTGCCTGAAATGCACTAAGTTCGAATTCGAGCTTCTATAGTGAGCCCAAATATGAATCTAGGAAGCCGATTTGAACAAACTTGAATCAGATCCACCCCACAATGTTGCATACCAAATATCAAAAGATTCTGCCTGCTGGATCTGGAGAAGAAGATTTTTTAATAAATTTGCTTGAAATGCACTAAGTTCAAATTTGGGCTCCTATACTGAGCCCAAATATAAACCCAGGGGGCCGATTTGAACAAACTTGAATCAGATCCACCCCACAATGTTGCTTACCAAATATGAAAATATTCTGCCTGCTGGATCTGGAGAAGAAGATTTTTTAAGAAATTTGCATGAAATGCACTAAGTTCCAATTCGAGCTTCTATAGTGAGCCCAAATATGAATCTAGGAAGCCGATTTGAACACACTTGAATCAGATCCACCCCACAATGTTGCATACCAAATATCAAAAGATTCTGCCTGCTGGATCTGGAGAAGAAAATTTTTTAAGAAATTTGCCTGAAATGCACTAAGTTCGAATTCGGGCTTCTATAGTAAGCCCAAATATGTATCCAGGGGGCCGATTTGAACAAACTTGAATCAGATCTACCCCGCAACATTGCATACCAAATATCAAAAGATTCTGCCTGCTGGATCTGGAGAAGATTTTTTAAGAAATTTGCCTGAAATGCACTAAGTTCGAAATTGGGCTCCTATACTGAGCCCAAATATGAACCCAGGGGGCCGATTTGAACAAACTTGAATCAGATCCACCCTACAATGTTGCATACCAAATATCAAAAGATTCTGCCTGCTGGATCTGGAGAAGAAGATTTTTTAATGTTTTTCCCATTGCCTACAGTGTTAAAAAGTGCTGACTCAGCACTTTTTCAAAGTCCCGAAACTGTACCCTATGATAAAACCGATGGCAATTTTTTTTTACCAATCCTTTCTTTTGGTCCTAAGGAAGCTGCACACCAAATAAAAATTCTCAGTGCCGTGCAGTTTTGGAGATATGGGCGTTTTAAATTTTTTCTATTTTTAGCTCCTGCGGTTCCCACGGGGCTGCGGGAAAATTTTTTTTTGCATAAATCAAGTACTCATGACCCAATAAGCCCTCACATAAAATTTGGTTCAAATCAGCCTCTCGGTTTGGAAAATAGAAATTTTGGGCGGGGCAAAAAATTTTGCCCCTCTCATAACAACGCCAAGTATTGCCCCACAAACTTCTCTTGAACAAATCTGAGTCTACACCTCAAAAGGAAGCTGCACACCAAATATCAAGTCTCTGCTACTGCTGGTTCATAAGAAGATTTACAAAGATTTCGGTGCCCCTTGGGGGCGTGGCACCACCCAGGAGGAG
The DNA here is from genome assembly GCA_031216915.1 of Pictodentalium vernedei. NCBI lineage: Eukaryota > Metazoa > Mollusca > Scaphopoda > Dentaliida > Dentaliidae > Pictodentalium > Pictodentalium vernedei. The sequence goes on along the minus strand of CM062297.1, from coordinate 117,153,206 downwards.
GGGCAACTTCATTTGAACAAATCTGAATTGGCATTAGGTAATAAACATTTAGCCAACATTTGAATAAAATTGGGCTAGTGGTTTAGGAGGAGAAGTCGATAATGTAAAGTTAACGCCGGACGGACGACGCCGGACAGAAAGTGATTAGTAAAGCTCCCCTTGAGCTTCGCTCAGGTGAGCTAAAAATAAAACATAAGAAAATACAGTAAACTGCCATGTCTCATGGGGAAGTTTTGGAGGGCGACTTGAATTTCGCGCCCAATATAAGCCAAGGCGACTTGAGGAATGACAAGGCGACTTCTTCGCCCAAGTCGCCCACTCGGCTGACCCCTGGGTAGAGGGTGTCCCAGTCTTCAATGTGTGAAGTTTCAAATTTTGCTTTGTAGTTTCGGAAGAGTTTTCAAAATCCTCCAATCAGAATCAAAGAATGCCTATGGTAGCCATGTTTTTCAACCGACAGGAACAAAATGATTGTAGACCATTCCTGCCAAGTTTGGTTCACATCAGCTCAGTAGTTCTAAAGATGAAAATGTAAAGTTTACAGATGCCGGACAGCTGATGAATGACACAAACTGATGGCAATTGCTCAAATGGTCCATTGGGCCAGGTGAGCTAAACAGGAAACTGAATACCAGATTCAAGTTATTCCATCTATCAGATCAATTTTTTTTTAAAGTTTGGGTCATTTTCTCCTCGGCTATTCCCCATGGGGCAGCATCAAACATTCACAAGGTGATGGGGGGGGGGGGGGGGGGGGGGGGAAGGCTCACTTGACAAAACAGAATTGCCCCTCCCAAGCCATCATTCACATGGAATTTTATTGGAATTGGTCCAGCAGTTTGAGAGAAGACACTACCTTCATGACCAAGTCGAAATAAGTAGACTCATCTGCAGAACAAGATCTCCAGACAGGGAATGTGGCGATGATACCCTGCACAGCAGTTTAACATTACGAAATTTACACTCTGAACCTCAATCTGAATCAAGGTTTCAAGCCTAAATAGGAAGAGGTACCCTGAAGATAGATTACGGGATTCCAGCCTACTGTATTGTACAGCATCAGCAAACCCTCTGGTGACCTCATTCTCCAAATGACAGATTGCTTATTTCCAGGCTTGTTCTTGATTGACAAGACACCGGTGAAAGAGTGATCAGCTTAGCTCACCCTCAGGCAAGCTAAACAAGAGCACCGCCTAGCGCGGCGACATACACCTGTCAAAATTGGAACGTGCAAATTTCTCTGGGGTTAAGTTTGAAATTTTTGTTGATTCGACTGTCTGTCACTCCCCTTCAAGCATTACCCATTCCCCTGCCCTGTCTGGGGTAAAGGCTAATTCACCTGTTTTCACATTTACACATTAATCCGAGGTCTTCACAAAATAAAAGGGCTATAACTCTACTAAAAATGGGCCGCTAAAGACGGATATCGAACCCAACCTGTATTTTGTTGTATTAAATCCACACGCCAAATTACAACTAAAGTTATCGTCCGGAAACAAGAACTTGGGCAAAATTCTCATAAAGGGGCAACAACTCTACTAAAAATGGGCTGCTAACGACAGAAATCGAACCCAACCTGTATTTTGTTGTACTAAATCCATAAGCCAAATTTAACTCAGCTCAAACCATTACAACTAAAGTTATCGTCCGGAAACGAAATGTGTCCGCAGACAGACGGCGAGAGCATTTACATAATACGTCCCGTTTTTCAAACGGGCATATAAAAAGTGGAGCATCACACTTAAAACTTTCAGAATCTTTAATAATCCCCCACAAAACAATCTTTTGCAGCGAAGATCACAGGGTTCCTGCACTGAAAGTAGTAGTCAAATCAAGGAGTTTACAAAGCTCTCAATTTTTAAAGGGTGTTCTGGGAAACAAACAAGTCCCTGAAAGAGCTACAGTTATATGAACATGTTAGCACAACAGTCTATTGGCTGCACAGAGAGCTGAATGTTGCAGGAATGCAACTCCCCAGCCCACCTAATATTTTTAAAGGACTTTTCAGATCTTGGAGAAAGAATTTCCAAACTTCAGCAAAGTGAAGAAAGCACAGGAACCCTGCCTTACAAAAATAAATGATCTTCAGTATAAATAGCTCACTTGAATTTAGCTCAGGTGAGCTTTCTGGCTGACCTTGGTTATAGCCTCCGCCTCCCATTCCTGATCCATATCCGCCACCACCGCCTCCACCCATATTGTTCATTCCCATGCCGGCGCCGCCTCCGCCACCACCACCAAAATTACCACTTCCATTTCCCATTGTCGTGGAATTCAGGAACAATTCTATGTATCTTTGTTCTGAAAGAAAAAAAAACAAAATAGAAGGAAAACAATCATTTTTATGATCAGCACAAGTCTTTTGTAACCACCTCAGAATATGACCCCAAGGAATGGGATGAGAATGGCATCACACCAAATATGCTGGAATCTTTGCATTTTAAGGTCGAAGTTGTCCAATTCATGCTTCAAATTAAAGTGTCAATGACACCGTAACTAAACCCTTTACCTAACGCAGACGATAAAATTTATTTTAAATGTTTTTTTTTAAATTTTTCAAAAAATTTAAACAAAGCCATATCATGTGACCCCTCATTGGAACTGGCTCAATGATATCGTTCCAATGAGGGGTCACATATGGTTCTGTTGAAATATTTTGAAAAAATATTTTTTCAACTGCTCAGTTTGCATTTTATGTGGGCGATTCGTCAGGTAAATGGTTAACTTGACTGTGCATAGTGTTTGATGAAAAGAATGTTGTTCAATGTTTATGAAAGGATTATGAAACAAGTGCAATGCCAATCACCAGCGATCAGACAATCATCCCCCACAGGTGGATTACTGTGAAATTTATCGATATTTCCTCAATAAAACCTAAACAAATATGAACCCAAACAAATATGGCCATTAAAGGAACAACAACAAATTAGTCCCAATATTACCCATATTTCTGTGGTTTTACTGGAAGCATCCAAATACCTGTAAAAAGTTAAGGAAAGTTAAGGCTAACTTGCATAATTTATGCACAAGAAAAAAAAAACCTCTGTAATATATTATTTATCTTACAGGGACCGATCAGGACCATTTAAAATACGCTCTAGCCTCGGAGCCTATTTTTTCAATTCATGCGCCAGATTTCAATTTACGGAGCCACACTGCTGTTTGTAACACACACTGCAAGTATGTAATAGCTCTCATCATTTTCATTTAGTACACTATGGCAAACATTAATCTTCACTGTGGTTTCTGATCAAGTCTTGGCTGCCTATTTAGGCAGCCAAGACTTGATCAGAAACCACAGTGAAGATTAATGCTTGGTAATTAAGACTTGAAGTATTAACTTAAGCACTCTACAACAATGATAAATGATAATCATATATATAATACATGTAAGAGTGTCTCTCGATTATCCATCGAAAGAATATCAAAATATGATCTGAGAAGTTACGCGCCAACTGAGAAGCCTATTTTTAAGATTTAAGAGCCAGGTCCTGATGTTTCAGAACCAAATGCGCACTGGCGCATGCCCAGGTCGGTCCCTGATCTTATGTCTCTTCCCTTCAAATCTGAAACAAAGGCCTGAAAGCATCTCTTAACCCCCTGCACATTGATGTCGAAATATTTAAAGTTGAAGGAGCAAATTTTTTCCATAATGCAACCAGAAATTTAACCAATTCAATCTTGTTTGACAGGGCTCAATGAGCTCCGTCAAACAATAACTGAATTGGTTAAATTCCCAGTTGCATTATGGGAAAAATGGCTACTTGAAATTTGGATATTTTGACATCAGAGTGATGGAAGACATGGACACCATTGACGTGCAGTGCGGCTCAGTATACGGCGTCATCATGCCCCAATGTTGGCAACCGGGATAAAGTGCCTTGCCAAAGGACAACATGGATCGTTCCGGACAGGTATCAAACTTGGGACATCTAGCATGGAACAGACACACTTATATCGAAAGTTCAATTCAAACACGCGTTGATACAAAAACTTTTAAATAATCGGAATTACCATATCTATTTTTGCATTCATCAAAATTACCGAAAAGACACCAATGAGCTTGTCTGGTGAATGTGTTAAAATATGACAGACGTATTTGCACAAATTTTGTTGCACTTTAACACAATAGTTTCACAATAAATTGCTTTATCATTGCTCAGATTGGCAAAAAAATGGAAAATCACTTTTTGTAATTTGGGCACATTTGAGTTTATTGGGGACAGTGTTTAACGTCGTGAATTTGGGGTAATCCAAAGGCCTGGTGGTAACAGGTCATGACGGACAGACAGCCAGTGCAATCCAATAGTCCCCTTCACAGCGAAACCGTAGGGGACTAATAAGACAAGAATTGTGATAATTCAGAATGTTAATTTCTGTTCCCTGTTGGCTATGTTTTCAATAATAATTCTAGTGCAGAGTGTACTGAAGAATTTGGACCTGGGTTCATGTGGCCCCAACAGTTAAGGTATGTCAACAAAATTTCCAAGTTACAGTAAATCATTCCAAAATGAGTCATCCAACCAAGTTGCAATGTAATCCCTTCATAAATACAAGAGGCCCCAAGGGGCCTGAGGGCGCTCACCTGACATGGTAGCCTAAATATCAACCCAGAGAATTGATTTCAACAAGTTGCATCTGATCCTCCTAAGAAAAGCTTATACCAAATATCCAAAGATTCTGACCAGTGGATCTAAAAAAAATAGAAGATTTTTAAAGAAGATTCCTCATATTGAACTAAGTTATAATTCGGGCTCCCACAGTGAGTCCAAATATGGACCTAGGGACTTGGCTTGAACAAAGTTGAATCTCACTCCCTAAGCATGGTGCATACCAAATATCAAAAGATTCTGCCTGCTGGATCTTGAGAAGATTTTTAAAGAAAATTCCTCATTTTGAACTAAGTTACAATTCAAGCTCCCACAGTGAGCCCAGATATGGACCAAGGGACTTGGCTTGAACAAACTTGAATCTCACCCCCTAAGCATGGTGCATACCAAATATCAAAAGATTCTGCCTGCTGGATCTTGAAAAGAAGATTTTCAAAGAAATTTGCCTGAAATGCATTAACTTCGAATTCGGGCTTCTATAGTGAGCCCAAATATGAATCCAGGGGGCCAATTTGAACAAACTTGAATCAGATCCACCCCACAATGTTGCATAACAAATAACAAAAGATTCTGCCTGCTGGATCTGGAGAAGAAGATTTTTAAAGAAATTTGCCTGAAATGCACTAAGTTCGAATTTGGGCTTCTATAGTGAGCCCAAATATGAATCCAGGGGGCCGATTTGAACAAACTTGAATCAGATCCACCCCACAATGTTGCATACCAAATATCAAAAGATTCTGCCTGCTGGATCTGGAGAAGAAGATTTTTTAAGAAATTTGCCTGAAATGCACTAAGTTCGAATTCGAGCTTCTATACTGAGCCCAAATATAAACCCAGGTGGCCGATTTGAACAAACTTGAATCAGATCCACCCCACAATGTTGCATGCCAAATATCAAAAGATTCTGCCTGCTCGATCTGAAGAAGATTTTTTAAGAAATTTGCCTGAAATGCACTAAGATCGAATTCGGGCTTTTATAGTGAGCCCAAATATGAATCCAGGGAGCCGATTTGAGCAAACTTGAATCAGATCCACCCCACAATGTTGCATACCAAATATCAAAAGATTCTGCCTGCTGGATCTGGAGAAGATTTTTTAAGAAATTTGCCTGAAATGCACTAAGTTCGAAATCGGGCTCCTATACTGAGCCCAAATATGAACCCAGGGGGCCGATTTGAACAAACTTGAATCAGATCCACCCTACAATGTTGCATACCAAATATCAAAAGATTCTGCCTGCTGGATCTGGAGAAGAAGATTTTTTAATGTTTTTCCCATTGCCTACAGTGTTAAAAAGTGCTGACTCAGCACTTTTTCAAAGTCCCGAAACTGTACCCTATGATAAAACCGATGGCAATTTTTTTTTACCAATAGAAATTTGGGGTGGGGCCAAAATTTTTGCTCCTCCCATAACATCGCCAAGTATAGACCTACAAACTTCTCTTGAACAAACTTGAGTCTACACCTCAAAAGGAAGCTGCATACCAAATATCAAGTCTCTGCTATTGCTGGTTCTTGAGAAGAAGATTTTTTAAGAATTGGAGCATTTTTGCCCCACCCCTCTGCTCAATATGAGCCGAAACCTAATTTGCCCAAAAATCAAAATGCCGCTATATAACCCCTACTCACATGAAATTTCATTAACATGCGGCCAGTGGTTTGGAAGAAAAAGACCCAAACACCACCTTCACGCCGGACGACGGACGCCGGACGACGGACGAAAAGTGATCAGAAAAGCTCACCCTGACTTTCAGTCAGGTGAGCTAATAACTCAGACTTTGCTGAAGGAATCAAGATCAAGTGATGGCTAGGTAGTCACAGTTGACTGATCATGACCAAAATAGGAGTCTCCTCTAAATGTAGCAAATGGTCCTACCAAGTTACAATGAAATTCCTTCAGAAAAACAACCTGTAAGCAGTGCTAAAGGATTCTAGGTCAAGTGACTAATTTATTGGCTAACAGCTGACCAATCATGACCAAAATAAAAGTCTCATCTAGACATCATACCAGGTTATTCTTCCTAGTTACAATGAAATTGCTTCATAAATATGAACCGTCAACTGTGCTAAACAAATCTTGGTCATGTGCCTCTGCAACTGTCACGATTGAGTGATCAATAGAATGTTCCCATCTGGACATTATGCAGAGTCATCCAACAATGTTACAATGAAATCCCTTAAAATATACGACAAACTGTAGACTGCTGAAGGTTATGGGCTCTCACAATTGACAGATAGTGACCAAAAGGGGACATTCTCATAGTCATCCTACCCACAGGTACTCGGCACAAGTTGGGAAATCGAAAGAAAAATGATATTTGATACCATTTTTGAATCCATGCTGATGTGCTCCTGTAATGGTATATAAATATTAACAAGGTAAACAACTCGCTTTTCGAAAACGATAGCACTCATATTCGTTTCCCCTCCCCCCCCCCCCCTCAAATTTGATTCACACAACGTATCCAACAATACCCACTATCAGTGGAAAGGGGAATGAATAAGCTTCACAGTCGTGTATTACATGACCGTTGGGTGTTCTTGAGTTGTTCATGATATCTGGGAGAAGTCGCAGAAAAGGCCGAAAAACATTTAGTCGGACAAGAAAGTGCACAATGAAATGAGGTTTCCGAGCGACAATTATCAGATTTATTATAAATAATTCGAGGTCTCATTGTCTGTGGAGGGCAGATTCAAATATTAACTGTATGCCTTTATCAATTACTAATCTCGGGTCCACATTTATTCATTTCTGGCGATCACATTTGCCGTTTATACATTTTTTTAACCTTCCCTTGGAATAAAACAAGCTAGAGGCATCCATAGAAGCACAATGACATCCCATTGGCTACTATTTATGCCTAGAGAATCATCGATGAAAATAAGCCAATGGGAGAATGGGGAAAGCTTTTGCGCAAGTCGCGTATCAAAGGACTCAGGTCAACTTGTCAAAAGATGTCAAAGTTACGGCTAAAAAGTGTATAAACGTTAAATGTGAACTCCAGAAATAAATGTGGATCTGAGATTAGTAATTGATAAAGGTATACGGTTAATATTTGAATCTGCCCTTCATATGCAATGGGACCTCGAATTATCTATAATAAATCGGATAATTGTCACTCGTAAACCTCATTTCACTGTGCACTTGTCCAACTAAATGTTTTTCGGCCTTTTCTGCGACTTCTCCCAGATATCATGAATAACCCAAGAACACCCAACGGTCATGTAATACACCACTGTGAAGCTTATTCATTCCCCTTTCCACTGATAGTGGGTATTGTTGGATACGTTGTGTGAATCAAATTTGAGGGGGGGGGGGGAACGAAGATGAGTGCTATCGTTTTCGAAAAGCGAGTTGTTTACCTTGTTAATATTTATATACCATTACAGGGGCACATCAGCATGGATTCAAAAATGGTATCAAATATCATTTTTCTTTCGATTTCCCAACTTGTGCCGAGTACCTGTGATCCTACCAATCCCTTCATAAATACGACCTGTAGACTGTGCTCAAGGTTTTCGGGCTCTCGCAGCCGCCACTGTTGACCAATCTCGACCAAAAGGGGACGTTCTCATCTAGACATGACCTCGAACCTGCATATGAAATTCTATGATGATCGAACAATAACAGTGTGCCTGTGCCCAAAGAAAATGTGAACAGACTAACAGACTTCTGCATGTGTGATGGCAATAGCTTATCTTGACTTGAAACTGAACATGTTGGGTTACATTTTATTTCTTTTAATTTGCAGGAAATAAAATTCAACATTTTCAGCATGAATTAACTGGACAGCATTGTTGACTTGGGTTTTTGAAAATTGGAGGCACATTATACTGTTCGCTACCATCTGAAGTTGAGTGTTATTGTGTCATGGCATTGGGAAAGTATTTTCAAGAAAAATCATCAACGAACATCTGCACACTGTTCATTCAACTGGTGCCTCATAGGATTTTAAAGTATTTTTTGAAGAACCTTTTTACAGCAATGTTCAAATTTATCGGAGTTTGGTATAATACATGAAATGCAACTTCAGTGCAGTATCTTAAGTCAATCAGATGACTTTCCATGGAAAACATGAGTGAAAAGAGGATTATTCAGGGGTTTCAGTACTATGTCTAGACTGCCGGTGATCTGTCGCATTTGTTAAAATGACCTTAATTATTGTGATTTAATGACACTTTCAACAGCCAGGGGCTCATGTCCAACAGTTTCACAGGTGGAGGGAGCTAGAGCACCTGGAAAAAAAACATCGATCAACGGCGAGCAACTGTCAGGCAGCTCAACGTACTAACTCCACACGCAGGGTTAGTATTGGTTGAAGACACCATCGACAACTGTCAGGCTGCTCAACGTACTAACTCCACATGCAGGGTTAGTACTGGTTGACTACAAGTGCACTATCGATGTGCAGCAGGCCTTAGTATATACAACACCACTGTGGCCCCAAGTGGGCAATCGGGGTGAAGTGTCTTGCTCAATGACAACGCGGTTGCCGTGGGTGGGACTCAAACAGAGGACCTCCAGACTTGCAGCCTGCATCTCTACCTACAGAGTCGCTACATTCGTTAAATTTTGACCTTAAAATCTTGCAATAACCTAGAAAATAAAATTTCAGTTTTTTTCTGTAACCGCTTTGAAAATAGCAAATCACGTGTCAATATCAAGGTCACAAAAGCTGGGGGTGATGATCAGACAAGCATCAATGAAACAGCTTCGTCTCGTAAATATTAATGTTTATGTGGGCCTGCTACAGTACAGAGAAGGGTGGCTGGGTCTGCTCAACGTTTCGCAATAACACCCTTCATTGGCGTACAACAAAGCTGCCTGCGCTGACCATCTCGGACCCCAATTTGAACTCAAATTCAATGTCATGCAGAGTGTTTGCAAACCAGCATCAACCATATGGCTATAATGACAACTGGAATGATAGTGCAGCAGATGAAGGCAGTATCAAACACTATTCGCAAGGTAAACAAAGTGAAAGTGAATTTTCAAGTGTATGGAAATGGTAGAATAAGAGGCCCCAGGGCCCTCAACGGACATGGTAGCCTAAATATCCACCCAAGGAATTGATTTGAAATTGCATCTGCCACCCTAGGAAAAGGTTCTACCAAACATCAAGATTCTGACCGGTGGATCTGAAAAGAATATTCTTCATATTGAACAAAGTTATAATTCAGGCTCCCACAGGGAGCCCAAATATAAACCCAGGGACTTGGCTTGAACAACTGTGGATCTCACCTACCTAAGGATGCTGTATACCAAATATCAAAAGAGTGACTACTGGATCTGAAGAAAAATATTTTTAATGAATATTTCTCATACTGAACGAAGTTTCAATTCAGGCTACCACAGGTAGCCCAAATATAAACCTGGGGACTTGGCATGAACAAACTTGAGATGGTCTGTCGCCCCGGAATACCCCCACTGTGGCATACCACCTAGTGTGGGCGACTGAAAATGGGCATTCAAATCCGATGAGAGAAAAATTTATGTCAAGCACTGCTCTTCATGTTGATCAATTTATATTGAGTTTCAAGAAAATGCAGCAAGAACTGTATAAGCAGTTTGCTCCAGAAGTATTTTGCAAAATCCTATATGGCCGCCAGTTGGCCATCTTGAAAAAATTGTCATACACTTCCCCTCATGTTGAGCATTTTTGTGAAGTTTCATGAAAATGCAGCTAAAACTGTGGAAGTAGTTCGCTCGGATTGACAAGTTGACTCCTATATACCCCCACTAAAATTGGTTTTAAGGGGGTATAATGATGAAATGCAACTTCAGTGCAGACACAGCAACGAAGATATTTCTTTGAAACCTACTTCATGTGACGTTAACTTGTATGAGCAGAGAGGGGAGGGGGATAAGAAGCCTTGTGTTTAACCTTCCACTCAAACTCATTGAGTGGAAGGTTAGATACGAGGCTGCTATCCCCCAGGAGGACCTGAGAAACTGATTAACTTTTTTACGCCTGAACAAGTGCAACTCCACTACCAGGCACAGGTTTCTAGTCATTTATCTTTGTTCATACTGAATTAACCCTTTACCTAACATGAAAAGCAGACACTTGCAAAAAAAATTCTTGAATAACTAATTTTTTTTTCATTTTTTGTCTCAAAAACATAGGTTATGACCCCTCGTTGGAACGAGCTCATCGAGCTCGTTCCTACGAGGGGTCATAACCTATGTTTTTGAGACAAAAATGAAAATATTTTGAAAATTGGCGATTTTTGAGAATAGCGCTGGCCGGTTTTGGCCGTTACATTGGGTAAAGGGTTATGACATCTTATTTCCATTAACCCTTTACCCCAAAAATCGCCCGCATCTGCTCGCGTAAAATGCAAATTCAGCAGTTGAAAAAATGTATTTAAAAAAATTTCAACAAAACCGTTTCATGTGACTCCTCTTTGGAACGAGCTCGTTCCAATGAGGGGTCACATATGGTTTTGTTGAATTTTTTTTTAAAATTTAAATTTTGATATCGCCTGCGTTTGGGTAAAGGGTTAAACTAAAGCACCAATACAGCAGGCCACCCAATGTGTACATGGGACACTAATGCCCTGCTTTATGTTAAACCTTTGTAAATATAAACTGTTTCAGGCTGATCTTAAATTGAAACGAGAGATTGTCACTCTGTAGTGATTATGCCCCCGATGTGGCAATGACCTTCATCTCCAATGATTAAAAACAAATTTTGTGTGCAACACATCGTTTCCTCGCAAGTGACATGTATGCCAAATTTCAACATCTCAGTTATGAGCAGAAACGAAAATCTTCTGATCGACAGACAAATGGAAATGACACGATATGCTCCCGAAAAAATTTTCCAGAGCCATAAAAAATGTGTAAAAATAAGATTTCATTTTCTTCTGTTCAAAACTAGTTATAGTCTGGGAACCACATTTGACACAAACAAATTGGAGTTACAGTGACATTGAGGCCCATGGCCACAAAATCATGATTCTTCCTATCATGGTACACAAGCCACAAATCAAGTTTGGTTAAAATTGGTCAAGTACAACCCTACTTATAACACAAACTAATTCTCAACATATTCAGTGGTTAACAAAGTCCAATAAACAGCTGCGCCATGAGAGCATGGTACGCCCGTTAATAATTACAAGAGAGAAGCACACAATATGAGCATACATGTGTACTAAGCATTTACAAGTTATTGTTCGACATGTGGAAAATTACTTGTATTTTGACGAATGAAGTCCCATGACTCCGGAATGACACATCGGACAGCGACACAAATAGAAAGGGAAAGACCTTCCATCAACATATACTTGCCATCAAAAAATCATGAAAATTGCTCAGTCCGATGTGGAAAATTGCCTATATTTTGACGAATAAAGTCCCATAACTCTGGAATGGTAAATCGGACAGCGACACAAATCGAAAGGGAGATTCCTCCATCAACATATACTTGCAACCAAAAATATCATGAAAATTGCTCTCTACCATTTTCAAGTTATTGTTAGATGTGGAATATTGCTTATTTTTCGACGAAAAGTCCCATAACTCTGGAATGCCATATCGGACGGCAACACAAATACAAAGGGAGATTCCTTCCAACAACATACTTGCCACCCAAAAATCATAATGAAAGTGTCAATGACACTGTAGCTCAACTTGACAAACTTGAACTTGGTAAGTTATAAATGAAATGGCAAAATTGAAGATCATTGGTACCAGTGTCATTTTTTTTTTGCCAGTGGCAACATTTTTTTGACGGAAATTGAAGAAAATCGATAGCTCCCATCTAGAGGTCTCCCCAAACAAGCATACCAGGTTTTCAAAGCAATCTGATCATAAATGGGCCCTGTCGGGTGTGCCAAAGGAAAATATTGAGGTCTGACTAAACTAAGTTCTACGAACGTTGGCCGTGGCAACATTTATTGCCGGAAATTGAAGGAAATCGATAGCTCCCATCTAGAGGTCACCCCAAACAAGCATGCCAGGTTTCAAAGCAATCCGATCATAAATGTACCCTGTAGGGTGTGCCAAAGGGAAATATTGAGTCTTCTGACTAAACTAAGTTCCAAGAACGTTGGTCGTGGCAACATTTTTTTAACAGAAATTGAAGAAAATCGATAGCTCCCATCTAGAGGTCTACCCAAACAAGCATACAAGGTTTCAAAGCAATCTGATCATAAATGTGCCCTGTAGGGTGTGCCAAAGGGAAATATTGAGGTCTGACTAAACTAAGTTCTAAGAACGTTGGCCGCGGCAACATTTTTTGACGGAAATTGAAGCAAATCGATAGCTCCCATCTAGAGGTCACCCCAAACAAGCATATCAAGTTTCAAAGTAATCTGATCATAAATGTGACCTGTGAGGTGTGCCAAAGGAAATTGTGGACGTACGTACTAACGTACTAACGTACGTACATACGTACGTCGTACATACGTACGCCGACGGACGAGAAGTGATGACAATAGCTCAGCTTGACTTTGTCAAGTTGAGCTAAAAATTGCTCTAAGCATTTTCAAGTTATTGTCCGACATGTGGAAAATTGCTTATATTTTGACTATAACTCCGGAATGACAAATCGGACAGAGACACAGATCAAAAAGGAGCTTCCTTCCATCAACATACTTTCCACCAAAGAAACCGACAAATCGCTCCAAGCATTTTCGAGTTATTGTAAGACATGTGGACGGACAGACTGCAGTATACCATAATACGACTGTTTTTCAAAATGGGCGTATAAAAAGAGGCAATAACTGAATTATCGCACTACACTCCAAATCAAACCCATCTAGTATATTGTCTACATTACGCTACATTCATTATTTATTGGTATTTAAGGTCACATACTTTTGCACAATGGCTAATCATGACAACATGAGTATCAACTCAAGACCAGGGGTGAGCATTAATAAGCCCTGTTGCCCATTTTAGAGCGGGTTTGCACCTCCAAGCACAGGTAACTGCGTCACATTTTACCAATAAAACAAGAGCCTCTTCACCGCAGCTATATTCAAAGTTTCAAATCGGACACCTATAACTCAAGTTACCATCCGGAATCTCAACATGTCATCAAAGTTGTAAAAGGGTTGTAACTCTGCCCAAAATATCAGACCAAGCACATGATCAATACCAACCTGTATTATGTGGTTCTAAACCCATGTATTTCATTCAAACTAAAGTTATCGTCAGGAAACCACATTCGGGATCGACAAACTGACGGATGAACAGACAAGGTTAACACTTAATGTGCTTTTGTGGATAAGTTAGGTCTCTGCTGGTGAATTAAATTTTAATCTTACTCGGACCATGACCTAACTTTATGGGATATTTAGGTATGTCATTTAGTCCTGTAACATTCTTCAAAGTGTTGGCTGAAAATATTACTAGTAAGTGATCAGGCAATTATGGACAGGACAAATAGAATTTTAATGCCGAATGCATGGATCTGAAGATGTTCCAAATGACCAAATAAGGGTATCATTGCTAGTACATTTGTTAAATACAGCAGCATACAGCTACACACAACCATCAATATAAATCTGATCAATGAACGATAAATTATATATTTACTTACGCATGTAGGATTTGTGCTTTTTCATGGCTGCTACTGCATCTTGATGAGAGTTGAAATCAACATTTGCTTCACCAGTTGACTTTCCATTTGGTGCGAATTCAAATTCTACGTTAACGGGTCTGATTGGTGCAAAAAACTGAAATGAGAGAACACAAGAATCATTTCATCCAGAAAAATACTTGAACACGGGCAGGTTTGCAACCCTATTCATGATACCATCAAAAAGCTGTAAATTACAGGGTTGGTGATTTTTTTTTTTTATTTAAATCAATTTTTCTTTTCAGACCATCATTCACCAGAAGACACTTTTTACGATTCCATTAGTGTATTGGCAGCAGGTTGTGTCAAAAGCTACCCAAAAAATGGACACAAATAACATGCACCAGTTTTACTCATTTCAGTCTTTGTGGTGGCACAAGAATAATTTCAGATTACATTTGGCATAGAATAGACAGCATAGATGGAAATACTTGCAGAGAGTAAACATTGAAACTTACATTTTCTCATTGTCACATCATTGCTTGAAGATGATTTCTTGAAAATCATTTTTGCTACTTTCAACATTCTTAAATCACCCGATAAGGCTTTTTTCTTGGGTTTTAGTATTTTTGAGTATGAATGAAAGATTATCATATATATGGTTTAAAATCTATGTTCACTTTAACATGATTCCATTTATATAAGCTGAAAATTAGATAAACTTTTATTAAACTTGGTCGGAACATTTAACTAACCTACAGCATATTCTAGAAGTCAAGACACATTGGAAAGTAAATTCACACTCTACAAATTAGTTTTAACCGTCATAAATCTGTCTGATTACTGTATCTCAATAGTTATGTATTTCATCATGTTTGAGCTCATTTCCAAGGAGTTTGAAAAAATATGCGACAATTTGTAAATTTGATTTAAATCAATGATTTTTTTCAAAGAAATCAGTGATTTAAATCAGCCAATCCTGCAATAAAAATTTTGAAAATAATCTGAAATGCTCTTAAGTGTGTTAAGATATGGTAATGTGATGACAAATATAAGCCCAACAAGGGCAATAATTCCAAGAAATATTTGTTCATGCAATCCCATTTGTGATATTAACGAAATGATAAATATTAAATTTGGGGAAAATTATGAACATTCCTTTTTACTTATTGGGTGTTTGACCCTTTACCCAACACAGACAATATCCATTCAGTATTTAAAGTTATTATTTATTTATTGGTGTTTAAGGTTACATATTTTGGCACAATGGCTAATCATGACCACAACATGAGTATCAACTCCAGACCCGAGGTGAGCATTAATAAGCCATGTTGCCAATTTTAGAGAGGGTTTGCACCTCCCAAGCATTGGTGACTGGGTCCTATTTTACCATTAAAACAGAGCCTCAGTATTTTAAGTATAATTTTTTAAAATTTCAAAACATTTCAATAAAATCATATGTGATCCTTCATTTAAACGAGCTACGGGTTTGCAGTTATTTTTTGAAAACGAGTATTTTTTCAGCTGCTGAATTTGGATATTGCATGGGCGGATGTCAGATTCGTTGGGTAAAGGGTTAAGGTCATGTATTTCTGCACACTGGCTAATCATGGCAGCAACATGGAGATAAATTCAATGTTAGTCACACGTTTTAACCCATGTTCGCCTAATTTAGAAGTATCGGCAGTAATAATATATTTTACTGATCAAATAAAATTTATTTACTCAAACTCATTTTCAGTTGAAGACAGTATTTTTTAATAAAACACTGAATGCAAACAGGCAGCGCTATTTTATCATTTTTGATTTAAAGTCACAACATATGGACAGCTCGTACATGAGGAAAAAACAATGAATCTTATTTAGTTTCAGAGTCATGAAAAATAATACAGCTGTTAAGTGTGGGCACACTCCTATTTTGTTCTCCAATGTCTGCTACCTCTTTTGAGATGTATTTTTAATGCTTACAGATAGTCCAGTGGTATGTTCTCATTAGTTACTGATGCTCATGTACAAGGTTAAAAATAAGCAATCTCATTTGCAGAATGAGGTACCCAGAGGGTGAATGTGCTGATATCCCCTACAGTGGGCCAATGTATCCTCTGGGTACCTCTTTCAGTTCAGGTTTGAGACCTTGATTCAGATTGAGGTTCACAGTAACGGCAGGGTAGCATCACCAAATTCACCGTCTGGGGACCTCATTTTGCAGAGAAGTCTGCTTATTTTCTGGCTTGCCCAGGTAATTGGTCATTTTTAAAGTGAATGGATTGTTGCTTGACCTTTCTGTTTCTGCCTTGTGTGTACACACATACCCCACCAGGTTGCTAGGCCTATGCTGTGAACAAAACGGTCCTTAAGTTTCCCTACTTTTTCTGAACCAGCCTCTATGAGATCCGCTAGCCCCATTTTTGAATACTCTGCTACTGATTTCCAAATAAATAAAACTTAAGCAAACTTTCAGTTCCTGCACAAACCCGATAGGATGTGTGAAATACTCGAGTGTTAGAGGTTACCATTCACATGTTTTAGTGAATTCATTACAAATTTTGAAAATGCTATTTGCCATTTTACGAAAATGGTTCGGAAACTACATTTTACTAACATCTTCACTGTAACTGAACAGAATTAATATTCAGGAGTTCAAGTTCATAATGTCACTGATAAGAAACACTGGACAACTGCCTCCATGTTTGAACTCTGATCTAAGATAGAATAAATAAAACTCAATATAATAGTTTTGCGTGTTGTTTTTTTTCAAGTTACCTAATCATGAAAACATTAGATAAGACAAATGGTGGTTTTGCCATTTTTTTTTTTCAAGTTACCTGAAGATGAAAACATTAAGATATGACAGAAATGTGTCAAAGTATTCATTCCGCGTATTCGACACACTAATTTTCAACTCAAAAACAGCAGGCACAGGAAGACAATTATGCAACAGAGTACTCACAGATTGAGCAGGCACTGCCGATTTATACAATAGTTACATATAAACGGGCAATTTAGCTGAAAATTCAACTTGCAATTTAGAAACAGAGGTTGATGCAGTAACTTTAAGGAATCAAGTTGAGCTAAGAACACAAGCAGTAGGTTTGATTAAATATATATTTAAAGGACTCACATCAACAACATCTTGGTCAATAGCTTGGAATGGCAACCCTCGCATGTGTACAGAATGACCAGTACCACTCATGTGATGACTTCCAGGGGTTTCACCTCTATTTCTCTGCATTCCTCCACCCATCCTACCACCAAAGCCTCCACCTGAACCACCACGCATATTCCTCATGTTACCACGTCTGTTGCCACCGAATCCTCCATATCCACCACCATAATCATCAAAATCATCATCATCAAAGAAACCTAAATATAAACAATCTGCATAGTACTTAAATCTGTCATTCAAACAAATAACTTTTCTGCCCAGCAAATACACCAGGATGCATGCAGGCAAAGAGTGACAAAATTCAAGGCTATTCAAAGCTGCTTTGACATTTCAGCATTTTTCAAGGCCATACAAACATTTACTAGTCGAAGAGCACCGCCTAGCGTGGCAACATACGCCCGTCAAAATTGGAACATGCGCAAGTTTCTCTGGGGGTAAAGTTCGAAATTTTTGCCGATTCGACTATATCCATCACTCCCCTTCAATCATTGCCCATTCCCCTGCCCTGTCTGGGGTAAAGGCTAATTCACAGGTTTTCACATTTTCCTATTAATCGATCCGAGGTCTTCAAAAAAATAAAAATAAAGGGCCATAACTCTAAAACTGGGCCGCTGAAGACGGAAATCGAACCCAACCTGTATTTTGTTGTACTCGATCCGTAAGCCAAATTTAACTCTGCTCACACCATAACAACTAAAGTTATCGTCCGGAAAGGAAATGTGTCCACGGATGGACAGACAGAGCTACCCTTCACATAATATGCCGTTTTTCTAACGGTCTGTACATAAATGCTGACCGTAGCCTGTAACAAATGTATAGGCAAGTTTTGTAAAAGTGGGGTGACAGATGCTAAACTAGAAAATAAATCTTGGGAGTCCCATAGTGGGTCTGACTGAACTCAAAAATGTTAGTTGTCATAGCACAGTTCATCTAATTTGCATAATTTCTGCACGAGAAAAAACCCGTATTATATGTGATGTATCCCATGGTACTAAACATTCCTACAAAAATTTATTCAAATCAAAACTTTTATACAGAAATTCTGTACAAAAACTAATTGCACTAATTTTGATACAAAAAGGCTGCTGGTGGCCATCTTGAATTTCGGACCGCACCCAAAAACACTTCTGGCACAAAATAAACAAGAGGCCCCACAGGGCCTGAAGTGCTCATCTTGAACACAACACAATATAAACCGAGTCCAAGAATGAGTCAACATTAAGCAAGCCATCTCCATAGGCTACACAGTCAATCCTGGAGTCCCTCAGGAGTGACAAAAATAATCTGGGCATCAAGCCTTTTCTTCAGTTGATCATAATCTAAACTGCTCCCCTATGAAGCCCCTTGATACAATCTATGTGGATTAATCTTAGTTACACACCTCTGGAGGGTACTGAAAACAAAATTTTTAGTTCTTCAGCAAAATGGCAAATTCCGGCTCCATATTAGCCCAGGCTCTCGATTTGAACACAGTTGAATCTGACTTTCCTAGAGATGTTGTGCACCAAATATGAAAGCATTCAGACTGTTGGATCTGAAGAGAAATTTTAAAGAAATTTCTTCATATTGCACTACATGCAAGTTTAAATTTGGGCTACCATAATAAGCCCAAATATTAACCTATGGATCTGATTTGAACCAACTTGAATCTGACCCCCCCCCCCCCCCCCCAGAGATGTTGTATACCAAATATGAAAGCATTCTGACTAGTGGATATGCAGAAAATGTTTGAAAGAAATTGCCTCATATTGTCCTCGGTTAAATTTCAGGTTCTCATATGGAGCCCAAATATTAACCCAGGCACTCCCAATTGAACAAACTGGAATCTGATCTCCTCTCCCCCCCCCCCCCCCCCCCCCCCTACAGATGTTGTATACCAAATATGATAGCATTCCAACTGGTGGATCTAAAGATTTTTAAAGAAATTTCCTCGTATTGCACCAAGTAAAAATTTGGGCTACCATAGCGAGCCCAAATATATACCAAGGGATCTGATTTGAACAAACTTGAATCTGACCCCCTAGAGATGTTGCATACCAAATAAAGCATTCCGACTTCTGGATCTGAAGACGATTTTTAAAAATCATCCACCATATTGAACAAAGTTAAACTTTAGGCTTCCATAGGAAGCTCAAATTTTAACCTATGGCTTGGTTTGAACAATCTTGAATCTGACCCTCATTACAATGATGCATATCAAACATGCAAAGATTCTGACTGGTGGTTCTGAAGAATATTCCCCATATTACCCTATGTTAAAAATGAACCAATGGGCTCTATTTCAACAAACTTTTATCTGACCGCCCCCCCCCCCCCCCCCCCCCCCCCCCCTATGAATGCTGAAAACCGAATATCAAAAGATTTTGATGATTGGTTCTGGAGAAAAGATTTTTTTAAATTTTTGCAAATATGCTGACTCAGCATTTTTTCGATACCCATTACAGAACACCCTAACATAACCGATGGCAATTTTTTTTTACCATTCAATTCTACTGGTCCTAAGGATACTTCATACCAAATAACAGCTCTCTGTTCTGTGGGGTTTGGAAAAAATGGACGTTTGAAAATACTTTGTTTTAGCTCCCAGGGTTCCCAAAAGGATGTGGATTTTTTTCTTTTTGCATGGGTCAAGTACTTGTGACCTAATAATACCACATACCAGATTTGGTTCAAATCGGACCTTTGGTTCAAACCAGACCATCGGTTCAGAAAAATAGAAATTTTGGGCGGGGCCAAAAATCTTACCCTCCCATTGCAAAGCCAAATATTGCTTCACAAACTTGGTTTGAAAAAACTTGATTCTACACCTAAAAAGGAAGCTCCATAGCAAATATCCGGTCATTGTACACACTGGTTCTTTAGATTTTTTTAAATATTTTGGGGCATTTTCCCCCATTCCCTCCCAATGGGGCTGGGCATGTTGAGTTGAACAAAAATGCAATGCCCCTTCGGGACCATCACTCACACAAACTTTCACTTGAATTGGCACAGTGGCTTTGGAGGAGAGGACCAAAACATGGTGCTGACGGACGACGGATGGAGAGCGATGAGATTAGCTCAGCTTGACTGTCAAGATGAGCTAAAAATTAGAACCCAGAATATGCAAACAAAATTTGCAAAACCTTTTTAACCCTTTACCCAACCCAGATATCAAAATTTATTTTTAACATAATTTTTTAAAATTTTTGTAAACATTTCACCAAAACCATATGTGACCCCTCATTGGAACGAGCTCAATGAGCTCGTTCCAATGAGGGGTCACATATGGTTTTGTTGAAATATTTTCAAGATTTTATTTTTCAACTGCTCAATATATATATTACGTGGGTGGATGCTGGCGATTCGTTAGGTAAAGGGTTAAGCAAAGAACTCCAATCACAAGCTCTTCTAAGTTTTTTTTTTTTTTTGATGGCATACAATAAAGCAGTCTAATTGTTGGAAACGATCATTCTTTTTAACAATATAAACACTCATGGGCTCAGCGCTGTGTCAGTGTGCATCTGATACCAAACCACTTACAACCAGAATAAATGCCATCACAGTGCAATGGCGAACTGGTTTTGCCATGGCAGTGTAGTCTGGCCAAAAAAATAATTTCCAGGGCTGGACCCAAGTCTATGAAGTATAACAGTGAAAAATGTTCAGTTTAATGTAGTTCTTTCGAGCCTCAACTTGTCTAGAAATGCCCGGTATTACAATCAGAATCAGCATCAGAGTTGGCCGATTGTGAGCTCAAATAACCGGTAATCGGTCAGAGACCATTCTCGGTAACTGGTTGAACACTAAGGGTCACCTTGTGCGAAATGTTTTACAGGTGGAGGAAGCCTGAGATTCACCGAGCAACAGCCACCAACTATTATACTCCAACATTCTAACTACACACAAGCTGGGTTAGCATTGGCTGAAGCTAAGTGCAGGGTGCAAACAAATTACCAAATAGTGCCTGTAGGAACTCACCAAGAAGTTTGATGTGCAGGAAGCATCATTTGCTGCAGAGTGAACATTCAGCTGGAGCAAACAATCAAGACTTCTGAATGGCAGTTTCCAGCACTTTACCAGTTATTTTTGATAGGCACAAGCATGAGACTTTAATCAACAGGAATTGCGTTTGTACGAAGGGAAATATCAAAATCATCCATTATGCTCCCAATTATATAATAACCAGTTTGTAAAGCTTTGCCGTGTACTTTTCTTATGAAAATGGTCTGAATGACTATTTTCATGTAAATTCAAAGCAATAAATATAAAAAAATTTGAAACAAATTCGATAAAATACTTAATATTTCATCCCTGTAGGCATTATTTCTTTACACACTTTAAAAAATGAAAACCAAATAAGCTAAAAATTTGGTTAAAAGTTAAAACAGACTGTAGCAACATCATTCTGAAAATCCAAAGACTAAAATTGAATGCCTTTTGTAGGCTGTACAAACCCTGCTTTTTGTCCTTATTTGGGCAGAAGATTGCAGGTCACAGCATGAGAATTTTTAAAATCGGATCCAAAACTAGCCATTTCAGTGCATTGGGGCCCCAGATAGCACCCTGTTCAACGTGATTTTGATGTGAGGGGCATGTAGAAACAGCTGAGGATACTTGTATAGGAAAACAAATGAACCTACGTGTGGATTTTGAGCACAGTATTTACCATCAATATTTTTTTCAATCTGAAGGTCTCATTTGCTATTTGCATCACGTTTCGTAATGCAGGCAGATGAAAACTGCTTTCTATCGCCAGGTCAACTCAATTTCTGCACGAGGCTTAATTTTTCAGAAAATTGCTTTTGTTATATAGTCCTAAAATGAACATTTTTTATGACTGCAAATTTGAGGTCTTGCTCACCAAGACCTTATTTACAGTTACATATATACAAGAACTTACCTTTAAGATTTCGACCACCTCTTCCTCTGTTGTAACCACCACCCATTCCCATTCCGCCTCCCATTCCTCCACCTCCCATTCCAAAGCGATCTCCTCTATCATATGGACCCGGTCTTCCCATGCCTGGACCACCACCTCCCATTGATAGCAGTGGTCTGACACGAGACATAATTCCATTCGCTTCTGATGTACTACTTTTGAATATTTCTATGTATCTGAAAAGTTAAATAAAAACAAAGTTACAGTTCAGAACAACCAAAAACAAGTACTGATGTTGCTTCTACAGTTTGAAGAAAAAGAAAAATTAGCCAACTTATTCCAATGATATACTAAATTTATTTATTGGTGTTTAAGGTCCGTTTCAGCATCCTTGGCTGTATGAAGTAAAGTTTCAATCTAAAATAAGGCAGTCCTGGAAATGAGACAGGTGTGAGTGCAATTGCTCCCGTCAGCACCAGTGTTTTCTATTTTACGGAGCTAAAAAATGCACTCGTTGAAAAATATTGTGGAGAACTAATAGACGCGTGTTTTGAGAAAGCAGCACTCTGTTGCTAGCAGCAAGTTACTGTCACGATTCATCAATTCCTTATACATTTAACCCTTGAACACTAGTGGTATCTTCCATGCCAGTTCAATGGCAGCAATTGGAAGCATCCATATTCATTATTTGGAGTAGACCAATCAATAATGATTTGCCTACCCCACACATTTACTGAACCATCCCATTTAATGGCGTTATGACATTTCATGTTCCCGGCGGGAAAAAGGGCCTCTCGAATTCAAAGGGTTGAGGTTTCTGGTGTTTCGTGACAGTATTCCCTCGAAAAATCATATACTAACATTTAAGGGTGCAATTTACTCTCATCTTTGATTTCGCGGGAGCTTAAATAAAAACTGCACCTGTCAATTTTGTTCATTTCCAGCACTGACAAGGGTCTAAACAAATTCTGACAAATTGGAATTAAAAATCTCATTACAAATTGATGGAGGGTTGAAAGGAATTTTTTTTTGCCAACTATTCACTTCTGCATACCCTCCCACCTACTCAAACAAAATATTTTGCTCAAATTGAACATGCAGCAAGCTGACTTGCCATCTATGAACTGAACTAGCTGTACTGTTATACATGTTCATTCAAACATTACTTTTAGGTGTCCACTATCATTTTCAGTATCTTAGCAACACATTAAGGTATCTTTCAGGCAATGTAAGTTCATTATTTTTTGGTGTTTAAGGTCTCATGACTCATTACTCACAATGGCAAACCAAAACCACAACCGAGATAAAGGCAATCATTCATACCCATGTTGCCCATTTTAGAGGAAATCCACTCCAAGCATTGGTGACTAGGTCCTATTTTACCAGTAAAACCGCTTGTTTACCCGAGTTTCACTTCCAGGGTTACCACGGGGAAGGCAATGTACAATGGCAACTATTTGTACAAAATTGTTGTAAGGCATTCCACTGCCAAACAAAATATTGGTACAGTGCCCGTACAATGGAAGAGCTCACGTTTTTATGTATTCAAAGCAAAATATTGGTGGCAAAGAGTACTGGAAGCTTTTTCTGATTGAAGAATGTGGACAATCCACGTGTTAATGAAACAAGTTAGTCTGCTGGCCATGTATCCCATAGCATTCGATTTCTCGTCAGTCTGCATTTTCAGGATAGACATCTTACAATATAATTAGGACCAGACTTGGTCACTAGCTTTTCCAAAACCAGCTTTTCCCCCCCCCTCGGGATTCCCAGGGCCTGGAAAATTAATGTTAATCATTACCTGAGCAAACCGGTCATGTACATCTTTTATGATCTTCTGACCATCTTGAAGTACACAATGTGTAAAAAATCCTTCTGAACAAAATAAAGCCAAGGTGCCTGAAGGTGCAGTAATTTAAAGAAAAAAAAACCATCATGAAGTAAAAAACCTGGGAGGCCTACACATGAGTGCTATTTCAGAGCATACAAAGCTA
>CM062297.1:117024652-117128948 GCA_031216915.1 Pictodentalium vernedei | reverse complement strand
ACCTGATTAGAACAAACTTGAATCTGACCCCCCCCCCCCCCCCCCCCTTAGAAATATTGTATACCAAATATGAAAGCATTCTGGCTGGTGGATCTGAAGATTTTTAAAGGAATTTCCTCATATGGCACCAAGATAAAATATGGGCTCCCATAGCAAGCCCAAATATATACCTAAGGATCCGATTTGAACAAACGTGAATCTGACCGCACTAGAGATGTCTACCAAATATGAAAGCATTCTGACTGGTGGATCTGAATTAGATTTTTAAACATTATCCCCCATATTGAACAAAGTTAAAATTTGAGCTTCCATAGAAAGCCCAAATATTAACCTGCGGACTTTGTTTCAATCTTGAATCTGACCCTCATACCAATGATGTATACCAAACATTAAAAGATTCTGACTGGTGGTTCTGAAGATTTTATATGAATATTCCCCATATTTCCCCAAGTTTAAATATTTGGGCTCCTGTATTGAGCCCAAATATGAACCAACAGGGTTTATTTATATTAACAAACTTGTACCTGACCCCCCTATGGATGCTGTATACCAAATATCAAAATATTCTTACTATTGGATCTGGAGAAAAGATTTTTAAAAATATTTTTGCAAATATGCCAACTCAGCATGCTCTCTGCAGAACAACCTAACATAACCGATGGCAATTTTTTTTTTTACAATTCAATTCAACTGGTCCAAAGAATGCTTCATACCACACAACAGTTGTCTGTTCCGTGTGGTTTGGGAATTATAGGCGTTTGAAACTATTTCTTTTTTTGGCTCCTGGGGTTCCCACAGGGATGCAGAAAATTTTTTTTTTTTTTTTTGCACGAATCAAGTACTTATGACCTAATAACATAACATGCCAAATTTGGTTCAAATCGGACCATCGGTTCAGGAAATAGAAATTTTGGGTGGGGCCAAAAAACTTACCCCTCCCATTACAAAGCCATTGCTTCACGAACTTCGTTTGAACAAACTTGATTCTACACCTCAAAAGGAAGCTCCATAAAAATATCAAGTCATTGTACCCACTGGTTCATGAGATTTTTAAAATATTGTGGAGCATTTCCTCCCCCCCCCCCCCCCCCCCCCTCCCTATGGAGCTGGGTATGTTGAGTTGAACAAAAACGCAATGCCCCTTTGGGATCATTACTCACAAACTTTCACTTGAATTGGCCCAGTGGTTTTGGAGAAGACCAAAACATGGTGTTGACGGACGACGGACAGTCTGAGAGCGATGGGATTAGCTCAGCTTGACTTTGTCAAGGCGAGCTAAAAATGGACAGTGTTGTCCTTTTCCCGAATGCAGTTCTATCGCTGCATCCCAAAGTGTTTTAAATGCCTAGCTTTGTTCTTGGATATGTGAAGCACATTTGGTCACAAGTTGTTCTTGGGAAATATTGTATTATCTGTTCTGGTACGATTACGGCAGCAGACTTCCATGAACCAGTGGCACCTGCTGTCAACGCTATGAGTTGATTTCATATATTTTTCATGTTCTATACCTCCCAACCTTCATTTTGATGTATAGTTTGTGTATATTTAATTGGAATTTAGGGAATATCAGAGGTGAGAATTTCAAAATAAACAAAATTCCATTACTTAAACATGGAGAGCACCTTAAAACAAATTTGAAGATTTTAGATGTCGATTTCAACTCTTAAAATTATATAATATATACACCAGCTATAATAATCAGATATTGAATATAATTCAACTAATATTGAATAAAATGACGCATGTTTCCCATTCAGGAATTTCATCAGGTTTATTCTATTAACCTCACTGCAATTTACCAAATAACGAGGGTTTATGCTTCTGCCTGGGAGTTTGGATCTACTTTTCCTGGCCTGGCAATTTCAACGCATCTGCAGGAGAGGGCTCCAACAGACTAATGGAATGAACTTACATAACTTTTCATCGAATAAAATATAATCATAAATATAAAACCAAGTTCTTGGCAAACAGTTTACTACTTGCTGCATAAAATATAAATGAACTGTCATAATAGGAATTGTGCGAGATTTTATCTGCATAGCAGCACAAATTAGTGATGACACAGTTCACGATCCTGCAAAAACCAAGCAAAATGGAATGAACTGAAATAAATGGCAATAGTAAAACACCCCAACTAGAGAACTGTCCTGCTCACATCCTTACTGAAGATCAGTGAAAACTTACAGCTCCTATGCCAAACAAAAGCAGTTCCCAAGTCTACACCACTCTGGTAGAACTGCGTACACTGGCACTGAAACATTTAAAATGTCAGGTCATTCATGCCCAAAGGTTTCCTACACATTTTTTTTAATTTGAAACTCAGCCATATTGAGTCTTTAGGGTCAATTAAAGACTAGTATTCAATCTCACACATTACACATAATGGCAAAAATACGTGAAAGAAAATCCAGTTTTGAGCCACAGAGAAACCAAGATTGTCCACTGAAATTACTTTGAATTGATATTTGGTATTTGTTTTGCATGATAGATGTATGTCAATGAACTGCAAAACTCTTTGCATGAGAACCCACCCATCAGCAGTGAGGTAGATTTCCACTTTGTTTTTTAAACAAATTTCCATGCTGCTGTGGGAGCTCGGGAGGCTTCAGAAAAAACTTTTCAAATTCAAACCAATAGTGAATCTGCACAGCATTTTTTTTAGTGTGTTCAGACCATTTTGGGTCTCTTATGTTAAACTTACACTGGGCCATTGTATATATATATATTTTTTTTTTTTGGGGGGGGGGGGGGGGGGGGGTATGGGAGGTTGAGAAATTTTGTTAGGGAGGCAAGCACCTCACACCCCCATGTTACTGGCTGGATACATCAAGTTATAACAATTTCAAGGTGCGGCATTACCTAGAAAAGAATTGCCGATAGACCAGTAAGCCAACTGGCAGACTAGAGTTCACCAGGTATGTGGTATAGCCAAGGCTAGTAAGCAGGACTACTTAAGAAAAACATGAAGGAGCCGACTGATTGGCGGAACTACTGGCGATTTCCAGCTGATCTCAAATAAGTTGTTGGCTTTGGCTGGTAGGAATTAGTCCCAATTTGTCACCATTCTATTCTTATTTGAAATGGCATCAGTGTTTTCTATACTTTTGAATTACGAGGACAGCACTACCCATGTTTAAAAATTGAAAACTGTAGTGACGAACAATACATTTAACTTCACATATTTATTGGGCTTACATGGGTGAAGGAAGCAGGAGAGCACCACTGCGCAACTGTTAAGACTCCAACATAATTCTGCATAAGCAGGGTTAGCATTGGTTGAAGAAATGTGCACTATGGACGTGCAGTAAGCCTAAGTGCCTTGCCCAAAGGACACAATGCAGTTGCTACTGGCAGTTATCAAACTGTGGATCAATCGGTTTGAAGTCCAGTGTCATAACCAATGAGGCACCGTGGTCTCACTTATTATGAACTCATCAAAACCAGCTTGGAAAAACATGGATAAGTGTTCCATTTATCATTGTAGGTGCACATCCTGGCTTTGTTAAATCCAGAATTTGCAGATACTTTGTTCAGTCAAAAAATTACAATGCCATCCATCATTCTACAAGACATTGAATTGGCAATGATGTAAAGAAATGAGGGGAAATCGTACGTTCAACACTAGACAATTAATGCACGAATCAAAGGGAGCTGACTACATGAAAAACCATTGAAATCTGCTTATGTAGCTGTCAATGCAGAAATTTTACATGTCGGCGCTGAAAAAAAAAACTTCAACTTCAACCAGAATTTTGTGTGACAGCATCCAAAAAATATACAATTCAACTACTTTCTGTATTTCATCCCTTTCCCTTCCATGAATTTTACTTAAATCAATGAGCTGTACAAACCACCTTGGTTACAAACTCAACTGCTGGTATATCTTAAGGGTTTATCCAAGTTTATGATCACGTTTAGAATCTAGTCATTTTACGACTTCTATACAAATATAAACTCACTTGTCTGTAATTATGCTGTCCACTTAACTGGTTGAGGGCTAGATTATTATTGGTCTGAATTTATTCAATTTATTTTATTACAAATTATTGGAGAGTGCCCACGGGCACTCTCCAATAATTTGTTGGAGAACAAATTTAGACAAACAATATTATTTGCGTTTGATTTAAAATGAAACGCAAGAAAGGAAAACATTGGCTTTGGTCCTGTTATCTTTTTCAAGTCCCACTAGTGGCTCTAGCAATCAAACAGTTAAAATGACTTATCTGAACATTGGTTACAAAACTTATTTCTTATTTAAATTTTATTTAAACACCTGTGGCTATACAACTGCACACAATTATGAAGTTCTATTTCGACAATCCTTTATACCTATGCTGCCCTCTTTATAGAGCAAGATTAGAGATCTAGTTTACAAGTGAATGAAAAACTTTTACATTTAGGAAGGTACCTAAAAATATTCACATAAAAAACATATGGAAAATCGTTTTATAATATTGTGCAGGAATCATTTATTTCAGTTCAATTCAGTTTCATAAAATTTAAAATGAAAATACTTAAATGTACCAATTCAATGTTTATGTAGAGACCTCTTGGAAGTAGACCATTGCATTATTCAAACACCTACCCAACTAAAAGATAAATAAACACCCAAAGGCACTTTCCTTGTAGCTTCTACCAGGAAGTTCTACTTTTAAATGGTAAATACTTGTGCACCATAATTTAAAAACTTTTCGAAGTTCCCTGGTAATTATCTACACACAGAAGGCACATTTTTATAAAGCAGATTTGGGTGTGTTCAGCCTCAAGAAATTATTGGTGTTCAAGGTCACATTTCGGCACAATGGCCAATAACATGGATATTACGTAAAGTCCATCCAATCGTTTATATCGATGTAGTTTTAGAAATTATCTGATGGGAGTGTTACAAACTGTTGTGGCTCCGAGAAAAGTTCTAAAAACCTATGGAGCCTTCACACTATGCATAAACCCGTTTACTCAGTCGTTTTGTTACAATCTATTGGAGATTTAATAAGCACTTCCCAATAAATCGGAACAAAACTTAATAAAATCTTGCTAAACTACGGCTACGCTTTTCTGGCAGCATGGTGTCTGAAAAAAACTCAACGCACCAATCACCTCTAAAAAATTTTAAGGTCTCGGAATCCGACTATATTAGGACTATCACAAATATACAGCCATGTTGAGTCAATCCTTTATCTAAATGCTGCTCACATTAGGTTGCAGGCCAACACCACTGGTTTGAAGGTACTTTTATAGCAGTAAAACAGAACTTATCTACCCCAGTAATCAAGCACTGATCTACTTTCAGAGGCTCAGGGACTTGTTAAAAAAGAAATTTAACTTCAGTGTGCAGGCGTTAGAAGTGACAAAATCGGGGTTAGAATTGTAAACCCAGACATTGGAAAATGCTTGAAGTTTGTTTCAAGGGTATGTGCATAAGCTGCTTCAGTAGATTCTGTGCATTCATTTCATAAAGCAAGAACCTGTTACTTCAAGGTTGGGAAAATAACTTCATAAACATTGAATTGGTTTTTTATGCAATGTAACTCTAGTGACAATATTGCAAAATAAATAAACTGAGCCAGGATCCTCCTACACACCAACTCACACTCCCCACCAGATGGTGTTCACCCAAGCATTCCTCCACATCACCCGGTCAGATACACAAACCTCTTATGTAAAGTTGATAAACCATAAAGAAGAAACCCATATAGGCCCTTCCTCCCACCTGTGCCCTATCCTTTCTTTGTGTTTGAGTAGTGCTTTTTCTGCTATGTCTGGTCTTGCAAACTGGACGAAGGCTTCCCCCGTGCTTCTCCCCTGACGATCTTCTGGTAGCATTATCCCGTTGGGAACAATCTCCAACCCTGCATGCCCGACCCAACAAAAACAAATAAACATGTTATAAATGTTAATTCTGAAAACAAAGTTCATATTAAAACATGACAAACATGAAAGATAAATATCAATCTTATGGAAATTATCAAATCACGTTGGCAATACCAAGATTGCCAAAAAGTATAATTTCAAGTTCCATCATAGGGTTACAATTTCCACACATTATCAAGAAATGCTATAAAAGACAACATGTACATGTCAAACTTTCAATTGGCGGGCTGCCTATCAACAAAAAAAAAATACCCAGTCAGATTCAAATTTTGTAGTATAACAATTGAACAGTAAACTTTTAACAGAAAACAATTCAGACCAGAAATGTGATATTCAAGGTTAAACTTTATATGTATGCTTCTGCGCGTGTTGTGTTAGTTCTTGTTCTTGGTGGTCCAGTGGTACAGACCTGACAAATTAAATTTCTTTTTCAACCAATAAGAATATTGTTATCAGGCATGAGCCCAGGCAGAAAAAAAAGTTCTCTGAAGTCAAAGCTCTTGAAAAATGTGAGTGTTGATAAAGTTTATAAAAAAAAAAAAAAAAAAAAAAAAAAAAAAAAAAAAAAATGATACCAAACTAAAAGGTTCAATACATGAATGCATTTTCCAAAAGACCTTTATCTTGTACATCAATCTTGACAAAAAACACAAAAGGGAAAAAATATATGAAGTTGGAATAGCATCTCAAATCAAATGTCTGAAAAAAACTCGTGCCTGCTTTATCTGCAGTAACCAGTTTTACCTATTTTTCAACTGTCATTTCCTGAAAACTGGCACATGTGCAGTTTGCAGACAAAAACAGGCCTGGCATTTTCAGGAGAGCGATTTATTTTCTCGCCTACTGCTCGCCTTAAAAAAAAACGAGCAAAAAATAGCTCTCCTAGCCTTAGAAAATATGATTACCACAACAGCCTGTTCCTAAAACTCACAGGTTTTTCAGATCTCTGCAATGTTAGTGGTCCCTGCAAGATGGCCACACTGCACCTCCCACACCTCCGGGCCTTTTAAGGCCCGGAGGTGTGGGAGGGGCAGTGTAGCCATCTCACGGAGACGACCTTGTTAATGCACCAAATAAAATGTACAAAGCTCACTAAGCAGAATTCTTTAGTAGTACAACTTCATTTTGCCACTTCTAGCTTTTGTAGGCTTGAGGAGAGCTAATCACTCCCCTAGGCTATGTGAGGAAAGCGATTTTTAGCCCTCCTGCATTTTTAAGAATGCCAGGCCTGTAGTAATATGCATCGATTCACATGGCTATTCACAAACTTGCAAACTTTAAATTCTCTTAATCACAGTTTAGCAAGCTTTCACTTTCCTTCCAATGGTTTGGCCAATTGGCATAAAAAATATATGCCTTGATAAATTGCTTGAATCTGGTCAATTTTTCAAATCCATAACTATGCAAAATTAAGTTTTGCAAAATGACACCAAGATTTGTTCCACAAAGCTATTTGAAAGTGAGCTCTATGATGAGAATTTATTTTTGGCGTTGAAGGTAGAGCTGGTCGGTTTTGAAATTTTCCCTCCGTTCAGTTTATGACAAAAAAAAAAGGTTTTAGGTTTCAGATTTTGTAGCAATACACATTTTCCATATCTTATGTATTAAACTAGGGCAGGGTGGTACTAAAAACGTAAAAAAAACAAGTGAACTAGTAATGAAATAAAACTGATTTTTTACTGTTAGTTTGATGGACAAAAAATGACATCTGCAATCTGCATATGCTTTCATAACAAGAGGCCCCACGGGGCCTGAGGGCGCTCACCTGATACTGGCCGAGTCATATCACCAAAATAGCAAGGGATTCTGCCTTGTGGTTATTATCAGTTTTTCAACATAAAAGTGTTTTCTCTACTTAGTAACCCAGAGTGTTCATATGTTAGATCCCCATATTGGGTACTCAATAATTTATCTATTTATTTATTGGAATTTAAGGTCACTTTCTAAGGCTACATCATTACAGAGGCATAATTATAATATCAGGTTTGGTCAATCGTTTATGCCTATTACTGCCCACTTTACAGGGCTTTCAACGCAGGAATTGGTTACTGGGCCCAATTTTATCAATAAACCAGAACTTGAACAAATTTCAATTTGCCGCTTCTAAGAAAACTAAAAATCAAATATCAAAAGATTCTGAGAGGAGTATCAGAAAAAAAAGATTTTTTAAGAATATTTCTCATACTGAATTAAGTTATACATGGGCTCCCATAGGGAGCCCAAAAATAAAAGCTTCTGAAGCAGTGTTTTGGGAGAAGATTCTTCAACGTTATTCCCATTAGCTACACTGTTAAAAAATGATGACTCGGCACTTTTAGTCCTAGAAAAGAACCTTATGATAAAATTTTTACCATTTTTTTCTTCTGGTCCTAAGGAAGCTTCACACCATATAAAAATTCTCAGTGCCATGTAGTTCTGGAGATATGGGCATTTAAAAAGAAAAAAATTTTTTAGCTCCTGCAGTTCCCGTGGGGGACAGGAAAACAATTTTCGGCATAAATTAGGTACTTATGACCCAATAAGCCCTCATATCAAATTTGGTTCAAATCGACTTTTTGGTTTGGAAAATAAAAATTTTGGTATAATTTGGGCTCCCACAGTGAGCCCAAATATGAACCCAGGTACTTGGCTTTACCAAACTTCACTCTCAGCCCCTAAGAATGCTGTACATCAAATATCAAAACATTTTGACTGGTGGATCTGAAAAAAAAATTTTTTTTAAAGAATATTCCTCATATTGAACTAAGTTATAATTTGGGCTCCCACAGGGAGACCAAATATGAGCCGAAGGACTTGACTTGAACAAACTTGAATCTCACCTCCCTAAGCATACTGTATACCAAATATCAAAAGATTCTGACCGGTGGATGCGAAGAAGAAGATTTTAAAAGAATATACCTCGTATTGCACTAAGTTACAATTTGGGTTCCCAAAGGGAGTCCAAATATGAACTCAGGGACTTGGCTTGAACAAACATCAATCTCACCCCCCTAAGGATGATGCATAGCAAATATCAAAAGATTCTGATTTGTGGATCCGAAGAAGATTTTTAAAATATATCCCTCATATTGCACTAATTTGAACATTTGGGTTCCCATAGGGAACCCAAATATGGACCGAGGAATTTGATTTCTACAAATATGTGAATCAATGTTCCAAAGATGTTATATGTAAAATATGAAAGCTTTTAGAGCAGTGGTTTGGAAGAAAACAATTCTTTATTTTTTTCCCATTGTCTACTGTGTTAAAAAATACTGACTCAGCACTTTTTCAGAGTCCCGAAAAAGTACCCTATGATAAAACCGATAGCAATTTTTTTTTACCAATCCTTTCTGTTGGTCCCAAGAAAGCTTCACACCAAATAAAAATTCTCACTGCCGTGCAGTTTTTGAGATATAGGCGTTTTAATTTTTTTCTATTTTTAGCTCCTGTGGTTCCCACGGGGCTACAGGAAAAAAAATTTCTGCATAAATTAGGTACTTATGACCCAATAAGCCCTCACATAAAATTTGGTTCAAATTGGCCTCTCGGTTTAAAAAATAGAAATTTGGGGTGGGGCCAAAATTTTTGCTCCTCCCATAACATCGCCAAGTATAGACCTACAAACTTCTCTTGAACAAACTTGAGTCTACACCTCAAAAGGAAGCTGCATACCAAATATCAAGTCTCTGCTATTGCTGGTTCTTGAGAAGAAGATTTTTTAAGAATTGGAGCATTTTTGCCCCACCCCTCTGCTCAATATGAGCCAAAACCTAATTTGCCCAAAAATCAAAATGCCGCTATATAACCCCTACTCACATGAAATTTCATTAACATGCGGCCAGTGGTTTGGAAGAAAAAGACCCAAACACCACCTTCACGCCGGACGACGGACGAAAAGTGATCAGAAAAGCTCACCCTGACTTTCAGTCAGGTGAGCTAAAAAGTCATCCAACCCAAAGGGCATAGATACAGAAGTCAGGAGTATGTGTCGAAGGGGGAGGGGCTCAAACATTTAGTCGCAAAGATGCCATTTGAGATGGATAATTTATGATTCAACCATCACGTCAAATTCATTTTTCATTTCTGTTCACGGCATTGACCGACATGAAAATAAGTGAAGGACAGAATTTCAGAAAACAATTGCCCAAAATCAAAAACTAGAAAACGCCCTTTACTTTCATAAAGACAGATACCCATTTAACAAGGTAACTTCACAAGCTGACATTTGCACTCGAAAGGAGTCAACTCGAAATCCTCAAATAATTGATTTCCAAAGCTATGCAAATTATCGACAAGATGGTCACCTGACCTGATTTCCATGTCCATTCTTTTCGGTTTGCATGGAGTTGTCATTTATATCATCAGAGTATTTACTAGTACTCAAACGATAATCGACAAGTCGACGTCGACTCTGGGCAAACCAGTTGTCGACTCAATTTTGCAGTCGACTCGTTGAAGGAGTTCAAGCTTTTAGGTAAATAGTATCCCTTCTGTGCCACTGTCAGACAGTTTGAACAGCAATATTGGGCAATCAATGTATACATCTATTGCCATCTAATAGTAACGACAGTAGTTTGTTTTAACTGGTACTAGTCGAGTGCTGAATTATTTTGGGCTATCAGGATATGTTAATAATTTGCCTTGCCTTTAACTCGCAACACAGCAAATTAAATAAGACTATATAATTTCACTCTTAGCATAATCAGAAGCACATTAACAGAATAATGTTCCAGTAAGTTGCTGTATATGAATGCCCAAGTGAAGCCAAATATGGACCTTCAGCACTACCGGAACACCAACACTGTTATAAGGAGACAGGTTATCACCAACGACTAGTTGAAGTAGACATGACTTTTGGGTACTGACTAGTTGACTTTGGAATTCACTAGTCGTTTGAGCACTAGTATTCACTGAATTTTGAGATTTCCCATTACCTCGAAAAACATTAAAACAGCCACGTGCGTTTTGCATGTATAAGTCTACTAGGTTTTCATTCTTTTCAAATTTTCGATTGACACTGTATGACAGGTATGTGCAGCCAACATTTTATTAATATTAATTTAACCCTTTCCCTGGAATCCTGAATTTTGCCAACATTAATGGAGTATTGAGCGAATTGATCTTTATCCCTTACCTTGACACCAAGTCGCTTTGCAGTTGTCACACATTCTTTTTCAAGAGTTTTGTACACTTCAGCGTGATGATTCTGTGGCGATGCAGGTTGGAGGTATTTACGCACTGGGCGAGGACTGACTTATTGCATAAATGGCATTTTGCAATTCTATCGTCGCTTCTTACAACATATTGATATATGCTACAACAGGTTTTAGCCGACATTTTGTTGATTCTACAGAATCTATGGTGTGCTAAATGTGAATATTCAAAGGTTAAGCAAAACAGAAAATATACGTTTTTTTAATCTTCGGTTTCGGATCAGTTAAACCGACCAGCTCAAGTTGAAGGTCCCATTTCTGTAAAATGGTTAATTGTGGCAACATGGATCTACTTAAATATAGACAACATGGATGTCAAGTCAATCGTGTATACATATTGGCCATTTTAGAGGACTTCCACCCCAAACATAATAGCTGCATTGGTTACTTTTAATTGATGGAAACCAAATTTACTGACAGAATGCTCCTCGGAGGTAAGGGGCACACAAAAATGCCCCAAACGTGTGGATTAGTTTCATTTTTGCCACACTCCACCTCAAATCACTGTGCAGACTCTATCGATGTGTTGAAATCTACTTTAGCCGAGTTACATTCATGTACTAGCATGGTTGATCAGTAGACAAATTAAAATGAAATCTTGATAAATTGGTGAGTGTCCAATGCATTAATAAAAATTTTTCCAAGTAGAGCTCAGCATGCTGGTGGCCTAAAAATGTTACAAATCTCATAATTGAAAATAATTTGGCATCCAACAGTCAATGAAGATGAAAGTTGTAACAGGCATCAGTTTTTTTTGTCCATCTGATTCCACTGATCCTAAGGAAGCTGCATACCAAATCGCAGTGCAGTTTTGTAATTGGCATTTGAATTTTTTCAATTTTTAGCTCCTGGGTTAAGAGGGCAGAGAATTTTTTTTTTTTTACTGGCATTAAGTACTTAGGACCCAATTAAACTTCATTCCAAATTTGGTTCAAATCAGTCAAGTTCTGGAAATAGAAATTCTAGGCCATGCCCAAAACAAGCATGCTCCCAGTGCCCAAATATTGACCTACAAACTTGCCTTTAACAAACTTTAATCTTCACAACCAAAGTTAGTTCCTTAATATCAAAGCATTCTCTTGTTCATATGATTTTTAAAATTCTGAGGCTTTTTAGGCATGAACTCCAGCCCGAAGATTGTAGCAACTTCATTTGAAACAAGATTATACTCTAAAAACAGACTGAACCAAACGTCTGAATTTGGCCAGTGGTTTTAAAAGCTAACACACGATGGATGGCAAGGGATGGCAATAGCTCTCAGTGAGGCAAGCTAAAAAAAAAAAAAAAAAAAATGAGAAAAAAGAACAGTGCGTTTTTAAAACGATTATTTGGTTAGCTGGGAACAGAACGGTTATATGTCTGTTCCAGTTTCATTCAAAGAGTCGGGTTTTCGGTTTCAGATTTCATTGTACAAACAATACATTGCATTTGCATATCAGATGTATTTTGCGGAAGTCACCGTCACAGGGACTCCCTTTCCAGGGCAACGCACACATTTGTAACCCTAAATTTCCATCCAACATCAACCGTGATTTTGACACTGGCTTTGGAGTTCAAGCTTTCAAAATTACGTGTAGAAATAAATTTTTGTCATTATAAATGCAGAACAAGTGACAAGTTCCAGTTCAACGGAAATCGCATTTCATAAACAGATGAACGTTTAAATCATGATGTGTAAGAAATAATGTCACCTATTTTCGTGGTAAATGCCACGCTCGAATACAATATCAATTAGTGCAGCTGTTCTGAAAAAGGGGGTATCGTGACTCAAGTTTGAGAACAAGGTTAACTTTAGGTTGTTTTATCTCTTCATTCTGAGAAGTGAAGACCTGAATCGAGTTTTTCAACACTGAAGTTGAAAATCGCGACGGTTTTCTATAATTGGTTCGGTTTCGGTTTTAACAAAACCAAAAACAAACCAAATTTTTGGTTAACCGCCCATCTCTAGTGTATTCTGGTTAGAATTTTCCTAACCGGTTAACCGCTTAATGACATCACAAATGCATCAAACACTTTCCTGCGGATTTTGGACGGCAGATAACAGAATCAAACAATGAACTGTCCTAAATATAACTTATCCCACAAGTGACAAGTGTTTCTATTACATATAGATGTAGCTTTGATGGTTGATCACCAAGTGACGAAAATGTTAATTTCAAATGGTAAGGGGAATGGTTGAAATTTGTTACTGTTGGCCGCTTTTCTCTTTTTATGTTCTGCAGTTTGTCGCATGATTTTTTTGTGAAATCAGGAAGTCAGTTTTAGCACGATATTTGCCAGTCTTTAAAACACGTCAAGTTTATCTGCAATAAAACAACCACTGTATTCGGAGTGGTGCAAGAATCAGAATTCAGAAAGCAAAATGATATCTAAACCAAAAGTCGGAAGCCTGGAAACGCAACTTGTACAAGTCACACATCAAGTACTGTGGCTCAACATCGGGCATGAAAAAACATTTACACTACAAACATCGAGCTGTGACGTGTGAAGCAAGGTCTGCAACACAAGCAACCCACACACAAACTCAAACTGATCATTTGCATCCACCCTCCCCACGAGGTGCCCTTTTAATAAAACTGAGTTGGATCAACTGACCCAGGGACCGACCTGGGCATGTGCCAGTGCGTATTTGGTTCTCAAACATCAGGACCTGGCTCTTAAATCTCAGAAATAGGCTTCTCAGTTGGCGCGTAACTTCTCAGATCATATTTTGATATTCTTTCGATGGATAATCGAGAGACACTCTTACATGTATTATATATATGATTATCATTTATCATTGTTGTAGAGTGCTTAAGTTAATACTTCAAGTCTTAATTATTAAGCATTAATCTTCACTGTGGTTTCTGATCAAGTCTTGGCTGCCTAAATAGGCAGCCAAGACTTGATCAGAAACCACAGTGAAGATTAATGTTTGCTATAGTGTACTAAATGAAAATGATGAAAGTTATTACATACTTGCAGTGTGTGTTACAAACAGCAGTGTGACTCCGTAAATTGAAATCTGGCGCATGAATAGAAAAAATAGGCTCCGAGGCTAGAGCGTATTTTAAATAGTCTGGATCGGTCCCAGCTGGTCCCTGCCTTTGGATACTTTGGATGCCCGTCCCTGGCTTGGATATGTCATTGAACATCTTATGAAGTGGTTCCAGTATGTACAGACTTCATGACCTAGCTAGGGCTACTAAATGAAGTAAGTACCTAATAGAACAATCTCCTCGTCCTCCTGCGACCCGAAATATTGGAATTTCACTTGTAACCTCGTACTTAAGTACGTCTATCATAGCCAATCTTATTAAAAATAGAATCATGTTGGACGAGATTTATTTCATTGGTCAAAAACAAAGCAAAAGGTACTTTGGGGGAATCTCTCTTAAGTTGACAAACAGCAAATGCAATAATGGTGGGCCTTTTGTTTTATTCTTGCAAAATTACCATCTAATGATCACTTAACTATGAACTATGATCAACTATCTGGCTTGAATTAAAATATTTCAAGAGGGAAATGTTCCACTGATGACCAATGCAGCATGCACCGACAGCGAGTCATAACACAATCCAGGATTATTCCAGGCATTTTTTTTCTTTCATCACAATGCATAGCCAACTCTGTCTCGCCATGCATCAGTGTATGGTTAACCAGTAACTGAACTATTACAGGCGAGCGATTATCTTGCAAAATTTACTAACCGTTTCAGCACTAAACACCCTACAAATATAGTTTTCTCGTGATAAAACAGCAGGCAGCAAAACATACCTGAATGGATGTGCTGCCAATGCAGTCTGAACCCTTTACCCAACAAAGATGATATTCAAATTTTCAATATTTTCCCCCTTTTTTTTTCAAAAAATTTCAACGAAGCCATATCAAGTGGCAAGCTCTTTCCAATGAGGGTCATATATGGCTTTGCGGAAATTTTTAGTTCTTTTTTTCAACTGTTGAATTTAAACATTACGCTGGCAGATTAAGCCGATTTATTAGGTAAAAGGTTAAGAACCTAAAATGAGTGCTATGAACAGTAATTTGTGCAATAAGTTAAAACAGGTTTTGTGTTACCATTGAACAGGATTAAAATGAAGTGATATGGGCAGTGTTTATCCCTATTTTGCAGAAACTTTACGTTCTAATGAAACCAGACTATTCTTCCTGAAAATCAACCAACTGCCCCCGAGAAATAGTTGAGGGTAGCACTGGTTTCTAGTTGCCCTGGCTATCTGTAGAGGCAGCCAACACTTGGCAAGAAATCACTACTAAGCAACTCGTAATTTAACTGGAAAATGTCTGAAAATCAGAAAATAAGACATACTGTTATAGTATAACCTGGTCTTTCTGTAAAGCATCAGGAAAATGGATCATTTTTATGAAGATTTCTAGAAAATAAAACAAGTTACTGAATACTGAACTCCTCCGACCCCCACCTAAGGTGTAAAAGCGACTCTTGTATTTATTTATTGGTGTTTAAGGTCACATATTTATGCACAATGGCTAATCATGACCGTGGCAGTTTTACGGGTGGAGGAAGCCGGAGTACCCGGAGAGAACCACCGAGCAACGACGAGCAGCTGCCAGCTCCCCAACATCGTAACTCCGCACTGCAGCACAGACAGGGTTAGATTGGTTGAAGACATGCGCACCATCGACGTGCAGTACGCCTTAGTACACGGCGTCATCGTGCCCCCACGTGGACAATCGGGGTTAAGTGCCCTGCCCAAGAACACAACGTGGGAGTCTGAATCGATCGCTCAGACGGTCACCCATCCGAGAACTAACCGACAGCGTCACCGGGCCCCCACATGGGCAATGGGGGTGAAGTGTCTTGCCCAAGGACACAACGCGGTTGCCGCAGGTTGGATTCGAACCGAGGACCTCTCGGCTTGCAGCCTGCACCTCTACCAACTGAGACACCGCGCTCCCAGTACTCGGTATGTATTCGTTAAGATTTTACTGGACTGTTCAACACATTTCACAACCCATTTCGTAAAGATTTTGTTTTGTTTTTGCATGAGCACTTGTACTTCCACCCCATGTATTGTGAAACTGTTCATCCCGAAGAAACCAAATCCATCAGCCACAACTAGTTTATTTAGTGAAAATACAGTTGCAACTATAACATACAATTTATCACTTGCCACATATTTGATAAACTGGCACGGATCCATAACATTATCCCTTAAGAGAAAAAATGACTATAGCAGCATCCCATGCCTCAACCCCTCACCAGAGAGGTTTTGTGAAAATTTGGCATCACATTTAGTATTTATGACAGAACACTACAGTATTTATTTATTCGTGTCATAATTACTCTAGTCCATATCGGATGATCTAAATACCCAGATTTAAGGCAAAGCAACCTAGAGGTGTGACTGCCCCAGATGGGTCTATCGATACACCCCACCGGGTTACTCTATGATTATCCTAAGACGAAGAGGGGCACTACTCTCGTAAAAAAAAAATTCTGATCAAACTATAATCACAGGTTCCCATGGTACTGAACATCCATACCAAGTTTCAAAGGAATTGGCCCACAAACATCTGAGAAAATCTCCGGACAAAATTCATGCATTCTAAGACAAAAGGGGCCATAACTCTGGCAAAATAAGGTCAGAAAATAATCGCTGGTGCAGAGGATGGTTTCTATAATAATGAACAGCCATACAAAGTGTCAAAGGAATTGACCAATAAGCAACCCAGAAACTCTCGGGACAAAATTATTCGCAGTCAAAAGGAGCATAACTGTGGCAAAAAAAAAGTCTGATCAAAACTATAATCGCTGCTGCACAGGTTCCCATGGTCGTGAATATCCACACCAAGTTTCAAGGGAATCTAACAAACATCCGCGAAAATCTCTGGACAAAACTAATTATTCTAAGATTAAAAGGGGCATAACTCTGGCAAAAAAATCCAATAAAAACTACAATCGCTGGTGCACAGGTTCCCATCGTAGTGAATACCCACCCAAACCAAGTTTCAAAGAAATCGACCCATAAACATTTGAGAAAATCTCAGGACAAAATTCTAGCATTCTAAAATGTGAAAAAGGGGCACAAGTGTGGCAAAAATAGTCTGACTGGAACTATAATTGCAGGTGCACAGGTTCCCATAGTGGTGAACATTCCTACCAAATTTCGATGGACCATAAACATCTGAAAATCTCTGGACAAATTTATGTCTATGGTCCAGTACACATACCCACAACTCATCCTGGGAATCAAAATCCCTATTTGCAAGCAGATGGCAACAAACACTGTCTAACTGGGCAATATTTAAGGGGATTTTTTTATGAGAAAATTTATTTATTGGTGTTTACAGTCACACATTTCTGCACAATGGCTAATGACAACATGGAGATAAAAGTCAAGTTTTAGTAGATAACTTCCACCCCAAGCATTGGTGACTGGGTCCTATTTTACCAGCAGACGGGGCTTGTTTACCAAATGAAACCAGCACTGCTTCACTTCCTGGGGTTTCCATGAGAGGAACAATACGGAAGGCAAACGAAATACAGGCCCAAATGGGACCTAAGAGTTCACCTGACAAACTGATTCTTCACAAAATGGTTTAAATATTCACAATTTTCTGCCCACTGATGAGGGCTGTAGTATGAGTGAATTACATCAGAGTTCCCACAAGGATACGACACCTGCCCCCTATAAGAAATGAAAATAATGGCTCTCCGAACTTCCTTTGAACGAAACTTAGTGTACACTATGAAAGGAAGCCGAAAGCCATATATCAATTCCAACCATTGATTAAGAATTTTGAATTTATAAATTTGGGACAATTTTTCCTACCCCAGAGAGTGAAGACATTTCAGTTTTCCAGGTCAGTTCTAGTTTTCACACACCGGAAAACCAAACTACCAGACCCAGCAAAAAAGGTTGTCTTCAATCAATGCTAACCCTGCCTGTGTGAAGTTAGTATGTTGAGATGTCTGACAGTTGCTCGCCTTTGCTTGGTGGTTCTCTC
Source organism: Pictodentalium vernedei (assembly GCA_031216915.1). NCBI lineage: Eukaryota > Metazoa > Mollusca > Scaphopoda > Dentaliida > Dentaliidae > Pictodentalium > Pictodentalium vernedei. The sequence continues at coordinate 117,110,915 of CM062297.1, read as the reverse complement.
CAGGTACTTCAGATTCTTCCACCCGTAAAACTGTCAGACATGAGGTGACCCTGGCTGTCGATAGTGTTCTTAAAATCCCTAATAATAAGATTTATATCAGTTTGAGAAAAAGGGATAAATTCAAAGATCATAACCCTGAATTTTTTTAAAACTGAAAAAAACCCATGTGTTGCTTACTGGAATTAGCTCGATCTTGTGTGTGGTCAAATGAGATAGGCTTTCGTATAAATTGAAAAATTAATAAAATTTTACATTGACCGCAACGGTCAAGGTTAAATCCCTCCCACAGTCTCCAGAATGCCGGCCAAGGAGATTTAAAACAGAATAACTTAAAACCTTCCAATTGAAACAGCTGGTTATAAGATGGAATCCCCCCCCCCCCCCCCCCAAAAAAAGACCAGCTCAACAATGGGATAGATTTGTCAAGTCATTAGATTAAACTGATAAAAGTAGTCTGCTCAACTTAACAGCTACCAAATTTAAACGTACCTGTAAAGAACTGAGCAATTTCCTCCTTTGAGCAACCAAACGGAAGACCTCTCAATCGAACCACAGCTTCTGTGGAGCTAGACGACTGATTTGGGCCAGCTCTCTTTATCACCCAGTCCATTTCACTCTTCTTTGACCTGAAAACTTAAAAATAATAAAAAGCAGGGTTAATATGAGCCTTTGTAACTTCCATATCCCCAGCAGACTTTTCTGACCCTACCATATGGGCCAGTCGCAACATTTTTTGACAGAAACCAAAGAAAATCAATAGCTCCCATCTAGAGGCCTCCCCAAACAAGCATGCCAGGTTTCAAAGCCCTGTAGGGTGTACAAAAGGGAAATATTGTGGTCTGACTAAACTAAGTTCTAAGAACGTTGGCAGCGGCAACATTTTTTGACAGAAACGGAAGAAAATCGATAGCTCCCATCTAGAGGTCACCCTAAATAAGCATACCAGGTTTCAAAGCAATCAAATCATAAATGTGCCCTGTAGGGTGTGCCAAAGGGAAATATTGTGGTTTGACTAAACTAAGTTCTAAGAACGTTGGCCGCGGCAACATTTTTTGACGGAAATTGAAGAAAATCGATAGCTCCCATCTAGAGGTCACCCCAAACAAGGATACCAAGTTTCAAAGTAATCTGATCATAAATGCGACTTGTGAGGTGTGCCAAAGGAAATTGTGGACGTCCGTACGCCGACGGACGAGAAGTGATGGCAATAGCTCAGCTTGACTTTGTCAAGTTGAGCTAAAAACACATTCCAGTGGAATGTGTTTCTTATCTACCTAGATGTTTTTTAGGCAAAAACAAATCCACAACTTAATGAGAACATGTGATGTGTATCATTAAAACTGGTTTGGCAAACCATTTCTAAGGATGTGATCATGTCTTGTTACATCATGAAAATGAAAGTGTCAATGACACTGTAGCTCAACTTGTCAAGACAAAGACATGTACATATATAGTTTGTGACACAGCAATGACAAACATCTAGGTAATGACCTGATAAAGGTACATATAAAGTATTGTAACGGTCTGTACATAAATACTGAGCGTTGCATTAACAAATGTATAGGTAAAGTATTGTAAAGGTGGGTGACAGTCAGATGCTAAACTAGAAAAGAAATCTGAGTCTCCGAGTGGGTCTGACTGAACCCCAAAATATTTGTTCTCATAGCACAGTGATAACAAAGGCACCCCAAAACACTCATTCCTGTCCCAAGGTGAAAACAAAGGTACCCAAGAAGTTTCGTGAATATCAGTTCACAAATATGAGCTGTGTAGAAGTTGTGACAAAAAAACTGATTGGACCTAATTTCGGTACAAAATGGCCACTGGCAGCCATCTTGAATTTTGGACCGCGCCCAGAAACACTCGTTCTCGTCCCAAGGTCATAACAAAGGTACCCAAGAAGTTTTGTGAAGATCGGTTCATAAATACAGCCTCTAGCCCGAGCCATATTGACATGTGCACTTACAGAGTATAAGTAGCACTGAATAAATCAAAGTTCATCTAATTTGCATAATTTCTGTACGAGAAAAAAACCTGTACTATATGTGATGTATTCCATGTTACTAAACATTCATACAAAAATTTATTCAAATCAGAACTTTCATACAGAAGTTCTGTACAAAAGACTGATTGCACTAATTTTAGTACAAAATGGCTGCTGGTGGCCATCTTGAATATTGGATCACACCCAAAAACACTCGTTCTCACCCCACGGTAATAACAAAGGTACCCAAGAAGTTTCGTAAAGATCGGTTCATAAATACGGCATCTAGCCTGAGCCGTATAGAAGTTGTGTACAAAAAACTGATTGGACCTAATTTCGATACAAAATGGCCACTGGCAGCCATCTTGAATTTTGGACCGCACCCAGAAACACTCGTTCTCGTCCCAAGGTGATAACAAAGGTACCCAAGACGTTTTGTGAAGATCGGCTCATAAATACAGACTAGCCCGAGCCGTATTGACATGTGTACTTACTGTGTGTAAGCAGCACTGAAAAAATCAAAGTTCATCTAATTTGCATAATTTCGGCACGAGAAAAAACCTGTATTATATGTGATGTATCCCATGGTACTAAACATTCACACAAAAAATTATTCAAATCAGCGCTTTCAAATGGAAGTTCTGTGCAAAAATCTGATTGCACCAAATTTCGTACAAAATGGCTGCCATCGGCCATCTTGAATTTCGGACCGGACCCCAAAACACTCGTTCTCGTCCCACGGTGATAACAAAGGCACCCAAGAAGTTTTGTAAAGATCAGTTCATAAATACGGCCTCTAGCCCGAGCCGTATTGGCATTTGCACTTACAGTGCTGAAAGTAACTCCAAAAAACATCAAAGTTAGTCTAATTTGCATAATTTACGCACGAGAAAAAAACCTGTATTATATGTGATGTATCCCATGGTACTAAACATTCATACAAAAAATTATTCAAATCAGAGCTTTCATATGGAAGTTCTGTACAAAAAACAAGATTTCTGCATCGTCAGTACAAAATGGCAGCTGGCAGCCATTTTGAATTTTGGACCGCACCCAAAAACACTCATTCTCATTCCAGTCATAACAAAGGTACCCAAGAAGTTTCGTAAAGATCGGTTCATAAATACCACCTCTAGCCCGAGCCATATCCAATTGTTGACGGACAGACGGACGACAGGCCATGGCATAAGCTCAAATTTGGCTTTGCCAAAGTTGAGCTAAAAAAGTCGAGGGCCGAAAAAAAAGACCCGAGAAGGGGACTCTTGGGGCCAGGGGCCGATCGGCCCCGACTCAAGGCAAGCCCCGATTAATGTGCATATTGACTATTGACCACACGCTCTGTTAATTAGATGTCCATTATGAATTATGAAAGTAGTGAGAAAAAATTGTAACTTGCTGACTTTCTTTTATGCGCATGGCATGTCGCTCCATGTTGCAAATGCTCAACAGCAACAGAAAATTGCATTATGGGTATAACATCGACTTTCGCGATTTTTTAAAAATTTCTTCGGTTCGATTTTCGATGTTCTTGCATACAGAAAATCACACCGAAAAAACCGACCCCGAGACAGCTCTTTTGGTGGCTGGGTCCTAGTTTACCAGCGAAACAGAGCCTGTTTACCACAGTTAACACGCATTGCTTCACTGCAGTTTTATGGAACGGTCACATTAGCCGCGGCACTAACACCGATATGTATGTATAAAAAGCATTACTTGACTTATTTGCAGCATCCTGAAATGGGTTACCTCAATGAGAAAGAAAATACTGACGGTCACCTTATAGCAGTGTGCAAAATTGGACGAGAACAGTCATTTAAATCTACGCGAACAGATGACCAGTTAGTCAAAAGTAGCATCTTAAATGGTAAAGTTTGAGTCATTTAACTGGAAAAGTTGTTAAAACTTTTTCTCAGCCTCATGGTTTGTTCACACATTTTTGGATTTTTACAATTCATGGGAGAGTGCCTGCAGGCACTCTCCCATAAATTATAACAATGCAAATCGATGAAGATTATTCGTTTTTCATATATGAAGGACATCCACTAATATGAAGCCTTTAACTTTAGGTACCTGCAGTTCAGAGAAAAGCCCATATAGGGCTTCTAGCACTCTACCAATTAAGCAGCCTTTCATGTGTCTTGATAGATTTTTAAGACTTTTGCCATGAGGGGCTGTATATATTTCAATTCAATGTGATACATGAATACTTGTTAATGATAAAAATAGCAGCCTCCCAAGAATTTTTATATAGTCGAGCATTCAGTTAGCCACCTCTAGATTTTGCACACTGTTATAGCAGGGTCACCCATTTGTACAGGCCTGGTACCTTCTATGTATCTTTGTCCCATGTCAGCATTATTTCTTTTCAAGCCTTTCTCCAATTCTTCTTCATTCAAAAATTCAACAAATGCCTCGCCACTGGGCCGGCCTTCTCTAGAAAAAGTGAAATGAATTCCACTTTCTTCATCATCTGCAAGTTCGACACCTGAAAGTATACCAATATTAGACCATAAGAGTTTTGCCGAGGCCTGAAAGAAAAAAAAAACGGTCAGACTGTTTCAACTCCTAATTTGTATAAACCTGCTCTTGTTTCATAATTCCAAAATGGAGCACCTTTTATTTGTTTATTGGTGTTTAAGGTCACATATTCCTGCACAATGGCTAAATTGTGACCGCAATATGGAGACGGAGATAAAATAAAGTTTAGTCTCCCCACTATACCCATGTTACCAGGGCTTAAAATTAGTCTGGCATCACGCGAATCTAACATAATTCTCGCGAAATATTTTCACGCGAATCCATTTAAACCATGATATGAAATCCCCCGTGGGGACCCGGGAAGTAAAGCCAATGATTGAGGCGGAAATCCTCTAAAATGTGCAACATGAGGTATAAATGATTGAAAAGCCTTGACTTTATGTCCATGTTGCGGTCATGATTAGCCATTGTGCATAAGTATGTGACCTTAAATAAATAAATAAATAAATAATGATATGAAATTCTTCAAAAACTAGCTGAATGTTGCTGGTGAGATCACGAAATAAGTTGTCAAAATCTCCACCCATGATTTACCACATGCTTCACATTTTCTTGAGTGTGGTATCAAATTAAGTCATGGCTGCTACAGCAGCCATGACTTGATTTGATACCAAACTCAAGAAATATGAATAGACAGTTTTTCATAATTATATATTTTATGATAACCCAGGTCAGAACTTCATGAATCAACGACATCATACATAAAGTGAATCCAAGCAGTAAATTGACGCGAATCCACTTGGATTTGCGCCAGTGTAGTTTGCCAGAATCATTACGAGAATCGATTCGCGGATTCGCGTGTAATTTTAAGCCCTGGTTACTCATTTTAGCATTGATGACTGGGTTCTATTTTAGGAGACCAGTGGGTCTAAAGAAGATTTTTAAAAAAAACTTCCTTGTATTGCACAAAGTCAATATTCGGGCTCCCAAATATCTACCCCAGGACCAGATCTGAATAAACCCGAAACTGACCAACCTCCAAATGTTGTATACCAAATATGAAAAGATTGGGGGCTCTCATCGGGAGCCTAAATATTAACCCAGGGACTCAATTTTAACAGACTTCAATCGGACCCCCTCGAGATGTTGAATTCCAAATATCAAAAGATTCTGTTTGGTGGATCTGAAGATTTTAAAAGATTATTCCCCATATTGCACAAAGTTAGAATTCAGGCCCCATAGGAAGCCCAAATATTAACTGAGGGACTTGATTACAGATTCAAACAAACTTGAATCTGACCCTCATAACAATTATTTCACCAAATATAACATTCTCACTAGTAGTGGTTCTGAAGAAGAAGCTCTTTAAAACTTATTCCCCATATTGTTTTACTTAAGATTTGATCTAAGACAGTGATCACAACAGTAACAGCATTGTGCTCATTTTGACAATCCCAGTGACGGCATCCAGATTGTTGGACAAGAGTATTTTCAACAGTTTCTGACTCATTTAGTATAATCGAATGCACCAAATTTCAGCGTGTCTGACAACAAAACCAAAACTTTCTATCACTGAAACTGACGTTGAGAAAATATTTGCTAAAATGCAAGATGTGGTCTTCCAATTTTACAACACTGTCGCAATCAATGCCATACATTCACCTTCCTGAACGGGACGTTTTACACTGGATGAACCGCCCATCCCTAATCAGAATACGCAAGAAATTTTTGTTGAATTATTTTCTACTTGTTCAATTTTAAAGGAAAAATCTAAATAAGTATTTTCATTGTCCTACAGTTACGACTATTTTGTTTATCTTTTTCACTTGCTTGTTTACACTCATCTGACTCAGTGTCATCATTGCGACAGTTCATCTGTCGCTATTAAATAGAGTTTTCAATGGCACAAAATATACAAATGAAAACAAGTCGGTTTCACTTTAATTTTTTTGCCATCAAATGTATTCACCCTGGCATCTATAACAAACCACCTCATATTCAAGGTCCTTACACTGGGAGAATGACGGCACACTTCAAACATTTTACAAATTCAAGAAACTTCTGTTTTAACATCATTGGGTACTTTTGCCACTGTACGGACAGAGTACTAGGAGGCATGCACTTCCCAGGTATCCTAATTTTTTTACAGAATGGTTAAAGCTATAACATGCACGTTTTAAAAAACTCAAAATACGAAAAAGAGAACAGCCACGTTCATGACTTAACAAGGAAACTTCATCAAACATGTGTCAAACAAGTCATTAAACGAAAAAGGGTTATCAACTTGCATGTAACAGTCTTATCACCGAATTTACGGAGACAATTATGTTTTCCAACAGAAAAGCTGACTACCGTATTTACTCTATATATTGGGACACTATAATTTGGGACACAGTTTTTCCAGAATTTTTTTTTTATATGCTCTAATGTTTGGGACACTCAGGAGACTTGTTTCCAGTTGACCCAGTCAACTGAAAACGGTGCAAAATGCTCAATATTAAAGCTAAGTTTGTGTTTAAGTTTCCTTTTCAAACAGAAAATTGATAATACACACCGATTTGTATTGTTTTTATCAGCCCTCGGAATTAGGAAAATATTGCGACGGCACAACATTGCCGCCACCAAAAATTCTGAGACAGCAAATTTTTATCAGTGACGGCACATTTTAATTGAATTGTTTGGATGACAGTATTGTGACACAAAGTGAATAATAATCATTAATCAGAACAGCTGACTTCGAATGGACAAGAGATCTCTGGTGGGTGGTCAGTTGGACAATCTGTAGTTCGATTAAGTGATCAATTGATTGACTGGTTGTCCTAATTTTAGGGGCTGGTTGTAACTCGCATTCATGCATTATTAGCCTATCCGTTTTGACAGTAACTGTTTGAGACAAAAATATTTGCATTGCACATCAACCTGGGGTGAGTTGACCGACCCGATAAACACAACCAGAATTATTTTCCAACACTTGTGCTCAATGCGTTTATTTTTTTATTGAACCGATTGTTTTTCCAATTCAGTTTGAGATTGGACAGTTTACATTATGCCACAAGTGGAGAATGCTAAAATTAAAATGGAACATGACCACGTGCTCTGTTGAGATTACATTAGTGACCAATAGAACTGCCGCATTGTCCCAGTACACCAATTTAGCACACTTTCATGAAACGAAGAATTCGATTGGTTGAATTTATGTAAGGTGTGACGTCAAAAGGGAATTGCCCAGGAATTCCTGGGTTATTTTAAACGTGCATCACAGTCAACAAAGGGGTTCTTTCAAAAAAACACAAATGAAAAACTGGTTATGAACAGTATTTCAACATGCATTTTGTACAAACTTACTTTCAAATTAATTAATGAGATATTTCCACAAATATTGATTTTATACACCAGTTACGCCAATAAACATATGTTATGTAGGGTTGCATGATCAGTTCTGACGGACTTCAGGTAAAAAATATTATGGCTGCCAATTTGAGATGGACAAGAAAATGCTGCCGTCATTGCAGAATGTCGTCACTAATTCCGAGGACTGTTTTTATTTAAATCTGTTCCCAAGTTTTAATATTTACAGTCCAGGCTGACATGAGGAAGACTAATATTACATTGTCTTCAACCCTTTACCAAACGACACTCATAAAAAAGAATTCTTGTGTAACTATTATTTATTTATTGGTGTTTAAGGTCACATACTTCTGCGCAATGGCTAATCATGACCACAACATGGAGAAAAAGTCAAGGTCAGTCAATTGCTTATACCCCATGTTGCCCATTTTAGAGGACTCGTACCCCAAGCATTGGCGACTGGGTCCCATATTACCAGTGAAGCAGAGCTTGTTTACCACAGAAACAAGCACTGCCTCACTTCCCGGGGTTCCCGCGTGGATCTTGTGTAACTAAAAAATTTCATTTTTTGCTTCCAAAACATAGCTTATGACCCCTCAGTAGAACGGCGCAATGTGCTCGTTCCAATGAGGGGCATAAGCTATGTTTTGGAAGCAAAAAATGAAAATCTAAAAAAAAATGAAAGAGTCAATGACTCTGTAGCTCAACTTGGATATGACAGGAATTAGTACTTGCTGTGACCAAGACAACTGAATAATGAATATGACAGGAATTAGTATCTGTTTTGGCCCAGTCAACAATAATAAAAGAATTACAAGGTGACTGTAATGGACTACAGATTAAGACCAATCATTGTAGATTATTATTTTTGTGTGGAAATTTTCAGTCCCAAACAAAATATTTTCAGACTAAAATTTTTTCTTCTTTTTCGCATAAAAAACCAAAAAACTAATTTCCGGATTTTGGTCCAAAATTTTCTAAGTCTTTTCTAAGTCCCACCCAGACCCCTAATTTGCATAATTTATTCACGAGGAAAACTCTGTATTATATGTAATGTATCCCATGGTACTAAGCATTCATACAAAAATTTATTCAAATCAGATCTTTCATTTGGAAGTTCTGCGCAAAAATCTGATTGCACTTAATTTTGAACAAAATGGCTGCTAGCGGCCATCTTGAATTTCAGACTGGACCCAAAAGCACTCCTTCTCGTCCCACAGTGATAACAAATGTACCCAAGAAGTTTCGTGAAGATCGGTTCATAAATACGGCCTCTAGCCCGAGCCGTATTGGGATTTGCACTCACAGTGCTGAAAGTAACACTAAATAAATCAAAGTTAGCCTAATTTGCATAATTTACGCACAAGAAAAAACCTGTAATATATGTAATGTATCCCATGGTACTAAACATTCATACAAAAAATTATCCAAATCAGAGCTTTCATATGGAAGTTCTGTACAAAAAACAGATTTCGGCATCATCGGTACAAAATGGCTGCTGGCAGCCATCTGTAATTTGGGACTGCACCCAAAAACACTCGTTCTCGTCCCACGGTCATAACAAAGGCACCCAAGAAGTTTCGTAAAGATTGGTTCATAAATACGGCCTCTAGCCCGAGCCATAGCAGCTTGGCACTTACAGCTCTGAAAGTAACACTAAATAAATCAAAGTTAGTCTAATTTGCATAATTTACGCACAAGAAAAAAACCCGTATTATATGTGATGTATCCCATTGTACTATACATTTATACAAAACTTTATTCAAATCAGAACTTTCATACAGAAGTTCTGTACAAAAAACTGATTTTTGCATCATCGGTACAAAATGGCCACTGGCAGCCATCTTGAATTTCGGACCACACCCAAAAACACTCGTTCCCGTCCCAGGGTCATAACAAAGGTACCCAAGAAGTTTCGTAAAGATTGGTTCATAAATACGGCCTCTAGCCCGAGCCATAGCAGCTTGGAACTTACAGCTCTGAAAGTAACACTAAATAAATCAAAGTCAGTCTAATTTGCATAATTTACGCACGAGAAAAAAACCCGTATTATATGTGATGTATCCCATGGTACTAAACATTTATACAAAACTTTATTCAAATCAGAACTTTCATACAGAAGTTCTGTACAAAAAACTGATTTTTGCATCATCGGTACAAAATGGCCGCTGACAGCCATCTTGAATTTCGGACCACACCTAAAAACACTCGTTCCCGTCCCAGGGTCATAACAAAGGTACACAAGAAGTTTTGTAAAGATCGGTTCATAAATACGACCTCTAGCCCAAGCCATAGCCAATTGTTGACGTACGGACAGACGGACGGACGGACGACAGGCCATGACAATAGCTCAAATTTGACTTCGTCAAAGTTGAGCTAAAAATGGACGGCGATTTTCGTATAAAAACGAATCGCACACTGCTTGATTCAGCATCAAAACAAGACCAGGTTGTGTTTTTTTCACCATTTTCTAAATGTGGGACATCTGAAAATATTTTTAGCTGTCCCAGTAAATACGGTAGTCTATTTTGAATCGATTACTCCAGTCGACTAGTAGACTTTGAAAAATAGGTATTCGTTTCAACACTAATTGTGTGTGCACAACGTCAGAGTAACCCATGCATTTTTAAATGGGAACTGTAAGACTGGATAAAGGAAGAATGTTGATACACAAATGCAGTAAGTTGTAAATGGCAATTTTTTTCACAGAAATGAATGCTAATCAACAGCTCTTATCTAAAGGTCTCGAGTAATGCGCACACCAAGTTCAAAAACAATCCTATGATAAATATGGCCTGTAGGACATGTCAAAGATTGTTGATGCACAAATGCAATAAATTCAATGATTGTTGCCAACAGCAAGTCTGATGGAAATGGAAAGAAAATCGATAGTTCGATAATGTAAAGTTCACGGCCGGTGGACAGAAAGTCATCACTGAAGCTCCCAAACTTTACTTTCAGTCGGGTAAGCTAATGAAGGCAATCCATACTTGCGAACTGAAGATATGCAATGTATTACAACACAATCTTCTGCATTGAATTTATGCACTGAATGTGCACTATACCAACCTTCAAAAAATTTCAGAACATCATCTTGTGTTGCAGACCAAGGAAGGCCTCGGAGACGTACAACACAACCTTCATCTTCATCAGACATTGTTTATTTCTGAAAAGAAATAGAAACATTCTTATTAGTCAAAGGATTGCTAACAAAATGCATACCCTGCAATAAACTCAAGCTGTGATACTCCAAAGATATTTGATCCGTTGAATACCAAAAAATGAAAAATTATTACTTTAGACATTTGCCATCAAAAATAACAGGTCGCCTATTTTCAAAAATAACATGTCACCTATTTTCAAGCTAAATTTCCCATTATGTGCATACAGGGCCATATCCAGGACGTTTTGGGAACAAGTATACCAGTTTGGGCTCCCCAACTCATTGTATCGGTGTATAATCTCCATCCCATAGTCTGCTAAAACGATCAAAATTCAGCGAAAATTATACATGACTAAAACCAACACAAAGCTAATCTCTTGAATCTGGTGCTGAAACGGTTGGCCCATTTTTCTGGATATCGGTTAGTTTGAACCACTGGTATTATTGCACTGTCTATGATGAAAAATCAATGAGGAAATCAATGAGAAAACAGTTCAAAACACTGCAACCTGGCTTCCGCAAATGGATACAAACAAACACCACCGAGTGACAATGGGATGGGAATCGCTGTACAAATGATAGTTAAATTATATGACTGCAAAGGTAAAATGGAAGCCATGACACTTGTCCACGTGGTCAGGCGTAAAAAAAAGATGTTTTTCTGCCTACGGGATGAAAAAAAAATAGGGTCGGTAGGTCGGAAAACTTTCAAAATGCAGTTCCCTTAACACAGTTTATAACTTTTTCAAAATAAAATAGGCCTCTTTGCAGTGCTGTGGTGTGGTTTTATCTGGAAAAGTTAGTTTTATCCCGGTAAGGCAAAATATAAATTTCAATTTTCTTTAATATCACTGTTTACAAGAAGTGATTTTACTTCACTACCAGTAGTGTGGATTAAAGTTGGTGTAAATTTGGGTCCTTTTCCTTTTTATCGCCATGTCTGCCCTCGTAGACCGTGAAACATTTCTGTATTACTTTTCTTCATCAGCTGTTCCAAGTGTTTTGTCTCAACAGTGAACTTTACTGCGCAAGTGACTGAATATTATTGCTCTTGGAGTTTGAGACAAACATGACTATTCCAGTAAGCATGCGTAATTAATCACATTGCATATTTCGGCCAATGACATGTCTATTTAAAACCTGGAAATTTTCTCTGGGAAATGCCAAGGGATTCTATGTAAACTGACACTATTTATTATTTATTTATTTATTGGGGTTTAAGGTCACATACTTATGCACAATGGCTAATCGTGACCGAAACTGACACTTGTACTTTAAAGTGATTGGCTGTTTGCAAACGCTGGAGACACGTTGACATCATGCCTTCAAACAGTCCTGGCATTCTTTAGGCGTGTAGCATCATGCCTACTGCATACCAAAATGAAGTGTCAATGACACTGTAGCTCAACTTGACAAACTTGAACTTGGTAAGTTATAAGTGAAATGGCAAAATTGAAGATCATTGGTACCAAATGTTATTTGGTGAAATTTCAACATAACAGCATTGTGTGTGGTGTTTGTCGATTCGATTTTCGGAAAAATCGACTAAAATCCACCAGTCGCGAAACTGGATATACAGTGCACATGTGTAGTAAAATTTGTTTATCTTTGAAATCGATGTTTTTTTAACGTGGTGAAGTCAGATATTTTTCAACATTTCTTGAATTTGATGCTGTGTTTGCGTTAAATAATGATGCAGACATGTAAATTATATTTGGGCTGAGTACGACAAGTAGAATGTTGATTATGTGATTTTTGTCTTCGATGTGAAGCGTGAACTGAGCCGACCCAAATGTGGCCAGTTTCTTTCAGTTCTCGTCAGATGAAATTTGAACGGGTTGCTCAAAGACTGAGCGCCAGGAGGGCCCCGGGTCAGTCTTACAAAGACTAAACAGCACCTAATTTCACACCCGATTTTACACGATTCTGTTGCTCACAGCCAATTTGTGCATCAATTTTATACCTCGTCAAACTAGGTATTATACATCGTTTCGCGCTTGTGCCCGACATGATACAGCTAACTGGTCAAGAATAAATACACTAATTATTTTGTCTCTAACACTAGATAGACAATCATTGTTCAGTTGATGGTTTGTTTGTGGTTAACGTCACATTTATGCATCATGGCTAATCGTGACACAACATGGAGATGAAGTAAAGTTTAGTCAATCGTTGATCTACATGTTGCCCATTTTAGAGGACTTTCACCCCAAGCATCGGTGACTGGGTCCTAGTTTACTAGTAAAGCGGAACTGATTTACCACAGTAAACAAGTACTGCTTACTTCCCGGGGACAGTTGATGGTAAACTAACTAGTGAAAAGTGTGAAGCTCCAGTAAATCCTGATCATGCATTCTTAAGGTTATACATCTTAATATTGATAAAAAAAATCTTCAGGTTGGAGATTAAAAATCTGTTTTAAATAATTCAAAAAGCTCATCAAAATTTATCTGACGATAAAGTGCTGTAGATACATGGTTCAGATTAATTTTGGTTTCAGTAATTTAAGTGTTCCAAATGTGAATTTTTAGTTCTGTTGTTAGTGCAATTTGCAATTTAAAAGTTGGGTAAAGGTGTAGAACAGGGGACTTTTCGTTTTTTTTTAAAAAAAATAACGCTTTTTTCGCTATTGTTTTCTGTTTTCTTAAAGTAAACTATTTTGAACAAAATGACACAAAATCACATACTTTTGTAGTTTTTTTCAAGAAATATTACCATTTTTTGTGACAGCATCGTCGAACTCGCTGCAATCGCTCCGTCCATTATCGCTATCATAGGGGGGGGGGGGGGGGGGGGGGAGAGTTTAGTAATTGAAATGTCGGCTGGCAAACACTTCCCCCTCACTAAACTGACCCTAGATCAAATTTTAGGGTCAGTCTTGTAATGGCCAGGGTTAGCTTATCGATTAGCTCACCCTGGTCCTAACTGAACTGACCTTAAATCGAGGAACACACACACAAGCGAAGTGCACCTTCTATCATATAGAATGATTCCTCCCCTGTGACGTCACTCGTAACAAATGAAAACAGATGCTGCAAAATTTTCAGCGGTTGAAACTAATGGCAACTGAGAAACTAGCAATTCAACCGGATTTAAAATCTATCCTCTGACATGTTAAAACATGATAGAGGTACCTAATTGTGTCATTTTGTTCAAAATATAGTTTAAAGAAAACAGAAAAAATAGCGAGAAAATCGTCATTTTAAACAAAAAAAACCCGAAAAGTCCCCTATTCTAGGCTCTATGACATTTCGGCCTTGAAACGTTTCGGCTTCCAATCGGGCTGAAACGTTTTAGGTTTTTGGTAATATTTTGATGAAGATTAGGGTATTATTTGTTTATATTTATAGTTTTAAATATAAAATAAATTTGATTATGGTTTTTACTTTGGTTGTACTCACTTTTAAGTTGGAAATCAAAGAATTTATGAGAATGAAGAACTTTTCCGATATGGGCAGGACTCACATATACATATCCAATATTTGAAAACTAGACTCCGAATTCACTTAAAATTTTCCACATTTTGAAATGAAGCAGAAATCTTCCTGGAGCTTTAACATCTACACAGTACAATGTTGCACACATTTCTGACCCCAAATATGTTTTTACAAGGTGAGTGGGAGTGTTATTGTTGATAAAAATGAGCTATCTATGCGACAAACCTGTCATGATTCTACAGTTAAAACTAGAAGTCCTGTAACGAATAGTGCGCTTATCTAGGCTTAATTGCACGTAATTGCTATATCAAATGGCATCCAAAGCATGGCAGGTTCTCTTGGTTACTCATAGCAAACACATGCAATGTTTCTGCCAATGGACCTGGGAGAAAACATGGACGGCTGGTGGTTGACACCTGCAGACTATCATGAAAATGAAGGGTGATCACGTCTTGGGAGGCGTGCTTAATATCAACAGACCGACTGGCCTGACATGTGACAGATGACATTTTCATCTGAGGAAGTTCACTGCTGGAAGATAGAAGGGGAGGAGCTACTACTGGTTCTTTGTGAAACCAGGCCCTCGGAATTCCATCAACTGGACACCTGTTGTTTTGACAAGTTTTGTTTGCCACCGTTTTAATGAAGCCACACATACGCAATTAACACAATGTGACAATTGACTGGCTCAGTAATTAAACGCTTATCAGTCAAGAGAGGCTGGCCATGTTTTACAGGAATTAGATTCAGATGAAAGCCAGTAAACCCATGATAATTTTATGGCTTATTTTCGTATTAAACAATAGGTTCAATAACTTTGTAGACATGGATTATTATGGTCTTCCATTCAAATCACTCATTTTCCCCGAGCAGTAAGTGATACTTCTATCTTTTGCTCCAAAAATATATTTTTTATTCATGATATCCCTTGCATTTAATGTGTTTCGCACATTGTTGCACGATATACCGGTATATCGCGATATTTGTTCCGATATCGTTACCGGTATTCAGATTCCCATGTCGCCCAGCCCTAGATTAAAGGGACTTTCGCCCAGTCATATCCTATATCTCCTGTTAAGGAAATCCAGGTAGTCGCGGAGATCCACACAGCTCCAGCTGATAAAGCTCCAGTTGTGAGCCTGACGGAGGTCCTAGACACCCCCTGAAGGCATTTCTCTAACGGAGGGGCAAATGGGAGCGGGTCTTTTCGGCCTCGGGAACATTCGGCCTCCGTTTTCAACAAGGGAGACTAAGAGAGACGCGGTTTCATATGAGTTTAAATACCTTTGTTACAACTAACAACAAAAATAAATACCGTGTAATATAAAATAGACACAATATAAAATACATTTACACTTTATATATACTGGCACACAACCTCAAAAATCTAGATGTAGTTATATCATTCTCTTTATATTTCTCCGATGCTTCCTCTGACTTCTTGAATACCCTTGGACAAGCAAGTAAGTGAGCAAGATTGATATTGGACTCGAATGAATGAAAAGTTTCAGTGCGCCGAAGGCGCACAGGGGTGATATGGGATTTAAATCCCTTGCACAACCCGAATAACTTTGCTTTATAATTTTATTTCCTTATGAATACTGAAATAGCAGTTTCTTGGTTGTTTTAGAAAAACAGAAAAAGAAACCCAATCACTGGTTTGGGAGTAGCCTCAGCATGCTATCCATAACGGTTACAAAAAGGAAAAAATCCGATGTGTTTCTGAAAGCTGAAGCAATTAATGAAATGAAAGGTTTCAGCGCGTAGAGGGCACACAGGGACGATGTGGGATTTAAATCCCTCGAGACCCGAACAACTTTATTTGCTTTATAACTTTATTTGCTTACGAATCCACGAGAGCCCAATCAAATGCGATTAAATCAATAAAGTTTGAGTCGTACTGTAAAAACGCTGTATGAGTATCTCATGATATCAGAGGCCAGAACTTTGATCACTACTTCAGAAGAACTTATAAAAACAAACTTGAAGCTGAGTTGTGCCAAACAACACCCAAAGAAGAAGTATATCATTTTGGGTTTGCATGCCGGCATTGGAACACACATTGTCATTCTGTTAAATACAGTGGATTTTACACAATGGATTTTATATTTCATTATTCATTATGGATCGGTTCGGTCTCGTGCTTAATATATTTCGACTTTAGGAATAAAGGTAGGTCATATATATTATTCTTTAAAAAAATATTCTGGAAAAACACCTAATATACAAAAAAACACAAGAAAATGAACTAAAAAAATATCTTCTAAAGTTATTTTTCAACTCCCAAACTCAGAAATGTTTTACCAAAAGTGGGAACATTCGACCTCAAAAGTGGGAACATTCAGCCTCGACTGAGGCCGAAAAGACCCGGACCCGGGCAAAGCGACGAGAGTCCAGACTACCTCCAATGACAAGACATCTGTCAGTCAGCTGAGGCACCGGTGTTGAGGCCGCGAGCAATATTACAAGTAAGGACCCTGCTGACCCTCTCAATGCTAAGAGTTTCAACCCTGATAAAACTCTTAGCCAATTAACTGAAACTCCACAACCTAGTTGTGGGCCCGTCAATAGGGTTATGGTAGTCTCTTCTGCTCAGGAAATTTGTACTACCCCAGTCTAACACCTAACAAAAGCAAATGTAAAAGGAGGAACTCTGAAGATCGACTCAGATGAGATTACAGACGATCAGGGCTTTTTCTACACAATTGACAGACAAGTCAAGAAAGTGAGGAACTGTCCCTCCTCGTCCACTGCCTCATCTGAATCCTCAGAATCAACTACAACCCCCTCTTCGGGTCTAAACGTAGTAATATTTCAAGTGCTGGAATTGCCAACAAAAATAAAATATAACAAAATTTTATTGTTATTACAATAGTACAAGTGCACTTCATCTAGTCCTGGTTTTTACATTGTAAATACATACATGTAATATATTATGTATCCTGCACGTGTTCTTGTGTCCTCGACCTAGCTCAAAATGAGCGTAGCAGTATTATGGTATCCACCATTGCTACGCTAAACTTTCTTCCATATACCGCTCATAGAGCAAATTTTTAAACCGTGCGAGGGAAGAATATCTTTGGGCATGGAAAAAAAGTTGGTGCATATTCGGATACTATATACCCTAATCTATAACCATCCACAGCCACTTTTTTTCAAACATCCAAAATCTTGACTTAATTCGACTTTTATTGTCCCGAAGCTATAAGATCTCAATTTGTTTTCAAACCAGAATCATGTGACACCATCAGAACTGATCTCGAGCACTACGCAACTTTCGGGATATAATTTTATCTGCATGTTTTCGCGACCTGACGACTCGGCACAAACTTTGTTGGAAATCGGCAGCTTGCTTAAACCTGAAGTACGAAACGTTTAATTCACTGTTCTTTGTAAAAACTTACACTTCAAAAATTTTCTACTTTCTCCAGTACCGTACCGCAATATATGGAGGCCGAAACGTCCCAGTAGGCAGTACCCTATTCTACACCTTTACCAAGTTGATTTTCAACGATAAAATCACTTTTTAGTTTGAAACTTCAGCACTCCAAACATTCTTTAGTAAATTAGATCAAAACAGCACCATTGCTTGTATGAAAATTGTTTAATTATCGTGTTTTGGAACCGTTTGTTTTTGTCAATTTGGGAAAATTCGCCAGTTCCTGTAGACCTTAAATTCTGAAAGAAAAGACAGGTCTGCCATTTTGGTTGGCATTCTCTTTGTTTCCACCAACATCATTTTTAGCTGGAAAAACGGTGAATATAAGAAAAATATTCTTTGCGCTATCCTCTCAACAACGTGGTCTTGAAAACAACGAAAGACATTGTGGAAAACAGCCAGAGAGTGTACAAATCGGAACATACCTATTCTGGTCAAACCGTCGTGCTCGGTGTTCTTCAGCAAAATGGCGGAGCGTGAGGTTCGAGCAGCACGTGTTATGCTTCACAGTCAAACAGCGCCCCCTTCCGGCCACAAAACTCATTAATCCCAAATATTTTAAGTCTTGAAAAAAAATCAATTTAAAGTAATCGCCTTGCTTTTCAATGTCATAAGAGTTAGTGTATATATTTTATTTGAGACTAAGCAAGAGTAAAATATTTTGATTTTTTTTTCGGAAATTGAGTCACTTCCGATAAGAACATGGCGGACGTTTCTAGTTTCTAAACAAAAGATTTGTTTACAATTTACATCCTTGAGAATCTTAATTTGGCTGACTCTCTTAAATTTATTCTCTATGTCTATCACTTAGCGGGAAGACACTTGATTCCATAATACCCAAATTTTTTTTAGAATATCAACTATGAGTTTCTTATTGTTAGTATAAATACGATTTTCAATTTAAAGATTCTTCCGGAAACGGCAGAAAGTTTTACATTTATTGAATTGTTTTGCCAGAAATACACGGGGACCGGTGACCCAAACATGGCTCCTTCAGGGGTTATAATATGAAACAGGTGTCACCTAAAAGCCAGTGCAGACTGTTCACAGGGGCTCGTTACAAACAGTGACTGAGGAATTAAATAATATAAAATAAGCATAGCTTATTTTAGCTGGATACCCCCCTAGTATATAATATAATAACAAAAGGGAGGACACACAATTCCTACTCGATTTTTCAAACGGTTCAAAATATATTCTGCCTTCGGTCGGCCATTGGCTTCTATGTACCGTTTTGTCAGGAAAAGACTTATCTTCCAGACCGAACAATGTTTTCATTATATTAAAATAAAATCAATGTAGGCAGTTCGATGACGTGACATTAGGGAAGACACTGAAAAATTCAAGTTCTTCCAATTGCAATGATTTCTATTGCAAGTTGTGGATCTCTACACGACGATTACAAAACTGAAAACCTTTTCAAAATTGGTCAAGTATTTTTCAAGTTATGACATTTTTTGTCGCCCCAAAACTGGGTATAGGGATTTTAGTCACGTGACTTTAATTAGATTTATCTGTTGTCAGAACGTAAACAATTAAATTTTTTGCATTCAGAGTGCTATGAAACTGAAAATAAAAAACATCCACCAACCCTATAGATGTGTATTTGTTCATTAGATATTTTTTAATAATGTGTGTAAGTGTCATTGGTGACAAAGTTATCTTCATCGAGATATCATCGCTGAAAGACGTCAAGTTGACGTTCGCTGTAAAAATGGCGATCTGTGCACGTGTTTTTCAAGTCTGCTGATTTCGGGGTGCTTCACTTATGCAAATTTCCGCGCGAGATGACATCATGTACCATCAAAATCTTTTTATAGTTGACCTCTCCGATCATTGGGCAAGACAACGGTGAATGTTGCATATTACTGCGAGCAGAATATCCATGTTTACGGAAGTTTCAAAGTTTTCAATGAATTTTTTTACCCTTAAAATGAATTTTAAAAAATATGCAACATCCGGAATAATGAACTTGGATATCCCCTCTAACCCTCCAAATAATTATTTTGTCATTTGTTTCAGCCACTTCGCGCGGAAATTCAGTTGAAAATGGTAGGGCCCTGAATTTTCAGCGCGTAATTTCCAAGTTTACCAATCCAGGCATGATGACATCGTGACAACACTGGGATTCTCCCATACGATGACGCGTGAAGTGGGTCAAGTTTCACTTGCATTTATTTCAGTTTTCGTTGGTTAAAAGCGTGCTTATTTTACAAAAAGACATTTAAAGGATTTATGCCATTGCTACAAAAATAAGCAGCTTTCAAATCGAAGTTGACAAAATTGATAATTCATTTCAGATTTTGACTTTGGTGCATTGTGTACTGGAAGCTGAACTTGATTTGAATCGAGAATTGGCTGGCGTTGAGGATGCAAATTCTCTGGTTTTTTAACTGATATTTTTTTGCCCTTTCATCATATGTGCCCTCCTAATTTGTGCACTGTGCACCCCATATTTCAAGGGAGTGCTGTTTGTTGGGCAAAGCCAATACCAATGCAATCGTATTTTCTTTAGATGAGGTGTTAGTCAAAAGATGTTCTGCTACTTCTGGCAAATTGTTTTCAGGTGAGATTTTTGGAGACTGTTTCTTGTACATATCTCAGGCTCCCAATGAGCTTTTTTTTTTGGGGGGGGGGGGGAGGGGCATTGGGTGTTTCCTGACAAGGAAGTTATGTTCACCATAGAGGTAGGGTGTGGGGTATTCCCCCTGAACTATCCACAATAAAGGACTAGGAGGCAATTTTTTCTGGTGAAAGAATAGTATCCCCCCCCCCACCTCAAACTGCAATACATGTGGGTAAAAAGAGCTCTAAGCCCATCCCCTTGGGCACCACCCGCGAACATGCCCTCTTTCAATTTCTCCTACCTTTTGTGATGTGGGCATCAGCCAGTCACTGCCTAATAACATACTCCTTTATGTGTAAGGTCTGACTGGCTGTGTGTCTGAACTGCTTCCAAGTTCCAACACTGCACATTGTTGCCATTGTGGTCATTCAAGAAAATAAAACTTACCTTATTCACAAATATTTCTCTAAAACAATGAAAAAAAAATATAACAAATGAGTTGAACAATAAAAAAAAAACAATTTTAGAAGAAGCAGGCGCTTTGTAGTAACAACATTAACAAATTAAATTTAAATTTAATTGTCAGTTAAATTTTGTGCCCCTTCCTTGGCTCACCCGCATGCATTTGGGGTACCAGTTGGTGTGATGAAACAGAAATGCTATGGTGCTAGGGAATGCTATCGGTGCGTCTTTTAAAAAAACAAATATCTGTGCCCAGGGACAACCAGTCAGTAATCTGATAATCATTGGGCCGAGCGATCTCAGTGTCTCTTCCTTTTTTCAAAAACTACATTCTCAAATAAGGTGCTGTTCTTTTCTCAGGTTTTTTATGCCTTATGACCCCTTATTAGCATTTGCTCCTGTTAGATTCGTTCGATTAAGTATTTTGGATGTTGCTATATTTTTTTCTGTACAAAGAAAGCTGAAATACTTATAAATACCAAAATATATGCACTTTGTTGTTTTGAATGATGTAGAGAAAAGCGCTAAAAAATAACAGTATTTTTTAAATATGTAAATTTGATATGCAAATTAATTTGGAACTGTTCTGATTAAATTTTACTTTTTCCTATTTATTTTACTTAAAGAACTTGTCATATGAGAACATAATGCCAGGTTGACTAATATTTCAAATGAAAATTCCATTCAAATGTTGGAAATATTGTTTATTTAAAAAAATTGAAATATGCAAATTAGCTGTGAACAATATGCAAATTAGTTGTTGCTATTGTTCCAGGAGGTGGCAATACACTTTTAGAGGTTGTAATATCAAATTACATGTCTACAGAAGTGAAATAAACAGGACCAAAGTAAAGGTTAATCAGTGGAAATTTGACATTTAAAATATGTAAATTATGTAAATTATATGCAAATTAATGGTCTATTTTTAATGTTACTTACATTTTTTTTGATTTTCCAGATAGAATAATAGATTTTCCATGACATACAATCACAAATAATGAAAGTTGTGCAAAATAGACCACATTCAAGTGTTTAAATTACAAAAATGAAAAATATTTAAATTTTTTATGCAAATTATATGCAAATTAGATTGAAAAGTCTCCTTGAAAATTTATTTAAAAATGTGTGGAAGAATTGGTCTCCTCGATTCCAAAATATAACCGAAAAATTTTATGAACCTATCTTGTGTACTTTTTATTTTATGACTGTTTTTGTCTTCATTATTTGCATTTTTCAGCATTAAAATTGTCAGTTTTGGGCACATTTTAGTTCTGGGAAAATAGTAGTAAAGCACTAAGCTCCAGTGACAAAAAAATCGGTCAATCACCAACCTTTAAATGGCCATATCTCGAAAAGTATTGAGAATTTTTTAATTCTGTAAAAAGTTTATTGTTTCTTAAGCATTGTAGAAAGATTTAGCATCAAAATTAAAGAGGTCTGTGTACATTAAAAAAATCATGTAAAATCCCTACTGGGTATTTTTCAGATTTCGAAAAGGTAGTTTGAGCTTTTTTGTCGAAATGGGCCCAAATACCCATTTCAAGGGTCTCTATCTTGACATAAGTGAAGATTTCAAGACCTCTACCTTATTATTCTTGCCTAGTTAACTGGATATAATGCTTAAAAGTGTTCACAGCCAGATTTTTTAGTAAATAAAAAAAGTTTGGACTCGGGGAAATCGTGGGTTCATTTTATGGACTTAGTTTATTTTGCCTTTGTGACTTGGCTGTACTGCTATGAGAGTCCATGTTTGTAGATCTACAACGCTAATAGTAGTTCAGTTCACTGGATTCTGGTATGTGTCCCTCTTTAAGCACACTTGGTAGAACATATCTGTGTAGCATCGCCTTGATATAAAGAGAATTGGGTCTGGTTCGTCCAAATGTAGATGGGGTGTATACCCTTTTTTCAAAAATGTAAAATTTTCGACAATTTTTCTATATTTTTATGGATTTTCAGGTTTTAAAAATTGATTTAGACCCCAGAAGTTATAAAATACCCTTTATTATTGAGTACGGTACAACTAATTCTGAGAACATTTCTGTTTTACTTTCAGCTCTGAGCCTTGGCTGTTTAGAAATTCTATCCATTTTTCAAGCGTCATTGTCCAAATTCGAGGTGTCGGCTACACCTGCGGAAAGTTAAGAAAAGGCATATGCTGGACAGAAAACAACCTGCAAAGCCAATTACTTGTGATATTTCTTTCCAGAATAACTAGTTTGGTGAAGAAATGGGGAAATGGTCCTCAATTAATGATTAATATCTATATTCTGACTATATTACACCCCAAAATATGCCAAAAACGGACAAAATTCAAAACTACCATTTCACCAGCATTATACAACAAAAATGGTCATAACTCGAAAAATATTCAGAAAAAATTGATGTGGTAAAAAACAGATGGTACACAAATTTATTTGCAACTAAAATAAATACATTTTATCAGTATACTACATCAGAGTGGGGGTTTAATATTGAAAAATCTACCCCTCCCCCTTATTTTTGGAAATTGTTTGGTCTTTGACTTTGACATGCACATTTGTAGTAATTGACAGGAATGACTACAGTCAAATTGCTAACGGTCTTGTAATGGTACAAGAGGAGACAGAAGCACCTAATATGAAGAAAATGAACAATTTTTTGTTAAAAAACATGTATTTACAATATATATGTGGCCTCCAAGCTCTCCACCCCTTATGGCCACAACTGAACCACCCTTGTACATGTAAGCCTATCACAGTGCTCTGCAATAGAAGTGAAGATACCCGGCTAGTGAGTCTTTTTCTCTCTGGCATTTGAATAAAAAAAAATGTTTATTGCTTGCCTACAGATCAAAGTTTGAGGAAATAATTCAAACACAATACAGATAATTTCCAATACTTTATTGTTCTCACTCTTAACAGAAGATACAGTGACATTAATTTTGTTCATGATAATCAAAAACATTTTTCTAATCTACTAGAATATGTGGCCTCCATCCTCCCTTACTAGCCACTACCTTACCACCTTTTAAATGGAATGACAAGACAAGACCGTCAAATTTTTTAAATGAATAACAAGAGAATGACAAGACAATGTTATAAATTTATTTATTGGTTCTTAACACCACATCAGCACCTAAGTATATCATGGCGAGAAAACAGTGGAAAGTAAAAAGTCATTATCAGTTATGAAGTAAAAAGATTGAATAAAAATAATAATAGAAAATGTTATAAATAAACTTCATCTTTATTTTGAGTTAAGGAGTACATGTAATGTGACACAGTATTGAATTTTTTTATTTGTATTTGACCTGTACATGCACATTTAGATGTTTCTCTGTTGATCTGTACTCTCTGACAATCCAATTTTCCTGTGTTCTGGGAGGTAATAATAATAACTTCTGAGCTGACAATAATTTTTGGGAGGTATAATTTCTGAATCTGGTGGGAAGAACAGCTGGTATTTGTCTGGATCTGAAATAGAAAAAGAAGAGATAGTCCTCACTAGGAAACTGCTGACTGGAGCATAACTACCATATCTGGTAATATTATCTTTTTGCTGCAGGCCAGGACAATTCAGGTGGCCGATCGTTCTGTTCACCTGGGGGTTACGCAAACAAAAATTAAGGCGAAATGGACGTTCAGTTAACTACAAGAATCCATCGGTTAACCAACTTTTTTACGAATGTCATTATAAGATGCCTAAGGAGAAAGTAGTGCACATACAAATATTAAATTTGTGCTTATTATTCAGCTGTAAGCATAGTTAGAAACATGCTGTCACAGTTTATGGAAAGTGAAATGCACTGTAGCCTGATGTGTGAGGGAGCCACTGCCAAATCAATTCTGGACCTATTCACTGCTACACATTCTTATATGCAATGCTGCCAATAGAAGAGGCACAACTCTATATTTCTGGTGATTGTGTATTTCTGCTTCGATGATATTTTTATTGTCAAAAGTCATTGCGTGTTACCAACAGAGGAGGCATAACTTTACATTGCCCTCCCAAACCCTCTCCCAGCACAGGCCTACGGCCTTCGGGATATGCCTGTGGCATATCGTGTTTGGATTTTTGGTTAACCAACAGGTTAATGAAACAAATTTACTTAACCTTCAGAATAGGTTAATGAACAACCGAATGGGTAACCCGTTTATAGGTTTACTAAAATATGGAATTGTCAAGGCCTGAGGCAGTAATGACATTTGGAAGGTAGGCTGGTCCATGGTTGCTGTCTTGAAGGCTGTCTGAATTTCTCTTAAGAAATCCTGAAAAAAAAATTAAACACATACCGTTCAGTTTTGAATAATAATGGAGCAACTGAAAAAGGGAATGTTAAATATGACAGAATACAATTCATTTTGAACATACATTGAAGTAAATCTTGGGAATTACTAATGATTGAAATTTATACTTTTTTGCTTGAGTTTACCTCACGCTTGCAGGTTTTTGAAATAGGAATCAATGGTGGAGACAGGGGAGGAGAAAAATAGATCCCCCCCCCCCCCATACATATGCTCAACTCGGACCTCCAGATACTATATATGCACTATGTCCATAACATATTTTAGACAAGTTTCTGAGGGAGGGCTCCAGGACCCCCATATAATTAAAATTAAACCATTTTGTGAATCACCGCTTCAACATTGACATTGAAAATACTCTTGAAAAATATCATTCCAGACCAAGGATGCTGAACAGAACTTGGGCTGCTAGCTGCGGGTCGAATGAGTAATGGCTGAAACTTTACAACACGCATTGGTGCATGTCAGCTTGTGTTTAGTTGGAAAACTAACTTGAATGTCCTGCCCCCACCTGGGGGCCTGGTGGCTCAGTAAGTAGAGATGCTGGTTACAAGCCAAGAAGTCCTCTGTTCGAATCTAACCTGCAGCAACCGTGTTGTGTCCTTGGGCAAGACAATTCACCCCCATGGGCATGGTAGCATTGTGTGCTAAGGCGGACTGCATATAGATCGTGCACTTGTTTGTCTTCAACCAATGCAAACTCTGCTTGTGTGGAGTTCATACGTTGAGAAGCTTGACAGTTGCTTGGTGGTTCTCTCCGGGTACTCTGGCTTCCTCCATCAGTAAAACTGTCCAACATGAGGTGACCCTGGCTGTCAAAAGTTCTGTTTTAACCCCAATAAATTAATAAATAAATCAATCCCCCCCCCCCCCCCCCCAAAAAAAAAAGAGGACATTGATGAAGTTGGTTTATGAACAAAAAACTCTGAATCAGTTGCTCTGGTTGATTGTCTGGAGTCTGACAGTCCCTTGTCATTGCTTGGTGGTTCTTTCCAGCTACCTCCACCATAAAACTGTCTATCACGAGGTGAGTGCTGTTATAACCCCAATAAATAAATAAATCTCCCCCCTCCCCCATCCCCCCCCCCCCCCCCCCCCCCCCCGCCAAAAAAAAGAAAAGTCAGCACATTACCAAACTCTGAATCAGTTGCTCTGGTTGTCTGGAGTCTGACAGTTGCTTGCCATTGCTTGGTTATTCTCTCTGGTTTCCTCCTCCATAAAAAAC
Organism: Pictodentalium vernedei; assembly: GCA_031216915.1. Classification (NCBI taxonomy): domain Eukaryota; kingdom Metazoa; phylum Mollusca; class Scaphopoda; order Dentaliida; family Dentaliidae; genus Pictodentalium; species Pictodentalium vernedei. The sequence continues at coordinate 117,084,527 of CM062297.1, read as the reverse complement.
TGACACGATGTGATCCTGGCTGTCGAAGGTGTTGTTAAAACCCAATAAACAAATAAATCCCCCCCCCCCCCCAAAAAAAAAAAGAATAAGAAGCCGGAACATTATTAATTAATATTGATGACATTACGTTTTGTGAACAAAAAACTCTGAATCAGTTGCTATGGTTGAATCGATTGTCTGGAATCTGACAGTTGCCTGCTGTTACTTGGTGGTTCTCTCCGGCTTTCTCCACCCATAAAACTGTCCGACACGAGGTTACCCTGGTTAATGAAAGTGTCATAAAATCCCAATAACCCCCCACCCCCACACCCACACACAAAAAGGTCTAGATGGTTGCTTGTCAATGATTGGTGGTTCTCTCTGGGTACTTCAGCTTCCTCCACCTGTAAAACTGACACAAGGTGACCCTGGCTGTAGAAAGTGCCATTATACCCCAATAAATACCCCCCCCCCCCCCAAAAAAAAAAAAGAAAGTCAAGACATTATCAGTTAATATTGATGACATTACATTATGTGAATTGAAAAAATCAAAATCAGTTGTTCTGGGTGATTGGAGTCTGACAGTTGCTTGCCATTGCTTGGTGGTTCTCTCATAGTACTTCGGCTTCTCCCAGCTGAAAAACTATTCAACACAAGATGACCCTGGCTGTTGAAAGTGTCAAAATCTCAATAAACCCCCTGCCCACCAAAAAAAAAAACAGTCTAGATGGTTGCTTGCCATTGCTTGGTAGTTCTCTCTGGGTACTCCGGCTCCTCCACCTGTAAAACTCTCTGACACAAGGTGATCCTGGCTGTAGAAAGTGTTGTTAAACCCCAATAAATACCCCCCCCCTCCCAAAAAAAAAGACATCAATTAATATTGATGGCATTACATAATGTGAAGAAAAAACTCTGAATCAGTTGATCTGGGTGCTTGCAGTCTGACAGTTGCTTGCCATTGTTTGGTGGTTCTTGTGGGGACTTCGGCTTCCTCCACCTGTAAAACTGGCCAACGCTAGGTGACCCTGGCTGTTGAAAGTGTCGTTGAATCCAAATAAATAAAATAAATCCACCTCCCCCTCCCCCCCCCATGAAAAAAAAACAAAAAACAAAACTGTGAGGGCATCAGTATTGATAACGTTACGTTATGTGAACAAAAAAACTCTGAATCAGTCGTTATGGAGTGTGGTTTACCTTTCAAAACATGATTTAACAGCCCCACACCCAACGTCCAAGCTCCATGAAAATTCAGAATTTGTAAAAAATAATTTAGGTCACCTCAGACGGGAGCAGGCCATATCACTTAATGCAATCGGCTCATTATAATCTCTACTATAAAAAATGATTTTAAATCATTTATTTAGCCGAATTCTATATTCTTTTCTTTGTTTTGGATTTAACTTTTAATAAAAGTTTAAGCAATTAAGGTAACACTTGCCGTACCGGTGCGTTTTTGTCCCACGGCCACGACATGGAAAAGTTTAAAATAAAATATTAAATCTATAACTTACCATTGGATAGTACCGGCGGGTGCTCCAAAATTTCCTTTAAATTTCCATGTTTTTTTTCCAGAATTTTATGCACTTTGAGATCATAGATATTGCAGTTTGAATGTTGCGATAAATGGTAGAGTGACGCTTCCAATGAATTACGTAAGCACCGGCCGAAATACGGATGATAATTTGCAGACGTCTTTTTGTTTCAGAAAAAGCGGCTTTCATTGGTTTCTTTAAAATGTCATCGACAGGCAATCCCTGACACTAACCAATCGTATCTTGTCTTATTTAAAAGCTTGTAATCTCCTCTCTAAAAATATCTTTGGTTCCGTTCGATCCACTTTCATAATCATTGTATTAATTGTAGTCAGTGTACTCGCACTAACTCCTGTTCAGTAAGTGTCAATTGGGATGACAAACATTGGAAACGTGTGTCACGGTATGTTGTTAGCGGGGAAAAGGCCATGCCGGTCCTTTCTCCACAGAGTCACTCTAGTTTATCAATCTCTATTTCAGAGGAACAAGAACAGGGTGATGTTTCCGTGATGTCTTCCAAAAGTGTGCCTCCGTTGTCACAGTTAAATGAAGAGCTAGCAGCAAAAGTGCTCATGGAAATACGTCAATTGCCTAAGAGGTCCCTAGTAGGATCGACGGCGTTGACGTCCGCTAGCTCGCCCGGTGTAGCGTCCATTCATCGAATGGTTCGGCAGCCAGGTTCGTCCGTTGCGGTCCAGGAAGATTTGGGTGATGCAAGCACTATAATAAGACAAAGTGCACACCCAGTGACGACGGATCAGAGGAGAGAACGGAGGAAGCCTATTAGTCCGCTTCCTAGCTCGTTCAGATCCATCCGGGCTGCGAGCGAGAGAGGTCTCTCTCTCGTACAACAACATCTGGGACCCGATGTTGTGGTACAAAATGTTTCGCATTCGGAGCATAGGTCCGCCGCTCGGGACGCTCCGTTATATAGACAGTCCGGAGAGACTGTCGATAAGGCTTCCTCATCCTCACGGCAGCGCACACGACTGCACCTTGGCTACGTGACCTCGGATATCCAGCCAGCTTCGCCAATCAGGGATTCCACAACGACCAGGTCACGCCATCCGGTAGCCAGGGACACGAGGCCTGTAGACTCCAGACGTTCGTATAAGAGAAGTATGCAGGAGTCAACGTACATGGAGCTTCCAGCGGCAAAGCAACGTAAGACCGCTACTCCACAGGCCTCAGTGACGGACGTGCTATCCCAAATAGCACAACTTTTCGCAGCATCCCAGCAAACGACAGAATCTCTGTCGGATCAGGAATTATCTGACGACGCTGGGTCGGTACGCTCCGCTGAAGCATCAGGTACGGACGACCGAGAACTTCATAGGGTCTGACAGGATGGCAAAAGGGATTCGGAGGATTTGGAGCTTTCCCTTTCGGAACAACATAAAGCTGCCATAGATTTCATCCGGCATTATCTTCCAGAGGTTGTTCCGTCGGACCAGAATGCTGCGATGCCAGATAAGAGACTGATAGCATCATTGGACACAGAATTTTTTGATCGGTTCAGGGACATCGTTCCTGAGTTTCCGACACAGTCCAATAATGTCACAAGAACATTCGAATTATTGAACGACGCTATATATAAGCTTTCTACCAAAACAGGCAAGTCTGGTTTGTTGTCCGCAAATGCTCTAAATCTGCCTTTCATCAATTCAAGGAATAAATTCGAAACGGCAGGACAGGGCATACCGAGAGTTCCTCTGCATCTAGACGGTGAGGCTGAAGACTTGGAATTGTCTATACCGTCGTCTATGTCAATTCCAACTGCGACGTTGGAAACGACAATAATGTCTAACAGAGTTAACTTAGAAGCTTTATCATACGCAGACCACCTTACTAAGGCGTTATCATTACGTCTTCAAGGGAAAGAATTCCAGGATATACAATCCTCATTAAGACTTCTTTCAAGGGCAGTAGCTTATTCCACGTATAACTCCGCCCTTTCAGTGGCAAACCTGGAGTTGGTTAGAAGTGATGCAGCCCTAGCTACATCCACGCGCGTGGATAGTAAGGGAAGAAATCTCTCAGAGTCGCTTCGGTCTCCGGAGAGCTTCTTTTCGACGGCAAGCTTTCAGCAATCTATGATAAGATAACTAAGAAAGCTTCGGATTCTCTGCTATTCAAATCCGCTTCCAAAAAGTCTGATACAGCAGAAAAGAGTAAGACAGGCACTTCTGGGTCAAGTATGCCCAAGAGAAGTTCCTATAGAGGTTCTTATACGTCCTCTAGGTCTTATTCTAGAGACCGTCAAGGCAGCGACTCACATGTGGGACGTTATTCTGGCCGAGATAACCGGTCAGACGTCCCTAGGTCGACGGGATGAGGTGCGGGTCGTGGAGGACGTAGTTTCTCCTTCGGCAAGCCTCGCAGGTCCAGGAGGTGATGGTTTGAACCTCTATCGTGTTCCGGTAGGCGGAAGATTATCGAGTTTTATAAATGAGTGGGCGTCAATTACGGACAACCCCTGGGTCCGAAGGGTAATTTCGGAAGGACTAAGAATATCCTTCAAACGAAAGCCTCCATTAACTCGAAGTCCAAAATGGACTCAGCTTCCGTCAAATCCGCAGAAAAGAGATGCTCTTTTATCAGAAGTACAGTCTCTTCTGACGAAGAACGCGGTAGAGGTCGTAGAAGACCAGGAATCACCGGGTTTCTACAGCCATCTGTTTCTGGTTCCGAAACCAGATGGCTCGTTCCGTCCAGTCATAGATCTGAGCTGGATAAACAAGCTGATCGTCGCTCCGAAGTTCTATATGGAGACAATTCGATCAGTCAGAGCGAGTATTCGGGTGAACGACTATGCTACAAGCATAGATCTCAAAGATGCGTACTTTCACGTCATGGTACATCCGACATTCAGAAAGTATCTACGCTTCGCAGTCCTAGGAGTTGTATATCAGTTCTGAGCGATGTGCTTCGGTTTGAACCTAGCGCCCTGGGCTTTCACTCGAATAATGAACTCGGTAATGATACATTTCCGAGCTCATTCGTCTGCGGTAACGTCGGCCTACCTGGACGACATTCTTCAGAGGTACGGCAACGAGTTAACGCTTCAGAACGATGTGCAGAATCTGCTTCTATTACTCCGACATCTCGGTTTTATAATAAACGAGAAGTCAGATCTGGTGCCGTCCAAGTCATTCACTCATCTTGGAATGAGCTTCGAGACGCACAACAATCTCGTTCGTCTGCCGTTAACCAGAGCGAAATTAATCAGTTGTTACGCTCGCTATTGTCTTTACTCAGACAAAGTCACAGCGAAAGAGTTCATGAGACTGATAGGTCTGTGCGGAGCCGCTGCGGATCTCATTCCGATGGGGCGGTTACGCACTCGTCCTCTCCAAATTTTCTTGACTCAGAATTGGAGTGTAAAGATTCATTCACTCGATATAGACGTTCTCTTGTCAAATCAAGTAAAACAAGAGATTCAGACTTGGGCAAACGTTCAGTGGTTGACTCGGGGAGTTCCACTGCAGTTGCCGGATCCGAGTTTTAAGATTATGACGGATGCCAGTCAGACAGGTTGGGGTGCAACATTGATCCCAACGGATTTGAAGTGCCAGGGTCTTTGGGATCTGCAGTTTCTAGGCAAGCACATAAACATCAAGGAAATGATGTCAATTTGGCTTGCACTACGTCATTGGATGAACATTATTCAGAAAGCACATGTCCAAATCCTGTCCGACAATACGACAGTAGTAGCGTATATCCGGAACCAGGGAGGCACTCATTCCGTTCCGTTATTCAATTTGACGGAAAGAATCCTTCTGTTTGTTCTAGAACACCAAGTTCTGCTTTCGGTCCGTCATATTCCGGGTCGTCTGAATGTATTAGCAGACTCCCTTTCACGGGAGGGTCGCTTGTTGCCGTCAGAATGGACTCTCAACAAGCAGGTATTCAATCAGATTTGCTACCAATGGGAGCGGCCAATGATAGACTTATTTGTGACACAACTCAACAGTCAGTTGCAAACGTATGTGTCACCATGTCCGGATCCCCGAGCATATGCAGTAGACGCTCTATCGGTCTCGTGGGACGGAATGATAGGATATGCGTATCCTCCAGCGCCGTTGATTCAGCAAATATTGCTAAAGATAAAACAATCACAATGCAAAATTCTGTTGGTAGCATCTCTGTCTCCACAGAGACAGTGGATAAATCTACTCAGGTGTCTGCTGTGGGACTTACCGCAAAAACTTCCTCCACGAGAGGATCTTCTTTCGCAGGGGAAATCGCGTCAACTACATCACAACCCACAAAGTCTCAACCTTCACGTATTTCCGTTGTGCGGTCCTTCATGCACGGCAAGCATTTTACAGGATGAGCAGTGGACGCGATTTCTAACTGTAGGAGGACCTCCTCTTCGCTAAACTATGCAGCTAAGTGGAAGGTCTTTCGGCATTGGTGTAGGGATCATTCTGTTGATATTTTTGATCCCTCCATACCAGACATTGCAAACTTTCTAGTATACTTGTTTGGCGAGATCAAACTGCAGCCTGTTACTATTAAAGGTTATAGGTCTATGTTATCTGATACCTATGCACACCATGATAGTTTACAAATTGGATGTAATGTCTCTTTATCTAAATTAGTTAGAAACTTCTTGAAAATAGACCTAGAACCCTTAGATTAATTCCTAAATGAAATTTAGCTTGGGTTCTTCTTAAACTAAAAGAAAAGCCATTTGAGCCTCTTGAGACAGTAGATTTCAAATTCTTGTCTTATAAGACAGCATTTCTCTTAGCTTTCTCTTCTGCTAGAAGAGTCAGTGAGCTTCATGCACTATCTGTGGACGATTCTCACTATCGTAGTGTCGGGAACACCATTACCTTTACTCCTAATGTTGGTTTTTTGGCTAAGAATCAGGCTCCTAATAAATATCCGGAACCTATTGTTATTAAGGCCCTTCCATCTTCAGACGGGCATAGGCCTTTACTCTGTCCGGTTAAAGCTTTACGTATTTATAAACGAAGATCTCAGTTTATCAGAAAGGGACGAAAACGCTTCTTTCTGTCTCGGATGCCTAATAGAAAGGACATTACGGTCCATTCTATTGCTAGATGGATTCAATTAACTATCTGTGCTGCTTATGATAATCTATCTTCAACTCAGCAGTCTGTGCTTAAGATTTCGGCTCATGAAGTAAGAGCTCTTTCTACATCTTGGGCTTACGCAAATAGTGTTGCTATTACAGATTTAATGAAGGCTGCATATTGGTCTCAGCCATCCACATTCACGAATTTTTATCTCAGAAATATTTTCTGGTTCATTTCTGGAGACCTGCATTGTTTAGGTCGGTTATCTGTTGCTCAGAATGTCGTCCACTAAACAGTTGCAACTATAGTTATGCAGGCTTTCTGTTCCAGCAGTTACTCCGTCCTGCTGCCCTCTTCGCTCTGGGCTATTTGACCCAGGGGAAGGGGTGGGGGAGGGTGTTCCCTTAGGTCACCTGCTTTATAGTGAAAAGCAAGGGGACAGCTCCTCCGGAGTCAGTAATTCTGAGTCGTTACCGGGATGGTTTTAAAGTGTAAAGTTAATGTTTAAAAATTCATTCATGTCATATTTTTAAAGTGTAGCTCGGTGTGAAGCATTTGTATATGTCACGTGTCAAACGGGCGTTAATATACAATCCTCGGACACTTTTAAAGAGTATAAAGAGTCTCAATTCTCTGGACTAACTTTATTTATTGGCTTACTTTAAAAATAATTAGTATAAAGGGTTATACTGGATGTTAATAGAGAACATGAATGTTATTATACTCAATTATGGAGGGTGTTGTGTCTCTAATTTATCATAAATAAGAAAGATACATGTAAAGCCTAATACTCCTTTTCTCCTCGAGGGGATGACTCTATTTTATATAGTTGAGCTTATTGGATTTTCCTCTATGTCCTAGGCCCTCCAGCCTTTTTACTATTCAGCTATGTCTGGGTCATTGGTACAGTATAAAAATGTTAAAAAATTTATAGTAATTTATATATTTTTTATACTTACCAATGACCCAGACAGGGATGGCCCTCCCAGGAGTTGGGAACTCATACCTCCCCGCTGAGTACATAGCGCTGACCAGGCACTGCTTGTAAGAATGATAATTGGCGCCAATTTCAAGACCTCCTTGACACTGCGCATGCGCAGTGGAGGGAAAGTATGGAGGACCATTTAGGAGATGATTTTTTCGGTTTTAGATGCAAATTTTGGGGATTGGGGGGCAAAATTTGTGTTTGGCCCTAGATTTTTGAGAGTTAGCACCAGCTATGTCTGGGTCATTGGTAAGTATAAAAAATATATAAATTACTATAAATTTTTTAACTTTTTTACGAAATTATTTCATGTTGCCTTTTTTTGAGGCATGGCCCTTATGTTGTCATTCTTGCTATGAATGTACCATCCTTGTTCAGTGTTTCCTCTCTCCCTTTCCTTTATTCCCCCCTAACTATTCTCCCATGCTTTTGGCATATTTTTTGTAATGTTGATTACTAAAATTTCTTGGGAGTTTTGGCTTGGTAACAGAATAATATTCTGTTTTTCCCCATGTTTACGTCCTCACCCTTGGGTGTTTAGACGCTTTGGTCTGCATCTACCATCCGATGTTCTGCAGTTTCTTCTCTGGAAGTCTGATTTCGGGCCATGTTTATCAGTGCCTGGAGTCATGTTTCCAGTTTTTGTACACTTTTTGTGTATGTTGACAGCAGTTGCTTCTGATAGTGATTACTTGTCCTCTGCTTAGTTCAGTTCATAGCAAGATACATTAATATTGTCCGTAAGTATTACATTCATTTTTTGAAATGGTTTTAAAATTTTTGTCCACACTTAGGCTTTTTTGGGATCCATTTGGGCTCATTGTTCCCATTGGGAACTTGTGCTCTTCTGAAAATTTTTTCAAAAATTCTTTTTTTTTTTAAATTATTTTCTTTCGAAATGCTATAATGGATTATATTATATTATGTATCTTTGTTTCAAGGGTTAGTGCGAGTACTATGACAGTGTATATTTTTTCTTGATGAAAAAATATTGTTCAGATTGTAATGCGAGGAAATCTTCCTCTAATTCTCAGGTTCATTGTGTTTCTTGTAGTCAGTGTATTCGCACTAATTCTTGCTCTGTGTGTGTTGATTGGAATGACAACATTGGAGACGTGTGTCACGGTATTTTGTTAGCGGTGAGGGGTCCTTTCCGGTCCTCTCTCCGCAGGGTCACTCTACTTTATCAGTCTCTGTTTCAGAAGAACAAGAACAGGGTGATGTTTCCGTGATGTCTTCAACAAGTGTGTCTCCGTCGTTGCAATATTAGGGCTAGTGGCTAAGTGCTCAAGGTAATACGACAAATGCCGAAGAGTTCCCAAGTAGGATCAAAGGCATTGATCGTCCGCTAGTCCGCCCGTTGTCGAATGGCTCGGCAGCCGGGTTCGTCCGTTGCGGTCCAGGGAAGCAGTTTGGGTGATGCGAGCACTATAAAACATCGAATGTGCACACCCAGCAACGACGGATCTGAGGATAGTAAGGAGGAAGCCTGTCAGTCCGGTAGCTAGCTCATCCAGGTCCACCCGGACCGCGAGCGAAAGAGGCCCCATCTCTCTTACATCAACATCTGCGCCACGATGTTGTTGTATGTTCGTTCGTTAGTCAGAGCTTACGTCCACTCCTCCTGCTCGGGACGCTCCGTCGCATAGACAGTCCGACGCGGCTGTTATATTGGCTTTCTCATCCTCACGTCAACACACCGACCGCACCTTGGCTATGTGACCACAGATTTCCAGGGGACGTTCGCATATTATATAAATGCAGGAATGAACGTCCCTGGTGCTCCTGCTTCGCCCACCATGGAATACACGTCGACCAGGTCACTCCATCTGCTAGCCAAGGACACGGGGCCTTTCCAGTTGGGACGTTCGCATATTATATAAATGCAGGAATGAATGTCCCTGGTGCTTCCAGCGGATAATTACATAGGACCGCGCCTCCACATGCCTCATTCAGTAATGTTACCGTGATGTCTTCGAAAAGTGTGCTTCCGTCGTCACAGTCAAATGAAGAGCTAGCGATATAAGTGCTCATGCAGATACGTCAATTGCCTAAGAGGTCCCAAGTAGGATCAACGGCGTTGGCGTCTGCTAGCTTGCCCGGCCTAGTGACCATTCATCGAATGGCTCAGCAGCCGGGTTCTTCCGTTGCGGTCCAGGAAGGAGATTTGGGTGATGTGAGCACTATAAAAATACAATGTGCACACCCAGTGACGTCGGATACGAGGATGGTACGGAGGAAGCCTATTAGTCCCGTTCCTAGCTCGTCCAGGTCCATCCGGGCTGCGATGTTGTGGTAGAAAACGTTCCTCAGTCGGAGCATACGTCCACTGCTCGGGACGCTCCGTTATATAGACAGTCCGGAGAGACTGCTCTTTGGGCTTCCTCATCCTCACGGCCGCACCTTGGCTACGTGACCAGTGATATGCAATCAACATCGCCGACCAGGGATTCTACGGCGACCAGGTCACACCATCCGATAGCCAAGGATACGAGGCCTTCATACTCCAGACGTTTGCATATAAGAAGTATGCAGGAGTCAACGACCAAGGAGCTTCCAGCAGCTAAATCCTGTAAGATCGCAGCTCCACAGGCCTCCATTACGGACGTGCAATCGCAGATAGCACAATTTATCGCAGCATCCGACAGAAACTCTGTCGGATGAGGAATTATCCGAGGAAGCTGGGTCGGTACGTTCCGCTGCAGGTTCAGGCACGGACAACCAAGAATTTTAAGAGGTCCGACAGGATGGCGAAAGGGGTACGGAGGAGTTGTAATTTTCCCTTTCGGAATAACATAATTGCCATAGAGTGCATCCGGCATTATCATCTGACGTTGTTCCTCTGGGCCAAAATGCTGCGTTGCCGGATAAGAGACTGATAGCGCCACTGGACACAGAATTGTTTAATCGGTTTAGGGACATCGTCCCTGAGTTTCCGACACAGTCCAGAAATGTCTCACGGACATTTGAACTATTGAATGACGCTATATATAACTTGCTACCAAAACAGGCAGGTCCGGTTTCTTATCGGCAAATGCTCTACATCTGCCTTTCATCAATTCAAGGAATAAATCGAAATGGCAGGACAGAGCATTCCGAGAGTTCCTCTGCGTCTAGACGACCAGGTCGAAGACCTAGTATTGTCTATACCGTCGTCTATGTCAATTCCAACCCAGACGTTGGAAACGACAATATCATCTAATAGGGCTAGCTTAGACGCATTATCGTACGCAGATCACCTTACCAGAGCGTTATCATTACGTCTCGAAGGAAAAGAATTCCAGGATGTACAACCTTCTTAAGAGTTCTTTCAAGGGCCTTAGCATTCTCCACATATAACTTCGCCCTTTTAGTGGCAATATGGAGTTGGTTAGATGTGACGTGGCCCTGGCCAGTAAGGTGAAAAACTCTCTCAGAATCGCTCCGGTCTCCGGAGAGCTTCTCTTCAATGGCAAGCTTTCCGCAATCAAAGATCAGATATCTAAGAAAGCTTCAGACACTTTACTGGTCAGCCATGTTTTGTATTATTAAACATAATGACGTCATTCCTTCCTTAAGCGATTGGTTGCAATCAGGAAATCCCTGGTTGAAACCTAGGAAGGAATGACGTCATTTTGTTTAAAACCTCTAGGTCTTACTCTAGAGACCGTCAGAGTAGCGACTCAGGTAGGGGTGGTAATACTGGCCGAGACATCCGGTCAGACGCCCCTAGGTCGACGGGGCGAGGTGCGGGCAGTGGAGGACATGGTTTCTCCTTCTGCAAGCCTTGCAGGACCAGGACGTAATGGTATTAACCTCTATCGTGTTCCAGTGGCGGAAGACTGTCAAGTTTCTCAACCAATTGGGAGTAGATTATGGATGTCCCTTAGGTTCGAGGGGTGATTTCGGAAGGACTGAATTGTCCACAGGAAAACGTCCGTTAACTCGAAGTCCAAGATGGACTCGGCTTCTGTCAAGTCCACAGGAAAGAGGCTCACTTCCATCAGAAGTCCAGTCTCTTCTGGAGAAGGTCGTGAGCAGGAACAGGCATATTTTCAGATTGGAATGTTGGAAGAAATCGATTGTGAATCCGCTGGTGCTGATAACTTGAGTTTTGGGGGTGTTATTTAAACAGAAAACACACAGGAAAAATTGAGGTGGACGGAGGACGCTGATTTCAAAAATTTCTTTGAACGTTACGTCATTGACGCTGAAAGTCTCCAACTGAAAATCGATGATGGAGTCTCAATATTCTGCGTTTTGCCTGGCACGTCATTGGTGTGGAAAATACCTGATTTGAAGATCATCAGAAAATATATTTACTATTGTGCTTGACATTCCAAACCCAAAGTTGACTACGCTGTTCAGTAAATTTGAAAGGACTGGAGTGGAACGGAGAGTCAGGGTGTACTGACGGCGATTCAAGTTCAGCTAACGCGACTATAAAACCGGCTACACGAAGACTGTTTAAAATGTGTACCGACTGAGAAAAAAGCAGTATCGGAGCATCAGTCTACTACCTGCCACATGAAGACTGTTCAAAATGTGTACCGACCGAAATGTATTTGTTACGTGGACTGTTTAATATGTCTACCAACTAAATTTTTTGAAGTATCAGAGCAACAGTCTAATATCTTCCATAGCAATTGTGCGACTGGACAAGTTGGCAGAACTTTTCTCATATCATAAGGAGTCTGCGCAAGACTTGTTGCGCTTCAAGAACACCAACAAAAGAGCGAATGAATGGAAGCGAAACCCCCCTTCGTGATTAATATTAGGACTGGAAGCGCAATGAATCGTGCATCGCCCGGAACAAAACGGGTAGAACCTTCAAACTGCAGCACCGGCCTACACGTTGAGTTGATATTTTCTCCCATCATAGCCCATCATAGCCACACTGTTGGAGCTCGTATTTATGAACTGATCTTCACGAAACTTCTTGGGTACCTTTGTTTTCACCTTGGGACAGGAATGAGTATATTTTGGGGTTCAGTCAGACCCACTCTGGGACTCAAAGATTTCTTTTCTAGTTTAGCATCTGATTGTCACCCACCTTTACAATACTTTACCTATACATTTGTTACAGGCTACGGTCAATATTTATGTACAATACTTTATATGTACCTTTGTTATCAGGTCATTACGTAGATGTTTGTCATTGCTGTGTCACATACTATACATGTACATGTCTTGACAAGTTGAGCTACAGTGTCATTGACACTTTCATCTTAAACATAGGATGAAAAATGTAAAATAACAAATTTTGATATCATGTGTTTTCTGTAAAGAGTTAAAATCTGTTCATTGGAAATGGTCTACAGTACGGCTTCCGTGGACTGATCACTTTCCACGGGTGGGCAATATTTCCACAAGTGCAAAAATATTAGATCCCAAACACTAATTATAGGAAATATAACCATAAAAAATTTAATTAATGAAGCACCGGGTAGTGTTCAACCGATGATCGGAACCGGCCACCACAATCGGCCGATTATGGGCAATCGGATGACAATGGCAATGGCTCCTGGAACATCGGTTCAACCGATTGTTGCCAAGCAATTTGTGATTTGTCTGAATCGCATTTTATTATCTTCTGCAATTGGTCAATTGTTAATGTAAAAATGATGTCGATGATACCATTCAATAAAGTTGAGAAACAACCACAATGTGTATTCTTAATCTCTCTTTACGGGATATACGTGTTAAACAACATGTAAAGCTTACAACTGAGCACACTTGCAGCAATCGCCAGTTCATACCGGAAAAGTAAAGGATGCACTCCATTGGATCAGGTTGCAGTAAAAATTACCAGTCGCGCACATGTGGGCGGTGAACGTGGCTCTGAGAGCCACGTTTACTGCCCAAGTGTGCGCGACTGGTAATTTTACTGGGACCCCAGTCAGCGAAGTTTAACACTTCGAAAAATGTTCAGTTTAATGTAGTTCTTTCGAGCCTTGACTTGTCTTGTAGTACACGGTATTACAATCGGAATCGGCATCAGAATCGGCCGATTGTGGGCTCAAATAACCGGTAATCAGTCAGCGACCATTTTTGGTAAACGGTTGGACACTAGCACCGGGTACAACCCGGTGCTTCATTAATTAAAAGTTTGCTGATAATGATTTTTATTACCTGATAAACAAATGCATGGGCATCATTGTTCATGCATGGATTTCGACCAGTCAACGATGACTGTACTGTAAATAATACAATGCGTGTACGAAAATTTGAACAATACACAAGGAATTATAAGCGACAGCATTCCAAGACTTCAATCTAATCAAACTTCTCTTTCTCAGAATTTGTATGTAAACAACATAATTCAATAAACTTCAACGGCCAGTAACGCAACTCACTATCTTCTCTCATGCATTCCATGGAGAATCGTCAGATTGACTTAACTATTACTCCTTTGAAGTTGCATTTCATGTGTACCAAACTCAAATAAATTTGATTATTGCTACAAGCTTATTTGAGGAATCAGGTAGTATTTTTGGAATGCATAATTACAGTACGTGGAGAGTGTATTATCGCTGAATCACCCGCAGAGTGGAGATTCCACCCAAGCACTAATTGCAAATTTGTTGCAAAGCATAACCAGCACAAGCAAAGTTTCAGCCAATGGACCTCCGGGTTAAACCCGGAGGTCCATTGGCTGAAACATTGCTTGTGTTTTTTGTCGATATGTGCAAAATTTGAAAGTTATAGCTTGGGTGATAACTCCACTCTGCAGGTGATTTAGTTACAATCCACTCTCCATGTACTGTACTGTGCACCAGTGGAGCAGATGTTCATTGATATTTTTCTTGAAAACATTTTCTCGATGTGGGGACTCAACAATAGAGTGCTTCACCTCAAATGGCAGTGAGCTCTATACAACGTGCCTCCCATTTTCAACTTCAAAAGACTGTATTTTGTATAATTTCTACTTTTCTTTATTGAATAGTGGGAACCGCAATAACAAGACTTTCAAGCCAAAGAAAAATATTCCAGAAGGGACACACCAGTATGATCTTATGAAACATGCAGCTGTTACATTGGGTAGTGGTAATTTGAGGTTGGCGGTGATGCTACCAGAAGGAGAAGATTTGAATGAATGGGTTGCAGTGAACAGTGAGTTGGTAGTCATAGTTGGTTCAACCACCCATCCATCATAAGCGTCAATAGATGCATCCTCTTTTAGTCATCCATACGTTACAATATTATGATTTTTATGCACCCCACCCACCCCTTCAAATTTTTCGTGATGCCTATAGCAGCAGCTTTATACTTTCTAATTTGGTCTGATCCATAAAAATTATTCAATAGACCAATCATGTTCATACTTCACACAAAGATTCCTTATGACGTAAAGGTGTGCTGTGACCTTGAACTGGAGTTCAACCGATGATCAGAACCGGCCACCACAATCGGCCAATTGCGGGTAATTGGATGACAATGGTGGCAATGGCCCCTGGAACATCGATTCAACCGATTGTTGCCATGCATTTTCTGATGATTCATAAACTGCATTTTATTATCTTTTGTAATTGTTCAATAGGTAATGGAAAATGATACAGTGGAACCCTGTCAATTGAATAGCCACTTTGACAATGAAAATTTTTCAATTAACAGGAGTATTCAATTAACAGGGATTGTGTCACTTTCCTGTATTCTAGAGATAAACTTAGCATTTATTCTATTTTATCTTGTTTGACAGAGCTCCATGAGCTCTGTCAAACAAGATATAATAGATTAAATGCCTATATTGGATGTATTGAGGCCAAATAGATCTGTAGCCAAAGGAAAACTGGGGAGAGCCAGGGTAATTTCTCGACATGTTACAAGCTTTTTATTCAATTAACAGGAGTTTACTCTATAACCTATATTCAATTAATAGGTAAAATTTGTACAGGAGGTATGGTAAATGGTTTTGTGTTGGGAAATTATATTCTATTAACAGGGATATACAATTAAGAGATATCCAATTAAGTGGGCTCTCTGTATTAATGATACCATTCAATATAAAATTGAGAAACAACCACAATGTGTATTCCCAATCTCTCTAGAGGTGAAGGTTGCACTTAATTGAATCAGGTCGCAGTAAAATTACCAATTGCGTGCACTTGGGTGGTACACGTGGCTCTAAGTGAGGGCCACGTGCACCGCACAAGTGCGAGCGAGTGACAATTGCGACTGGTACGTGATTTCTGCAAGTACACTCAATTGTAAGCGTTAGTATGTAAACACTGTAAGATATGTCCAGTTTAATGTAGTTCTTTCAAGCCTAGACTTGTCTAGTAATACACGGTATTACAATTGTAATCAGCATCGGAATTGGCAGATTGCAAGCTCCAATAAGCGGTGATCAGAGGCCGTTTTTGGTAGTCAGTTGAACACTACCTTGAACCAAGGCCACATCTTAGGTCAAGATCACAGACTGTTAGTTTGTTTTGCCATTCTAACTTTGTCTAGCCATGAAAAATTATTCATTGGATCGATCTTTGTTCATACCCAAGTTCAAGGTCCCAGACCATTAGTTTTTAGTTCCTCCATTCTAATTTGATCCAGCCCTTAAAAAGTCAGTCGTTGGACTGATCTTGTTCAAACTTCAGACAATGATTGCTTGTGGTTCAAGGTGTGTCCTGGCTGTGACCCAATATCATACCTCCAAATTTAAGTCACAAGCTGTCTTTTTGTTTGTTACTCCATTCTAATATTGTCTGTCCACAAAAAATTATTATATGGACCGGTCATGTTCATACTTCACACAATGATTGCTTATGACTCAAGGGTGTGTCCTGACTTTGTCCCAGTATCTGTCACATTTCAGGTATGTATGAAATTGTTTATTCAGCAATAATCCTAATCTTTTCACAGGGGTCTTATAAAAACATCTCAATCTGTAATTCTCAATCTGTAATGAGTTAGCAATTGAAACCGAGACATCCGGTCAGAATTAAGAGCTTTTAATACTTTTTAGCTCACCTGAGCGAAGCTCAAGGGGAGCTTAACTAATCACTTTCTGTCCGTCGTCCGTCGTCCGTCGTCCGTCGTCCGGCGTCCGTCGTCCGTCGTCCGTCGTCGTCCGTCCGGCGTTAACTTTACATTATCGACTTCTCCTCCTAAACCACTAGCCCAATTTTATTCAAATGTTGGCTAAATGTTTATTACCTAATGCCAATTCAGATTTGTTCAAATGAAGTTGCCCCTCCTCCTGGGTGCTGCCACACCCCCAAGGGGCACCAAAATCTTTGTAAATCTTCTTCTCATGAACCAGCAGTAGCAGAGACTTGATATTTGGTGTGCAGCTTCCTTTTGAGGTGTAGACTCAGATTTGTTCAAGAGAAGTTTGTGGGGCTATACTTGACGTTGTTATGAGAGGGGCAAAATTTTTTGCCCCGCCCAAAATTTCTATTTTCCAAACCGAGAGGCTGATTTGAACCAAATTTTATGTGAGGGCTTATTGGGTCATGAGTACTTGATTTATGCAAAAAAAAATTTTCCCGCAGCCCCGTGGGAACCGCAGGAGCTAAAAATAGAAAAAATTTAAAACGCCCATATCTCCAAAACTGCACGGCACTGAGAATTTTTATTTGGTGTGCAGCTTCCTTAGGACCAACAGAAAGGATTGGTAAAAAAAAATTGCCATCGGTTTTATCATAGGGTACAGTTTCGGGACTTTGAAAAAGTGCTGAGTCAGCACTTTTTAACACTGTAGGCAATGGGAAAAACATTAAAAAATCTTCTTCTCCAGATCCAGCAGGCAGAATCTTTTGATATTTGGTATGCAACATTGTAGGGTGGATCTGATTCAAGTTTGTTCAAATCGGCCCCCTGGGTTCATATTTGGGCTCAGTATAGGAGCCCGATTTCGAACTTAGTGCATTTCACGCAAATTTCTTAAAAAATCTTCTTCTCCAGATCCAGCAGGCAGAATCTTTTGATATTTGGTATGCAACATTGTAGGGTGGATCTGATTCAAGTTTGTTCAAATCGGCTCCCTAGATTCATATTTGGGCTCACTATAGGAGCTTGAATTCGAATTTAGTGCATTTCAGGCAAATTTCTTCAAAAATCTTCTTCTCCAGATCCAGCAGGCAGAATCTTTTGATATTTGGTATGCAATGTTGCGGGGTAGATCTGATTCAAGTTTGTTCAAATCGGCCCCCTGGATACATATTTGGGCTTACTATAGAAGCCCGAATTCGAACTTAGTGCATTTCAGGCAAATTTCTTAAAAAATCTTCTTCTCCAGATCCAGCAGGCAGAATGTTTTCATATTTGGTAAGCAACATTGTGGGGTGGATCTGATTCAAGATTGTTCAAATCGGCCCCCTGGGTTAATATTTGGGCTCAGTATAGGAGCCCGATTTCGAACTTAGTGCATTTCAGGCAAATTTCTTAAAAAATCTTCTTCTCCAGATCCAGCAGGCAGAATCTTTTGATATTTGGTATGCAACATTGTAGGGTGGATCTGATTCAAGTTTGTTCAAATCGGCCCCCTGGGTTCATATTTCGGCTCAGTATAGGAGCCCGATTTCGAACTTAGTGCATTTAGGCAAATTTCTTAAAAAATCTTCTTCTCCAGATCCAGCAGGCAGAATCTTTTGATATTTGGTATGCAACATTGTGGGGTGGATCTGATTCAAGTTTGTTCAAATCGGCTTCCTAGATTCATATTTGGGCTCACTATAGAAGCTCGAATTTGAACTTAGTGCATTTCATGCAAATTTCTTAAAAAATCTTCTTCTCCAGATCCAGCAGGCAGAATCTTTTCATATTTGGTAAGCAACATTGTGGGGTGGATCTGATTCAAGTTTGTTCAAATCGGCCCCCTGGGTTTATATTTGGGCTCAGTATAGGAGCCCAAATTTGAACTTAGTGCATTTCAAGCAAATTTATTAAAAAATCTTCTTCTCCAGATCCAGCAGGCAGAATCTTTTGATATTTGGTATGCAACATTGTGGGGTGGATCTGATTCAAGTTTGTTCAAATCGGCTTCCTAGATTCATATTTAGGCTCACTATAGAAGCTCGAATTCGAACTTAGTGCATTTCAGGCAAATTTCTTAAAAAATCATCTTCTCCAGATCCAGCAGGCAGAATCTTTTGATATTTGGTATGCAACATTGCGGGGTGGATCTGATTCAAGTTTGTTCAAATCGGCCCCCTGGATTCATATTTGGGCTCACTATAGAAGCTCGAATTCAAACTTAGTGCATTTCGGGCAAATTTCTTCAAAAATCTTCTTCTCCAGATCCAGCAGGCAGAATCTTTTGATATTTGGTATGCAACATTGCGGGGTGGATCTGATTCAAGTTTGTTCAAATCGGCCCCCTGGATTCATATTTGGGCTTAATATAGAAGCCCGAATTCGCACTTAGTGCATTTCAGGCAAATTTCTTCAAAAATCTTCTTCTCCAGATCCAGCAGGCAGAATCTTTTGATATTTGGTATGCAACATTGCGGGGTGGATCTGATTCAAGTTTGTTCAAATCGGCCCCCTGGATTCATATTTGGGCTTAATATAGAAGCCCGAATTCGCACTTAGTGCATTTCGGGCAAATTTATTAAAAAATCTTCTTCTCCAGATCCAGCAGGCAGAAGCTTTTGATATTTGGTATGCAACATTGTGGGGTGGATCTGATTCAAGTTTGTTCAAATCGGCTTCCTAGTTTCATATTTGGGCTCACTATAGAAGCTCGAATTCGAACTTAGTGCATTTCAGGCAAATTTCTTAAAAAATCTTCTTCTCCAGATCCAGCTTCAGAATCTTTTCATATTTGGTAAGCAACATTGTGGGGTGGATCTGATTCAAGTTTGTTCAAATCGGCCCCCTGGGTTTATATTTGGGCTCCGTATAGGAGCCCAAATTTTAACTTAGTGCGTTTCAGGCATATTTCTTAAAAAATCTTCTTCTCCAGATCCAGCAGGCAGAATCTTTTGATATTTGGTATGCAACATTGTAGGGTGGATCTGATTGTGATTCATGAACGTATTTATTTGTAAAGTTGATAGAATCTTAGACAAAATTTGCAGAAAAGATCTACTATAGAAGGGGTGGTATCCAGGGTGAACCGTTTACCCAAATCTAGCAGTACTAATGCATTATTCACACAAATCTTCGTTCAAATTTTATGACCCCTCATTGGAACACACGCATTCAGCTCATTCCAACAAAGGTCATATGCCATGTTTTCGAGACAAAGGAATAAAAATTTTAGTTATTCATGAAATTTTTAGGCAACTGTTGTCTGTTATTCACATTGCTTCATGAAATTTCAGTACTTTTAGAAGTTACCTCAGTAATCAAGGGTTAATTCCCCTTAATTAAATGTCACCTCTAAAAAACAACCACTTTGCATATCTTACCTTTTTACCAGCATAACTGCCAAAACTTGTCAGCATTCTTCGCAAAAATCGCTATTCAAATTTTAATTTTTGTCTCTTAAATATACATGTACTTATCGCTTGTAAATACCCCATTGGAATGAGCTTTTTGAGCTCATTCCAATGAGAGGTCGCACACCATGCTTTTTGAGTCAAAAAAGCAATTTTTTTAGTTATTCCAGAATTTCGTACTTAAAACACAGCTTTATGACTTCACATTAAAATGAGCTCTCTAAGCTTGTTCCAATCAACATTCACGCACTATGTCTTTCACACAAAAAATAAAATTTTCCATTTCTTCAGGAATTTTGTTTGCAAGAACACTCTTACCCCCCCCCCCCCCCCACAAACACACACACACAAACACACACACACACACACAAACACAGACACACACACCTAAAAGTTCGTCAGCAAAAAAACAGTTACTTCAATTTTTAAATGCATTATAGGAACAACTTGCCTAATCAAATTTAAATACTTTTGCATCATTCTGTATCTAGAACAAACCATTTACCATATCTTTACGCAAAATTCTCCAGCATCATTCACAAAAAACACCATTATTTATATATTCACATTTCTGTCTCAAAAATATACCTGATCTTCCCATACCCCTATTGGAATAAGCTGTTTGAGCTTGTTCCAATGATGATAAAAAAAAATAAAATTTGTGAAAATTTTTGTTTTCTTGCATGCAAATATATACATGTAGCACATGGAAGATATCCACAGTTGGGGAGAGATGTCCAAGGCTATCTCTTCACATTCCTTGTTTGTGCTTCATGCTAAACCAGTTTGTCTGCAGAGATAAATTTGCTTTATTAAAAATCATTGGAGATTGGCCACACACCAATGATTTTAAATAAAACTAATTTTAGGTAACAAATGTTGAACTTCAAACAAAATCTATCACTCAACCAGTTAATGTTGATGAGGCATGACATGGTGAAGGTGACCTAAAATACTTCTTAGAGTCACTTTGTCAGGTGAGCGATTAAGGCCACGTGGGGCCTCTTGTAATTATGTTAGTGTAAACACAATGGATTTTCCAATTCCAGAACAGGTAAAACGTTTTTGTCATGGTTTCAGTCTTCAAAGGGGCGGTCTCTCAAGGCAGGTCCATTATGGCATAAAAAACAAGTTGGTACCAGGTCACAGTGGTCTCTCAAGACAGGTGGTCCTTCCAGACAGGTGGTCTCCCATAGCAGGTCCATTATAGAGTAAAACCTATCGGTGCCTGGTGGATGTGGTCTCTCAAGACAGGTGGTCTCTCAAGACAGGTTTTACTGTATAGCAACTTGTATCTGACTCATTCTTGGTATTATTGTTGCCCACTATCAGAGAGTGTGATGTGTGTGTGTGTGTGGGGGGGGGGGGGTAGGGAGGGGGGGAGGTATTCTTGGTCTCAAGTTGGGACAGGCCTGATCTAGTTACAAAAATTAAAAATAAACTAAAAAAACCCTGCCCACATGAAACAGGAAACTAGTAGAAGTAGAAGATCTATTTTGTGGGGCCTGAACTTATTTGATTGAATTTCTTTTTGTTTTATTACATACTATCCAGGCCTGAAAATAAGCAGTCTGACATCTGTAGAATGAGGTTCCCAGAGGGTGAATTTGATGATGATATCCCATACAGAGGGACAATTTATCCTCTGGGTACTTCTTTCTATTTAGTTTTGAGATCCTGATTCAGATTGTGGTTCACAGAGGATAAATTTAGTGTTGCTACCCTGCTGTGCAGGGTAGCATCACTAAATTCACACTCTGGGGACCTCATTTTGCAGATGACAGTCTGCTTATTTTCTGGCTTGATACTATCACTATCATGCCTTATTTTTTTGGCTTGTATATGGAGAGCATCTATCTAATAGTCTTGTTAAGCCCCGACCTCCAAAGAAGGATTCAGGGGTATCAAGTGAAGCCCTTTATCCGTCCATCTGTACATACAAACATGGGCAGATAGTGGGCTTATTCCGATATTTTTTTGGGCAGAGTTATGTCCCTTTTCCAAGTCGGAAGATAAAAGGCAGCGGCATTCATGTCCCATTGTTACGGTGTGGAAATATAATGATATTGGTAACAGAAAGAAATCTGAGAATTAGCAACAATAACTATGAATTTCACTATTCTGAAATTTAATTTAAAAAAATGAATATAAAAAAAAAATCATATTAAGATCTTTTACACTAATTGGTTTACAGAAAATAAAAACATTGGTACTTATCAGTTATTGAATTAGTCCAAAATACAGTTTGACAGAATCCAGTAATCCTGTGGTGAAGTATCTCGTGAAGAAATTTTCCAGCTGGTGGTATTAAATCCAAGAATGTCTCTTCAGAAACAGTATCCCATAGATTTGTAATAAAATTTTCTCTTAAAAATTTCAGCAGTCTCCAATAAAATATAATAAAATGCTCCGCAAAATTCAAATGGAGTAAAAATCCAAGAAGTATTGGCGTCACAGGTAATTTCCAAATAATCCAGTAGAATCCTGGCTTTTCACAAAATAATATTCTGTTTCACAATCACAGAAAGTATAAATTCTCTTTTCCAAGACAAATAGATTCTCTTCAAAATTCTCTTTTGGAATCAATATTCCAAATTCACAAAGAAGCACTGCTTCCATAATAAATGCACTGTCCTGAAACAATAATAATCTCGATGGAAACAACTGAAGTGAGTCTTTCTGAAATGACTTTCTAAAAATGAGTTTCTGGAATCTGAATTCTGTTGACAAACCTTTATATAGTAACCAGATAGAATGTCCTAGAAGATGGAATGTCTACAAAGTTCTATCAGTTTCTAGGTGATTCTGTCATAATTCAAGTAAACAAGGTCCTTGACCTACTTAAACAATCAACAGCTATATGTACAATATATTAGTGTAACAAAGATGTAAACAAAGGTCACTCAGTGCAAATGAGTCAGACCAGCCAGAAAATGCAGAAAAAATATCAACCTCAATATAATATGGGGGCCATATAACACCCATTTGTTGGCCTGCTGTAATGGTGCTATGGTTTAATGGAGATGAGATAAGTTTCAATGATTCTATAACCTATATGTAATTAACAGGTCACATTTGTAATGAAGGTATGGTAAAGGTTTTGGTGTTTGGAGGTTTTATTCAGGTAACAGGATTTTTCAGTGAAGTGATATCCAATATATTAAGTGGGGCCCCTCTGTACTTAAATTTAAGCTAACTGGCCATCATAAGAGATAATAACCTAAACTTTCATTTGTTACCCCCAGACTCGGCTGGCTCAACTTTTTTTTATTGAACAGAAATTTTATCAAACTTGAATGATTGAAATAAATGATTGGCTATTGATTATATCTCATAAACTTTGTGGCAGACAACTATTTCGAAGTTCATCATTGAGTTTTCTTGCAATTTTATGAAATTACCATTTACTAATTGAAATCTTCCTCTTCAGTAACTTAATTTGAACAAGGGCTGAAATGGTTAAAGGGTTTTCTTGATCGATTAATCACATGGATAAATCTTGGTTAACGGATTAATCACTTGCCCTTGTAGGTAACTGAATAATTGTCTCAAAAACATAGCTTATGATCCCTCACTGGAACAAACTTGTTGAGGTCGTTCTAATGAGGGATCATAAGCTATGTTTTTGAGACAAAAATTGAAAATTTTTAGTAATTCCAAAATCTATTTTGCAAATGTCATCTGCTACCTGCATTGGGTAAAGGTTAACTTAAGAATGACTAGTTCCAGCTACTGATACAGTATAATGATCATGCAAGTGAACAAGTATGTCATCACGTAACTTGCATGTCTCATATAATTGATGTGAGTCAGTTTGACAGTGTTTGCCTGTTTTGGAGCAAGTTTGTTCCTTTGTTAACCCTTTACCCAATGAATCACCTGCATCCCAGGGACCAGCCGTGAGGGCGACTAGGGCGATTAAGTCGCCCTTCTAAGCCCAAAGTCGCCTAGAAAAATAGTCGGGGCGATTACAAGTCGCCCTCTAAAAATTGGCCAAAATGAGAAAAGGCTGAACTGAGTGATGCGAGGTTTACATGAAAACGAGTATTTCAAAAATCGAATGTGCTCGAGTGTGATAAATGGGCATTTTAATTCGTCAAATAAACGTCCATTTATTTGAAATCACACGACAAGCAATTGTCCATTGTCGCTTTTGGCGGATTTTTTTATTTCTATTTTGTTGCGTTCCAGTCGGAGCTTCAAGTGTCGAAACAAAAATAGGTGACTTACGCGACTCAACAAAACAACCCAGTTTGAAAGTAGGTTACGTCGCTTAGGATGCCGAAAATGTATACACAACGGACGTATTTTATAACACATTATTTTCATTTCGATTTGCTGACGACTGTTAACTATTGGGCTGTCTATTCCCCGAAAAACACGAATGGAATTGAAACACATGAAAAAAGCTTTAGTGATGTCAAGAAAAGCTTTGTACAGGACACAAGTGTGCATGTGGACGATCTTGAAAAAGGGTCCTCCTAAACATCGGAATGACATGAAATGACGCGGAATGACACTGGAATGCCATAAAAATGACGCGGAATGACATTTCTTTTACAAAATACTCGACCCCAGAATGTATTTTGTTTATTAACTAACAAAGTACCTCCCAAGCAGCCTTCTTACATCTGGTCCTGTTCACACTTTCAGACTTAGGAAATTATTAGCTTAGTAGACTTTGTTGAAAGGCAACCACAGGAGGGTGATGGGGGGGTTGGCACGAAGAAGAGGTGAGGGGTCATGAAGGAGAAGGTAGCAGTGGGGGATTTTCAGTCAATAATTACATTGTGATTTTTTAACCTGGCACAGATGCATCATAGACAACTGGACCTGGATTATTTGTACGTTAATGGAGGGCCATAAATTGAAAATATGAAGGGGCGGCGGGGTGGTACATGAATATTCTTAATTTTCCCCACTTGCCTATGAAGTCTCCCTACATGACTCTGCAGTCTCCCTATTTTTTCTGGAGGGAGACTTAAAGTCTCCCTAAAATTCCCCCCTAGGCAGGTCCCTGCTGCATCCGCCCGCGTAATATGCAAATTCAGTAGCTGAAAAAATATTATTTTTTGAAAAATTTCAACAAAACCATATCATGTGACCCCTCATTGGAATGAGCTCGTTGAGCTCGTTTCAAAGAGGGGTCACATGATATGGTTTTGTTGAAATTTTTTGAAAAATTTTAAAAAATGATATTTAAAATAAGAAATTTGAAATCATCTGTGTTAGGTAAAGGGTTAACCCAGAAAATACAGTAGTTCAAAATTAATGGTTCATCGATCAATTACTTTTATCGATCAAGACATTGATCGCTGGTTAATGGATTAATCGGTTAACCGTTTCAACTCTAATTTGAACAAGAGTTCTTGAACAGAAAATGGGAAATATGAGTTGAATTGGTGATCATGCTTCATTATAGCATCTTCATAACTTGAAATACAATTTGATGAATTTGCCCCCTCCCTCCCCCTCCCTCCCCCTCCCTCCCCCTCCCCCCCCCACCTCCAAAAAAAAAAGGTTAAAATACATTTGGGCAAATTGGTTAGATGTTATATCGTCATACCTTTTCGTTTCAGCTGTTGATTTTTTCAACCAGATTAATATGTTGTATGGTACAGTGACAGAGTTTTGTACTGAGGACACCTGTCCAGTCATGTCAGCCGGACCAAAGTATGAATACCATTGGGCCGATGGACAGACCATTAAAAAGCCAATAAAATGTTCTGCTCCTAAGTATATAGATTATCTGATGTCATGGGTCCAGGATCAGCTTGATGATGAGACATTATTTCCATCAAAAATAGGTAATAACTTATTTGTGATTGAATATGTTGTAAGTTTTTTCCCTGGTAGGTATTGTTATTAGTAGGCTTGAGGCTTACAGTACGGCCACTGTGGACTGGTCACTTTCCACGGGTGGGCAGTATTTTCATGGACGCAAAATTAATTGATTGATTGACTTCTTCATTTTGCAGTATACATGATACAAATAGAAATGATACATATGGTAGTAAAGAGTGTTTAAAGGATACAAAAAAGATATGTAAATTAACCCTACTCAAGCATGACAATATAAATGAGACAACTTAGCCACATTGGCTGTCTACCTGTTGTCTCCCGCATTAATATTAGATTCCAAACACTAGGAATAATTATCAAAAATCTAATTAATGAAGCGATGGGTACTATTAGTTACCCCGTGTCTGATCACGAGGTACAGGTTTTTACCTACCTGAAGCCAGCCGTATCCCATGAGGCCTTTGGCCTCATGGGATACGGCTGGCTTTGGGTAGGTAAAAACCTGTACCATGTGATCAGACACAGGGTAACAAATTTATCTATTGACTTTCCGTTTTAGAAGTACAATCTATTTCATGTGTGAACACACACAGCATGTGATCTTTTATCTTCCATTGTTGAGCCATACAGGTTTCTGTGGAATTTTTGTGCAAAAGAGTTTTTGTGAAAATATGCCGATATGACTAGTATAAAAAAATTATTGAATTTCTTTTTTTCTTTTTTGTCTCAAAAACATAGCTTGTGAACCCCACATTGGAGGGTACTCGACAAGCTCATTCCAATAAGGGGTCATGAGCTATATTTTGGAGATAAAAAATTAAAATATAATTCATGTACACTGTAAAACTGGAATGACGATTTTTGCGAATAGTGCAGGCCGTGATCAGATGTGGGATAACAATTTTACATGTATCTATTGACTTTGAAGTATTTCATTTATGTGAACACGCAAGGAGGGGGAACTTTATCTTCAATTTCCTCGGCTGAAAACTGCAAACCACTTCAACGACATTTTTGTTTGTTGTGCCGTCTGACTTCCGCCTTCCAGTTATCGGTAAATTGATTTCGATGAACGCGTCTTCTACAGGGTATGGACCAGTGTTTTAGCCAGCGAGCCGTGCACCCGTGTTTTGCATGCCCAGTTTTAGTAAAACACGGCCACAAAATACCCTGTAAATGCCCTTGAATTATGCTGCTTTTTACATGGAAAAGAAGACGTGTTTATAAAACATATATTTATCATTATCATCACAAAAATGAGACTGAATAATCGTATTCAATTTTCAACGTGTATTGAAAATCAACAACAACATTGAACTATGTTGCGTGCAATCGATTGGTTTCACGTAAACTTGGCCGTACTACAATCCACAACCGAAACGCAGAGGTGAGTCTGGATTTGTACATTACAACCGCTTAATACTCACTTCACATACGTTTGAACGATCCAGTATAGTAACGAGCGAAGGTAATGAAACAGAAATTGTTGATCGGTTGACGGGGCGAATTGAGGCATCTCGCATAATGGGCAAAAAAGAATGAAGATCCTCAATTGAACCAACGCTTCGAAGACGGGAAACTTAATTTAAAATGGGCGAAAACAAGAACTTATTTTCTTTTCAAAGACAGTTTCAATTTGATGTGATATCAATGGTCAGCGTTGCGCAATGCGCACAAAAATCACCCCCAAACGAATCGAGCAGACCTTCTTTATGAAATCAAGCTGTTTGATTGGCTGTTTATTTTTTCTATCCAAAACCCCTTCCTGGCCGCAGAATTTTGTTGTGATCTCTTCAAGAAAATAAAATATATTTCATTTAAATTGGAGTCTGTTATTTTAACTGTTCAGTGTATTTCCAAAGTTCCTGTCAGTGTCAGATTAGTGTAATCAAACAAGAAAACGTATACATATACATGGTTATGATTCAAGAAATCTTTCTATTACCCTGGGCTTTTATCACCTTCCAGTTGGCATATTTGGAGTATGGTAAGAATATTTTGATTCAAAGTTGCACCATTGTTATTTTACTTGTTCAGTGATTTTTAAACTTCCTGCCTGTTTCTTGTTTTAGAATTCTAATTCATTTTGACAAACTAAAATGTATTTCATCATACCGTTTGAAAAATTGTTGTTTTAGTTTTCATGTCAATTGTTTTTTCATTATAATTATTTTCAGCACAACAAATTCAATTTAAATTTGACTTCATAATATTTTGTTGCAAACTTCAGCTGAATGTTCAGAAAATGCAATGCATGTAAGCAAAAACAATGGACTTTATTTGCCATCTGAAACTCTTTAAAACCCACTTAACTGCACTCTTTTAAACCCATTTTTTTCAAAATTTTCCCGGGGGACCCCCACCAGTGGGAGGGGGTCTCCCCCCTCCCACACCCTCCCCACTCGGCACTACCTGCCTCGGGTGCTGCCTTCGGCAGCACATGGATCGACACTCCCAAACTCTCAGTATGCACTCCCTGTTTTCAAATTCTGGCTAAAACACTGGTATGGACAATTTGTAGATTTCGGAACGAGGCTTCTACTGGGAATGGGAAATTTGTCAGTGGCTGGGCGGACATATCGTGGGTTTCAATGAATATGGTCCCATACCACGTATCTATCAACCAATCAAATGAAAAAATTCACTTTAGTCAATAGATAAAACCTGGTGCTTTATTAATTAAAATTTTGCTGATGATGATTTTTATTATCTGGTAAACTGCCCATTGTGGATTACAACCAGTCCATGGCAACTGTATTGTACAAAACAAAAAAAATCATTGTTTCTCTGGCTGAATCACACAGAGACTTTTTGCTGCACATGCAATTCATGTGGACTGCATAATTCTAACCTTTGCCAATTTGACAAAACCACCATTTTCATCATGCACAAATAGCCTTATGCTTCATGTATCATTTGTATGAACACTGTTTCGAGTAAATAAATTAATTTGAAGGCAATAACTTACAGATTTTTTTAAAACAGGCATGCAGCCCTCATAAATCTTGTTACCTCTCAAGCAGAAATTTCCAGGAAAGCTCAAACTGCAATGTTATTTTCGATATTCATCATCAGTTGCTTTCTCAGAAGGGTAACGGTGAAGTTTGTGCACATGTATTCTGTTTATAGTGTATGTGTTCATGTGTTTTGATTTTTGGATATTCACTGATGATACATGTGCCAAGTGTTTTATTATAAACACAACTGTCTTTATTTAAATTAATACAGAATTGTTTATCTAATTATGCCCAATTATTATTGATGCTAAAATAATGCACAGTTGTTTTTCATGGCAGTCATTCGTTTAGGCAGCAGTGAAGGTAAAATTATTTCCATGTGTATTCTGAAATTTTTGGGTGCGTCCGTTTTTCTCTTCACAATGTCATAGCTTCAGAACATTCATCTACATTGAAATTTTTTAATTATAGTTTTAACCTTTGAGGGCCTGGACAAGTGTCCTGAATATCCACTAGCCCACGGCCTCTATACGTCCAGTGGCTTAGTAGTGATTTCTAGTCAAGTCTTGGCTGCTTAACAGGCAGCCAAGACTTGACTTCAAACCACTGCCTACCTAATTTGTCTCTTGTCAACAGGACCTCCTCATGATGCATGTTAAGGGCACCTGTTCTGAGGTCATAAAAATCGGAAATAGGCCTTTAAGAGTTAAGTTTGTCATTTTTATGTTTACCCATACTATGTATGGTACACATAATGCCAGCATCCGGGGTGACCATCCGTCGTTCGTCCATCCTTTGTCTGTCCATCTGTCTGTCCGCCCGTCTGTCCGTCCGGCATCCGTATCCATTTCTTTGGCATTCGATAACTTGAAAAATATTGCTTGGATTGTCAAGTTACTTTATATTTGGGTTCAGGTTACTGATGTGTCGAGCTGTATAGTTTTTGGTGTAAATCAGATAATTTGATCCTGAGATATTAACCCTTTATCCTTCAAATTGAAAATTTCTCCAATCCCTTTCGCATTCGATAACTTGAAAAATATTGCTTGGATTGTCTAGTTGATTTATATTTGTGTTCAGGTTACTGATGTGCCGAGCTGTATAGTTTTTGGTGTAAATCGGATAATTTGATCTTGAGATATTAACCCTTTATCCTTCAAATTGAAAATTCCTCCAATCCCTTTGGCATTCGATAACTTGAAAAATATTGCTTGGATTGTCTAGTTACTTTATATTTGTGTTCAGGTTACTGATGTGCCGAGCTGTATAGTTTTTAGTGTAAATCTGATGATTTGATCCCGAGATATTAACCCTTTATCCTTCAAATTGAAAATTTCTCCAATCCCTTTGGCATTCGATAACTTGAAAAATATTGCTTGGATTGTCAAGTTACTTTATATTTGTGTTCAGGTTACTGATGTGCCGAGCTGTATAGTTTTTGGTGTAAATCTGTTATTTTGATCCTGAGATATTAACCCTTTATCCTTCAAATTGAAAATTCCTCCAATCCCTTTGGCATTCGATAACTTGAAAAATATTGCTTGGATTGTCAAGTTACTTTATATTTGTGTTCAGGTTACTGATGCGCCAAGCTGTATAGTTTTTGGTGTAAATCTGTTATTTTGATCCTGAGATATTAACCCTTTATCCTTCAAATTGAAAATTCCTCCAATCCCTTTGGCATTCGATAACTTGAAAAATATTGCTTGGATTGTCAAGTTACTTTATATTTGTGTTCAGGTTACTGATGTGCTGAGCTGTATAGTTTTTGGTGTTAATCTGATAATTTGATCCCGAGATATTAACCCTTTATCCTTCAAATTGAAAATTCCTCCAATCCCTTTGGCATGAGATAACTCAAAAAATATCAATCCGATTGTCATGTTACTTTATATATTTATTCAGGTTACTGCTGTGCTGTGCTGTGTAGTTTTTTTATATCAATCTGATAATTTGATCCGGAGACATTAACCCTTTATCCATCAAATTAGACACTCCTCCAATCCATTTCTATATGTACCCATGTACCCATACCTTGGATGGTGTACATAATGTCGGCATCCGTGGTGGCCCTCCGTCATACAGCTTTCTACTAGTTGCGCGTATGGGTACACATCTGACGATTTCATCGGCCTATTTTTGTATTTAGTTTTTGTATGTTGAATTACAATAATTTGTGGTGTGTTTTAACCCATGTTTTAACGATGAGCTCCTGATTAGTATTGTCCTAAAGAATACAATTTACAGTGACTTGGGTGAGTCGGGATTCCGGTTGCCAGGTCTAGTGGACTTCAAACCGAAAGTTTCACAGTTTGATCCCCACTTGGGGTAACTGCATTGTGTCCTTGGGCATGGCCCTGAATCCTGATTGCTCACGTGGGTCACATTGGCACTGTGTACCAAGGCATACAATACGTTGATGGGCACTTATCTTCAACCAATGCTAACCCTGCTTGTTCAGAGATAGTATCTTGGGGAGTCTTGACAGCTGCTTGCTGCTGCAATGTGGTTCTCTCCGGATACTCGGGGTTCCTCCACCTGTAAAACTGTCTGACATGAGGTGAAAGTGTCAGTAAACCAACCCCCCCCCCCCCCCTGACATTTGCAGATTGAGGTCCCCAGAGGGTGAATTTGATGATGCTATCCCATATAGGGGGCCAGTTTATCCTGTGGGTACCTCTTTCTGTTTAGTTTTGAGACCCTGATTCAGACTGAGGTTCACAGTGGGTAAATGTTGTGATGCTACCCTGCTGTGCACAAGCCAGAAAATAAGCAAACTGCCATCTGCAAATTGAGGTCCCCAGAGGGGGAATTTAGTGATGCTACCGTGCACAGCAGGGTAGCATCACTAAATTTATCCTCTGTGAACCTCATTCTGAATCAGGGTCTGAAAACTAAACAGAAATAGGTACCTTGATAAATTTGCCCACTGTATGGAATAGTATCATCAAATTCACCCTCCCCTCTGGGGACCTCATTTTGCAAATGTCAGACTGCTTATTTTCAGGCCTGGCTGTGCAGGGTAGCATCACTAAATTCACCCTCTGGAGACCTCATTTTGCAGATGACAGTCTGCTTATTTTCTGGCTTGCATAGGAATTTGATGTTATTTGGTTTGATGATAGACAACCATGGAGGAAATAATATCAACAAAACAGAGGTTTTGTCCAAACATTCATACTCCGTGTAGGACTTCGAAAAATAGTAAAATGAGCATTTTGTATTTGAACTCTGGCAGTGGTTGTCAGATTTTGATGTCCTTTGGTTTGATGATAGACCATCATGGGCACATGATATCCACACATTGCAGGTTTTGTTCAATTATAACTTTGACAGAGCTCATTGATTTCTGTCAAACGAGATGTAATAGATTAAATGCTTATACTGGATGTAACATGGCTTTCTAGGTCTATAAATGTAGGGAATTCAGTGGTTGTAAGAGTATATTGTTGATAAGCTTGCATGGTATGTAGCTCAACTTTGACGTAGTCAAATTTGAGGTTACAGTTAAAACCAGAAGTCCTGTTATGAAATGCGCACAAATAGCACGTCGATCTGCACGTTAATCTGCGCGTTATGTCCCTAGTAAGGCTATCAAATTCTGTACATTTGGCCTGTGCCAAGCAATGTTTAAGCCAATGGACCTCCGGGTAAACCGGAGGTCCATTGGCAGAAACAGTGCCTGTGTTTGCTATGAGTAACCAGGAGAACCTGCCGTGCTTTGGATGTCATTCGATATGGCAATTGCACGTAATTCCTACATGCAATTAAGCCTAGATAAGCACACAGTTCCTGACAGGACTTCTAGTTTTAACTGTTTGTCATGGCCCGTCATCTGTTCGTCTATCTGTCCGTCCGTCAACAATTCAATACGGCTCGGGCTAGAGGCCGTATTTATGAATCAATCTTTACAGAACTTCTTAGGTACCTTTGTTAAAACCGTGGGACGAGAATGAGTGTTTTTGGGTGCGGTCCCAAATTCAAGATGGCCACCGGCAGTCATTTTATACCAAAATTAGTACAATCAGTTTTTTGTACAGAACTTCTGTATGAAAGTTCTGATTTGAATAAATTTTTGTATGAATGTTTAGTAACATGGAATACATCACATATAATGCAGGTTTTTTCCTCGTGCAGAAATTATGCAAATTAGACGACCTATGATTTATTCAGTGCTACTTATACACAGTAAGTACATGTCAATATGGCGCGGGGTAGCAGCTGTATTTATGAACCGATCTTCATGAAACTTCTTGGGGTACCTTTGTTATCACCACGGCGAGAACAAGTGTTTTGGGGTGCAGTACAAAAGTCAAGATGGTTGCCTGTGCCCATTTTGTACCAAAGTTAGGTACAATCAGTTTTTTGTACAGAACTTCTATATGAAGGTTCTGATTTAAATAAATTTTTGAATGAATGTTTAGTAAGATGGAATACATCACATATAATACAGGTTTTTTTCTCGTGCATAAGTTATGCAAATTACTTTACCTGTACATTTGTTACAGGCCACAGTCAATATTCATGTGCAGACCTTTACAATACTTTACATGTACCTTTGTTATCAGGTCATTACCTAGATGTGTGTCACTGCTGTGTCACATACTATACATGTACATGTCTTACACAAGTTGAGCTACGGTGTAATTGACACTTTCATTTTATTTACTTGCAGGAGTGCCATTTCCTAGAAATTTCCTACAGATAGCAAAAACTATTTTGAAAAGACTTTTCCGAGTGTATGCACACATATATCACCAACATTTCAAGGAAGTTGTTCAGTTGAGCGAGGAAGCTCACCTCAACACCTCTTTCAAACATTTCATTTTCTTTGTTCAAGAATTCATCTTGATTGACAGAAGAGAGCTGGCTCCACTTCAAGAACTCATTGACAAATTAACTAGCAAGGAACGATAGATCCATCCAACAAATGTTTTTCAGCTTATCTTTATTTTAATGAAACCCTTGCAGTTTTGAGTCACAGTTTTCAAGCTGATTGACAGTGTATCAGACTGATAATTATCTGCATTTATTAAGTTGGTGTTATCCACCCTTACAGGTTCTCTTTTTATATAGTTCAAAAGTGTTATGTAGTGATAAAACAAGGTGCAGTGTAGAATGAACTTTGACCTTCAACCCCTAAAGGCATTGGGGAAAAATTTGATCAGAGAACATGCCATATGATGTATATGATAAATGGTTTGGTCTTTAGAAGTTACAAGCAGTTAACCCTTTACCGAACAAATCAGGAAAAAATTCGGCAGCTGAAAAAATACTATGTTTCAAAAAATTTCAACAAAACCATATTATGTGACCCCTCTTTGGAACGAGCTCATCAAGCTCGTTCCAATGAGGGGGTCACATGATATGGTTTTGTTGAAATTTTTTTGAAAATTATTAAAAAAATAATATTTAAAATAATTATACCCCCCCCCCCCCACGCAGACAAAATTTGGGGGGTATATAGGAATCACCCTGTCCGTCCATCTGTCCATCCTTATAAGCGCAACTCATCCTAAACCATTTGAAGAATTTTCATGAAACTTTACACAATGGAAGAACTCCAAATGAAGATGTGCATGAAGCAATATAATTCCTTTCTGACATTTTCAAGGGGAGATAATCTAACTTATACATTTCAGGCGCTGTCCATCCTTATCCTTAATCTAACTTATACATTTCAGGCGTGGGGGGTATCACTTTGTGAGCTTGATCACAGTACCTCTAGTTAATTTTGATATCATCTGCATTGGGTAAAGGGTTAATAGGGTAGTTCAGGAGCGGTGTGGCTCAGTGGTTATAGAATTGGACCACAAACTGAACGGTCCATGGTTCAATACATACCAGGAGTAACTGCATTGTTTCCTTGGGCAAGGTACTTAATCCTTATTGCCCATGTGGGTGGTGCTGTGTTCTATGGCATACTGCAAAGCACTTAATCCTGATTGCCCACATGGGGGCTCATTGACACTGTGTACTAAGGCATACTGCACATCAATGGGGTATTTGCCTTCAACCACTGCTAACCCTGCAGAGTTGGTATGTTGCATCTGGCATTACTTGCCACTGCTAAATGGTTCTCTCCAGGTACCTTGGCTTCATCCATAAAATTGTCCGACGAAAGTATACTGTGGCTGTCAAAAGGGTTGTTAAACCCTGATAAGTAAATAAATAAATAATAAATCAAATAAAGAAATAAATAAATATTCAATTAAGAGAGATCCACTGAAGAGGGCACCTCTGTTTTATCAGTATATTGCCTACTTGAGGACTATGAGCAGGGTACCCATTCAAATCAAAGGTCCTTAAATTTTATCTCCTTCCTTGAGAAGTGCTTGAATTGTTTCTATCTTTGAAAAGTACTTGTTTTTCCACCAGCTTCCTAGAAAAATAATTGCTGTGATTCTTCAGCTCTCTTTGGGAAAGGGGCCTGGGTCTCTGCCATTGAGAAAATTTGCGTCATGGGGACTCAAATTGGGAACCTGTTTTGGAGGGGAAGAAACAAGAAGTTTTACATTGGAATAGAACAGAGAACATTAATTAAGACCAATATCTAAGTAACTGCATGTGTTTTCATAACAAATCATCACATGGAATCATGCATGTTAACTCAAGTCACTGTAGTCTCTGTTCAACTGTTCTTATACTATTAAAGCAGAACTTTCAGTTGCCTTTAAATTCAGACACTTTCTAACCTTTGTCTGGTAAGCAATTCAAGTTCAAAGCACAAATGGTGTTCTGAACTGGGTCGTCATAATGCCTTGGAAAACCGATGGTTTTCCAAGGTGAAGGTGTTATGAAAATCCAGTTCAGTACACCAATTGTGCATCAAATTTTTATGCTCCCCCAAACAATTTTGGGGGAGCATATAGTTGCCACTTTGTCCATCTGTGCATCTTTCTGTCCATCCATCTGTCCATGCATCTGTCCACAGCGATACCTCAGCAGTGAGTGGATAGATTGCAATGAAATTTGGTATGAGGGAACCTTTATGACAAGCTGCTCCTGCACATGTTATAAAAAAGTTGCCCCTCATATTTATCATCAAAGTTACAGTCCTTACTTTGTCAATTTTTCATGTTTTTTTCCCGTACGCAGTGATATCTTCCTAGTGTGGATATGGATTTCATTGAAATATGGCATGAGGGATCCTTCCAGAAAACGTATAATTTTTTGTGGGGGCGACTCTGCCATTTTAATACGAGTGCTAATGGAGAAAGTACTGAAATGGTTAACCAGATAACCGGTTTGAAACCGGTTACCTATCTAATCGATTTAAAAAACTGTCAACCGATTAATTGAAATATCGATAGTGATCGTCATTCCACATTTAAAACGTAGAAATCTGCCGCTTCTCCTTTGTTACAGATTACACATCGAAGCCGCATTGAATATTTTGAGAAAAAATCGACTTTGGCATTCAAGACTTCGTTAATGATCAGCAGTTTCCGCGAGTAATGAGTAATCGCAGAAAATATTCCGTAGTGTGTATACAAATGAACATTGTCGAGTACTCGACAACGTTCATTTGTATAAACGCTACAGAATAGTTTGAGAATACTGCTCTCCAAATCTTATAGTTTTGATCCCAGATTCGGTGAAATAATGGCTACGGATAACCGGATATTATCTGGTTATAACTTGTGTTTAGTCGGTTGTGAAAATGTGCCAACCGTTTCAGCCCTAAATGGAGATCCTATGTTGTGTTTATGCTGACAGGATAAAATGTTCTCTATCGGGTTAAAGGTCAAGCTCAGTTGCATTTTTGTAATATTTCATTTATAATTACTAAACTGTTTAATAAACTTTTATAACAGTTGATGATATTAAATCACATTGGCACTAATATGCAGCCATAAATAACCATCATCATGAGATCTGTACTATTTGCGAGGGTTGGCTTCTGGTCATTTTATTGTATCCAGTTATATAGTTTCACTTGATTGTGTGGCTTGTTGATATATTTTATTGTTTTTGTTTCTATATCTTAAATTAATGATATATTTTTTTATTGAGTGCTATAAACATTTTTGTGATACCGTGTTTGGGATGATGTTTATATGTACAGTGGTGCTGGGATTGTATGGGAGCAGCAAGAACAGCCAGAAAAGATTAAAATTAAAAGATGTTGAGCTGGGCTGTATCAAAATTTCCAGTTCAGTTTTGGTTACGTGTTTTTAAAACGATTTGCCTCGTTATCTATACAGTATTCAGTATCAGCAACATACATGTAATCACACCAATACAGTTGAGCCCACTCAATCGTTTATCCAATGCAGACAATATCAAAATTTATTATTTTAGAAATATCAACAAAACTATATCATGTGACCCCTCATTGGAACAAGCTCGTTCCAAAGAGGGGGTCACATGATATGGTTTTGTTGAATTTTTTTTTAAAACAGTATTTTTTCAGCTGCTGAATTTGCATATTACACGGGCGGATGTTGCCGATTCGTTGGGTAAAGGGTTAATTGGATATCTCTTAACTGAATAACTCTGTTAATTGAATATAATTTTCCAACACAAAACCATTTACCATACCTCCAGTACAAATTTGACCTGTTAATTGAATATAGGTTAGAGTAAACTCTTGTTAATTGAATAAAAATCCTGTATCCTGTCGAGGAAATTACCCTGACTCTCCACAGTTTTCCTTTGTTTATAGACCTCTTTGGCATCCGTACATCCAATACAGGCATTTAATCTATCATATCTTGTTTGACAGAGCTCATGGAGCTCAGTCAAACAAGATAGAATAAATGCTAAGATTACCTCTAGAATACAGGAAAGTGACA
This sequence comes from Pictodentalium vernedei, assembly GCA_031216915.1. NCBI lineage: Eukaryota > Metazoa > Mollusca > Scaphopoda > Dentaliida > Dentaliidae > Pictodentalium > Pictodentalium vernedei. Next base: position 117,047,064 of record CM062297.1, on the reverse strand, counting down.
CAATCCCTGTTAGTTGGATACTCCTGTCAATTGAATTATATTCATGGGCAAAGTGGCTATTCAAATAACAGGGTTCCACTGTACCAATATTGAATGGTATTTTTTGCTATACTGCCCAGCTGTAGTTCCCTGTTTTACAGCAGAGAGAGAGCCACAGAATTATCAAAATGTGGGAAGTAACACAGGCACTGACTATTGGTCATTTGATATAACACAAAAAGCTGTGAGAAAATACCCCATGGGTGTTTTCTTTCAGCTGTTTTGTTACATCAGATGACCAGTAGCAGGGCTTATATTTCATCTAAATTTGTGAGAATCCATTTGGATTCTCGTGAAAATGGTTGCGAGAATCCATACCTACTATGAGTGTCCCAGGACCCCATGACGCCACCATGGTTGAACCACTGTTGTATACTGATAACACATGTTAACCTTTTACCCAACACACCTTTTTAATTTTTAAAACTAAATTTGATAATTTTTAAACAATAAATAATAAATAAATGATAAAATAATTAAATGAACAATATTTACCAATAAAATCTTACAAATATGGCTGTCGTTGGAACCGGCTCAATGAGCCGGTTCCAATGACAGCCATATTTGTTCAATTTTATTGACAAAGTGTCAGGATATTTCAGGTCATGTTAGCCTTCTATTGGTTAATTTGTTTCCGCTGTGTTAGATAAAGGGTTAAATTGACTCAATTCTTTTCACGCGAATCCTAGCAGAGGTGCAGCAAGAATCTACATGGATTCTCGTCGGTTTTGTTGTGCGAATTGTTTCTCGTCGAAATATAAGCCCTGAGTAGTGACTGGTTTTAGAAATACACAGTCCACTCTTCTTGTCATGAATTATGTGTAATGTTCTTCTGTTGATTGACTTTTTATTTTTTAACTGATGTTGGGAATATTTTTCAATTCCGAAATTAGCTCGATACCAAACAGTGTGTACGGTATATCGCCCATCTATAAAAAAAACCCCATGCTTGTCAGGGACCGATCAGGACTATTTAAAATACGCTCTAGCCTCGGAGCCTATTTTTTCAATTCATGCGCCAGATTTCAATTTACGGAGTCACACTGCTGTTTGTAACACACACTGCAAGTATGTAATAGCTATCATCATTTTCATTTAGTACACTACAGCAAACATTAATCTTCACTGTGGTTTCTGATCAAGTCTTGGCTGCCCATTTAGGCAGCCAAGACTTGATCAGAAACCACAGTGAAGATTAATGCTGGTAATTAAGACTTGAAGTATTAACTTAAGCACTCTACAACAATGATAAATGATAATCATATATATAATATTTGTAAGAGTGTCTCTCTCGATTATCCATCGAAAGAATATCAAAATATGATCTGAGAAGTTACGCGCCAACTGAGAAGCCTATTTCTGAGATTTAAGAGCCAGGTCCTGATGTTTCAGAACCAAATGCGCACTGGCGCATGCCCAGGTCGGTCCCTGCTTGTAGCACATGCATGGTATTTGTATTACCTGTTCCCTACGTGACATAATTTCACTTAGAAGTGTAGTTCTCCCTTCCAGATTGAATTTATCATCTGTGATGCAACGCTATGGCTTTTGTGAGATTGAGGTCAGTTTTGAAACAAGAATTTTTCAGCCCCTGCTTGGGCCATGGATATGGGTTTCTGGTATTGAATTGTGTATAAGATGGCAAAATTTGAGAATAAGGACATGGCTACCTCAATGCTTCTATAAAAAAAGAAAAAATTGGGTAGCTGTGTGTGCTGTCCTCGGTAGCTATGTCTGCTCTCCATGGTTCTGGCACCACTGAATATGGGGAGAAGGGAGGGTATTTGGGCAAGTTTTCAAGGTAAGAAAGTTAATATTTTTTTAGAAGATTTTGACGCATCCAGTTCAGAGAGTTTTAAATTTGTCTTGTTTTGACTTTGATTGTCAGAATATAACTATTATGACTTCATTAAGAGTGTCAGTCATGATCAGCTGAATATATTGGCACATGAGTGTCTGGTTTAACTGGTTTAGTTCTAGAAGCCACTATCAGGGCTGGATAGAAAAGTGCCGGTAGCCACTTGTGTGGCTTTACACGGTGTACATGCATTAACTTGATGTTTGCTCATCAGTAGAAGAAAATTTTTTATATATAAAATTGTTTGGTTGCAATTTATTACAGGGTACCTATTAGCACTCCACAATAAATTGTAACAAAAGAATTCTTTATGAATAAAATCTTGCTAAATGAAATGTACTCTTGCTGGTAGCCTGGTATGTTTGAAAAAATAGCCAAGTTTCAAATCACCTTTGAAAAATAATTTAGCACTCGACCAGTTAAACAAAAATGCATTCCATATTTTATATTCCAGCATCTGCTAAGCTGATGAACATCAAGATTTATCATTTTCCATTGGCTGATGACAAATTTTATCAGTAGTGTATTTTTTGCTAGCTTTTGCAGTTGGTATTGGATTGCAGTATTTTACGAAAATCAAAACTGTTTTAACCTCCTACTCATTTAAAACACTGAATGCGAGTAGTGGTAACGCATTCCATATCTCAACTTTCTGTTGACAATCTTAGTACTGATTTTTCCCGATGTATGAAAGTGGCTAAACCCTTAACCCATAAGGGCCCAATCCCGACTTTGATAACTTTTTAATGCAAAGGAACAGGTGCCCCAACATGCATTGTTTGGGTAAACTCAAAACTTGTTTTCTAAGTGCCTTGTCAGTTGTTTCTAGGCAAGTCTTGGCTGCCTCTGTGGGCAGCCAAGACTTGACTAGAAATAACTGCTAAGCCACAGGAGGTAAGGAGGTTGACTTTCAACGTATAAGGAAAATGTATAAAAAAAATCTCCATTCCTTAAGGGCTAAGAACTAAGTTCCAAGTTTGGAGAGCTTTTGTTAATTGGAGGTATTGATGATAACATCAAAAGCCCAAAAGCAATATGGCGATATCACTTCTTTATTACAAATCCCCAAAACTTCAATACAAATAATAAATTCTATTGGACAATATAATGTCTGATACCTGGATGTAGCATCAACCAGTCAGAACCTGATATTCTCTTATCAGTTAATAACCCTTAATTATACCCCCCGCAAACAAAGTTTGGGGGGGTATATAGGAATCACCCTGGCCATCCATCCATCTGTCCATCCTTATAAGCGCAACTCCTCCTAAACCGTTTGAAAATTTTCATGAAACTTTACACAATGGAAGAACTCCATATGAAGATGCGCATGAAGCAATATAATTCTGTTCCGACATTTCCAAGGGGAGATAATCTAACTTATACATTTCAATTGCTACATCATATGGTTGTGTCCTCGTAAGCGCAACTCCTCCTGAACCGTTTAATGAATTTTCATGAAACTTTACACAATGGAAGAACTCCATATGAAGATGTGCATGAAGCAATATAATTCCATTCCGACATTTCCAAGGGGAGATAATCTAACTTATACATTTCAATTGCTACATCATATGGTTGTCCTCGTAAGAGCAACTGCGTGGGGGGGGAGTATCACTTTGTAAGCTTGCTCACAGTACCTCTAGTATATAACAGTTTTCTTATCATGGAACACAGTCCCACATTCAGCTTTTTATTGGTCTTTCAGAGTACAGTTAGCACCACCTTGGTGGTGGTTTTTAGTGTAATCTTGGTTGCGTATAATAACACTTTGGCAAAGCGGATAGTTCCTTGAAACACTTTGACTCCTTATTCTAGTGCCGCAACCCTATGTCACAGGATTCATGCTCTAGTCTGGACTCCTGGAAAAGTCTTCGATTTTCAAAGTCATGTTTTGGATAACAGGGTTCCTTTGGGGCCTTGGATTCAGGGAACGGCCTTGAATTTGATTAAGGGTCCTTCAAGGACTTCATATCCAGGAAAATGTGCCAGGAGGCATTGCAGAGCCTCGAATATTCACAAAATAGAAAAGCTAATGAAGCACGTAATCATAACTATACAGGGACCGATCAGGACTATTTAAAATACGCTCTAGCCTCGGAGCCTATTTTTTCAATTCATGCGCCAGATTTCAATTTACGGAGTCACACTGTCGTTTGTAACACACACTGCAAGTATGTAATAGCTCTCATCATTTTCATTTAGTACACTACAGCAAACATTAATCTTCACTGTGGTTTCTGATCAAGTCTTGGCTGCCTATCTTGGCAGCCAAGACTTGATCAGAAACCACAGGGAAGATGATTAATGCTTGGTAATTAAGACTTGAAGTATTAACTTAAGCACTCTACAACAATGATAAATGATAATCATATATATTATACATGTAAGAGTGTCTCTCTCGATTATCCATCGAAAGAATATCAAAATATGATCTGAGAAGTTACTCGCCAATTGAGAAGCCTATTTCTGAGATTTAAGAGCCAGGTCCTGATGTTTCAGAACCAAATACGCACTGGCGCATGCCCAGGTCGGTCCCTGACCATATAATTGTATATGCCAGAATTTGTGAAGGTGTAGTCCTAACTTGCGACCCTCTGGTCATTACCCCTTCTCCCACTTTCCTTTATGGGAGGAGGGGGTACTGGAGGGTCCTAGTTAGGATGAGTGAATGCAGGCCTTGAAAATCCTTGAATTTGGCTATTTTAAGACCTTGGAAAAAATGCTGAAATACATCTAGAAACGGCCTTGAATAGCCTTGAATTTTATCAGTCCTTGCCTGCAGGAACCCTGGATAATAATTTTTGCCCCAAGGTTTTGGAAAGATCATGAAATCTTATTTGCATGCTAGAGTATGTGTTCCATAAAAAGTGTACTCAATGTTGCAAACACATAAATTTCTGTGACTTTGTCCATTCTTATAAATCTTGATTAATTATTTAATTATTTTTAAATCTGAAATGGCTGGCCATTTCTAAACTGTGCAATATGTGTATGTTACAATCTTGTTGGAATACAATATTTGTGATGTTATTTAACTCTGCCAGATCGTTGTTCTTTCAGAGTCTGTCAGTTATGTCCAGTTTCCAGAAAAGTTTTGAAAAAGTCCTGGAAATTTTTTTTTTCAGACGCCAGGTCTGCGAACCCTGTGTTAGTTTTCTACTGATATAGTAGTACTCTGTTAACTGAATAGCAGCTTTGGTAGTGAAAAATCTTGAACTAACAGGGGTATTCAATTAACCCTTAAGGGCCTTGGACAATTGTCCTGAATTCACACATGACCATAGCCTGTACATGTCCAGTGGCTTAACTGTAATTTCTTGTCAAGTCTTGGCTGCCTGAACAGGCAGCCAAGACTTGACTAGAAACCACTGCTTATGTAATTTGTTTATTGTCAGCTGGACCTACTTGTGATGACATGTTAAGGGCACCTGTTTTGAGGTCATAAAAGTTGGAAATAGGCCTTTAAGGGTTAAGAGATTTGGTCATTTCTTGTATTTTAGAGATAAATTGAGCATTTATTCTATCTTGTTTGACAGAGCTCATGAAGCTTTGTCAAGGAAGATATGATGCATTAATGTCCTGTGATGGATATAGTGAGGCCAAATAGGTGTAGGGAATTTGGTGATATCTGTCCACGTGTGTGATCACAATACTGTATTTGTCTTCAGGGGAGAATGCAGTGGTGTACCAAAGGTACAGCAGGTACGCCACTTGAAGGGGGGGTACCACTGAGCAGTTTCTATTAAAGTCAGACAAACCAGCCTCGAATAGTAAACTCTGGTTATCATGGGTGAGAAGCACTAGTGTGGCTGGATTGTTAAACCACTTGAAGAAATTATTAGGTAAAAATACAGTGCTGGGAGCAACATGACCACATACCTCATAGTACCACTTTTGAGCCTCAGTGTCAGCTGGCAGTAAGACCCTTTTGCTGTGCAAACTAGGAAGGTTGTGTTGCTTTTCCACCTTCACTTTCACGTCTCAATAAAATTTCCTCCCATACAAATATAAACAATGTGCAATCTCTCCGAAGCAAGATTGCATGTTAGTTGTAGCTATTTATTTTGGAGAAAATTCTTTTAAGATGGAAACAGCATGCCGTTCTATTCATATGTGTATGCCATAAGTGATACTTTCTGTAGATTCGCCGCTGGGTGTATGGCAGTACGACTTAATTATTTTGATAATGTGTGTTGGTATGACATTGAGACATCGAGAAATTTTTTTTTTTAAAACTGGGAATATTCTACTACAAGCATTGGATTGGAGTACATGTACAAGAAAAGTTTACTGGAAGGACATATTTTCGATTCGAATCAAATCTCAAATCGAATTGAGTCTCTTATTTGAAATCAAATCGAACCTCGAATTGAATACATCCATCTTTAAATCCCAACTGATAAAGTATTCCAAGTACATCATCAAGGCATGCCTTGAAAATGTAGTTGGAATATTACCCAGAAAAGATTTCTGTTCAAAAACAGAAACAGGTACAAGAATTCTGTCTGGGCACTGCACAGAGCTAGCCACTAGCAACCGTGATTGATTGGGAACTTAATTTGCTTTCAGCAGTGGTAGTGACAAGTGAAATAGCATGGATGGTTTCATGGGTATAGATACTTTTTATGTTGATATAACGGAAATTACACTCTGTCTTTATTTTCAACAATGATTATGTACAATTTTTATCTCGGCTGTATGTTTCGTGAGACGACCAAGATGACTGATTCCAATAGAAATTCCAATGAAAAGATTCGAAGGAAAATGCATCGGAGAGCCAATTTCGAATGAAACCGAATACCAACTTGAGATTCAAAATCAAATTAAGTCTCGAAGCTTCACAGTGCCCTATTTACTGTCTCTATACCAGTACATTGGTGACCTAACATGTTGACACTTCGTACAAAATGAAGTTATTGTTCTTGAAAAATATGTCATGTCTTTTTTTCCATTTTGAGTATCATATAATCGTAAAAAGAAGTATGTCCTCATTTTTAGGCAAAAACCTCCACCTTTATTACATTGAACAGTCCTGAGCTATGCCAGTATCAAAAAGGCGATTTTAGAAAAATGAGAGAAAAAAGAATAAGTGACCCCTAGCACTCGGGCAGAGCGAACAAATTTTCTTCAATCACTCTATTTTCAGTCGAGTTGTGACGAAGTCAAACTCGACTTATAGTTTGATGAATGGCGAGTGGGCGGGTGGGTGTAAACAATAGGTTTCTGGATGATAACTTGATAATGGTTCAACCCATGTTCATGAAACTTCATAGGTAGTTTGGTATCGGTGAGAGGAAGAACCCTATTAATTTTGGACTTGCTTGGTCAAAGGTCAAGATCACAGTGACCTTGAACATAGTAAATTGTAAACATTTGTTTTCCGGATGATAACTTGACTACGGTTCAACCCACATTCATGAAACTTCACATGTAGGTTAGCCTTCGTGAGAGGAAGAACCCTATTTATTTTGGACTCACTAGGTCAAAGGTCAAGGTCACAGTGACCCTAAACATAGTAAATCAAAACAGTTGGTTTCCGGATAACTTGAAAATGGTTTGACCCATGTTCATGAAACGTTCATAGTCAGGTTGGCATCAGTGAGAGGAAGAACCCTATTTATTTTGGACTCTCTAGGTTAAAGGTCAAGGTCACAGTGACCTTCAACATAGTAAATCGTAAACAATTGGTTTCCAGATGATAATTTGACAATGGTTCCACCTATGTTCATAAAACTTCAAAGGTAGGTTAGCATTGGTGCAAGAAAGAGCCCTATTTATTTTGGAATCACTAGGTCAAAGGTCACAGTGACCCTTCACATAGTAAATTGTAAACAACTGGTTTCCAGATGATAAGTTGATAATGATTAAACCCACTTTTGTGCTGTCACAACTCGACGTTGGATCCGTGATCCTGTCGGCATTTTTTCTCTTGTTTAACTATTAATTTAACCAATTATATCTTGTTTGACAGAGCTCATTGAGGTCTGTCAAACAAGGTATATTTGGTTAAATATCAAAACAGCATTGTGGGAAATATTTGCATCTTGAGAAGTTCGCCATTTCGGCATCAGAGGGCAGAGGGTTAAGATTTGTTGGATACAGTTTCCTCCATAATAGCACTGGGCAATACTGTTGAGAGGTTTGAGGAACTCTCATAATAAAAGAGAATTTGTGGTACGGGTGCGCTGTGGCTCAGTGGTAGACTGTTTGACTTGTATGCTAGACGTCCCGAGCTTGATCCCAGGACGACCCATGTGGTGTCCTTGGGCAAGGCACTTTATCCCGGTTGCCTACATGGGGGCACGATGACGTTGTGTGCTAAGGCGCACTGCACGTCGATGGTGCACATGACTTCAACCGCTATAACCCTGCTTGAGCGGAGCTTGAACAGAGAATGTTGAGGAGCTAACAGTTTCTCGGTGGTTCTCTCCGGGTACTCTGGCTTCCTCCACCCGTAAAACTGTCATGGTCACAATTGGCTATTGTGTATAAGTATGTGACCTTAAACACCAATAAATGAATAAATAACTAAATAACCCTGTTAATTAAATATAATTTCCCAACACAAAATCATTTATCATACCTCCAGTACAAATTTGACCTGTTAATGGAATGTAGGTTACAGAGTAAACTCCTGTTAATTGAATAAAAAACCTGTCAAGAAATTTCCCTGAAGTCCTCTCCCCAGTTTTCCTTTATTTATAGACCTATTTGGCCTTGGTGCATCCAATACAGGCATTTAATCTATTATATCTTGTTTGACAGAGCTCATAGAGCTCTGTCAAACAAGATATGATAGATTTAATGCTAAGTTTATCTCTAGAATACAAGAAAGTGACATAGTCCCTGTTAATTGAATACTTCTGTTAATTGAATGATGTCCATTGAGAAAGTGGCTATTCAATTAACAGGGTTCCACTGTGCCCCCATTGTATGAATGTTTATTCTAATACAGGTTTGACCATAGTTTTGGTTCCTTGAAAGCAATATATTATTTTGTACTAGATTGATATGAATGAATAAAATCTATATTTATCACCATGTGTGTAGCCAAATGTATATGCACGATATATTTTAATTCACTAAAAAATTGAATTTTGTGCATGTGTATTTTCCCTTTACAAATAATTCATATTTTTTATGCAAGTGTGGCCCCTGTGGGAATAAAGGGAAGTGAAGCAGTGCTTGTTTACTGTGGTGAACAACCTCTGTTTAACTGGTAAAATAGGACTCAAGTCGTCAATGTGTGGGGTGGAAGTCCTTTAGAGTGGGCAGTATGAGAAAAAACGATGGACTAAACTAGACTCGTCAAGTTGCGATCACAAATAGCCATTGTTCAGGAAATATCTGACCTTAAACACCTGTTAATAAATAAATTATGCAGACATCTTTATCATCTGGATTTATTGAATAATAACAGGTTTGCATCACTTATTACACCCTCAACAAGTCAAATTAATATTCTCAGCTGCAGTTCTTTCCACCACTTTAACCCTTTGCCTAACATGAAAAGCAGATGATGGGGGTGCGGTGGCTCAGTTGGTAGAGATGCAGGCTGCAAGCCGAGAGGTCCTCTGTTCGAATCCCACCTGCGGCAACCGCATTGTGTCCTTGGGCAAGACACTTCACCCCGATTGCCTACATGGGGCACGATGATGCTGTGTACTGAGGCGTACTGCACGTCGATGGTGTGCATGTCTTCAACCAATCTAACCCTGCCTGTGCGGCGGTGCAGAGTTCAGAGTTACGATGTTGGAGAGCTGACAGCTGCTCGTCGTTGCTCGGTGGTTCTCTCCGGGTACTCCGGCTTCCTCCACCTGTAAAACTGTCACGGTCACGATTAGCCATTGTGCATAAGTATGTGACCTTAAACACCAATAAATAAATAAAGCAGATGACACTTGCAAACAAAATTATTGAATAACTAATGTTTTTCATTTTTTGCGTCAAAAACATAGCTTATGACCCCATCAATGGAATGAGCTCAAATGAAAATTGAATGGCAGTTTTTGTGAATAGTGCTGGCCGGTTTTGTCCATTATGTTGGGTAAAGGGCTAATGTGACCCTAACTGGAAGAGTGCTAAATTATTTTTCAGAGGTGATTTTAACACGAGTATCTTTTTTTCCAAGATACAATGTTGCCAGTAAGGGGAACATTACTGTAGCAAGATTTTGTTCATCAATAATTGTTTTGTTCCTATGTATTGGAGAGTGGCTGGGAGCGTGGTGGCTCCGTGGTTACAGCATTAAACTTCAAACCGAAAGGTCCACAGATTGATCCCTGCCAGGGGTAACTGCATTGTGTCCTTGGGCAAGGCACTTCATCCCAATTGCCCACATGGCGGCATGGTGCTGCTCTGGACTATGGCATACTGCATGTCAATGGTGCACTAGTCCTTAACCAATGCTAACCCTGCTTGTGTGAAGTTGGGGAATCTGGCAGTTGCTTACCATTACTCCGTGGATTATTTCTGGGAACTCTGGCTTCCTCCACCCATAAAACTCGGGACACGAGGTGATCCTGTCCGTCGAAAGTGGCATTATTTCTTCATTTATTTATTGGGGTTCAACAACACTTTCGACAGCCATGTCAGACAGTTTTACGGGTGGAGGAAGCCGGAGTACCTGTATTGTGGTTATAATATAGCGATATATGATGAAAGTGAACTTAAACACCAATACATCAATAACGAACTGTGTAACGATATGTTTCAAGTTGAATGTATCTGTAGAATGCAGTGGAATAGAAGAAAACGGTCTTCTTAATCAACACCGATTTTGGCTTCTACCTTGAAACAACCAAATGCCTTTAGAAAATGGATCTTAACCCTTTACCCAACGTAACGGCAAAACGGGGCCAGCGCTTTTCACAAAAATCACCAATTAATTTTCATTATTTTTTTCATTTTTTGTCTCAAAAACATAGGTTATGACCCCTCATTGGAATGAGCTCATCGAGCTCATTCCACATTGGTGTCATAACCTATGTTTTTGAGACAAAAACTGAAAAAAATTAGTTATTCAAGAATTTTGTTTGCAAGTGTCGTCTGCTTTTCATGTTAGGTAATGGGTTTATCTACAGCCTAAGTTTCAAATGACTGTAAGGTTCTTGTTTCCTGAAAATTCCCAAACTGTATTTTGCTTTCAAAGCACTTCTTTTGAACTATAATTCAGTCAAGCGAGATAGACTTTCTTGTGGTGAGAAAATGTATCGCGCCATATTTTGAAATATACTTGAGCAAAGTTGAGCGATTTGTTGAGGATAGAGATCATATCCTTTTCTCTAAATTTTGTTTCTTTCTGATTTTGTTATCAAATAGTTATTTTTCTTTGGGAGTATTATACATTGATTGAAAGCTACTTCACATATTATTTTTATTGCATGAAGGACATATGTATCTCAATTTTCTTTAGTTATTTTTATGTTGAAAACTCATACCTCTGAAGGAGTCTCTACAGACTGACAGAATTTAATTTTTGTATTCTATACCCTTTATCGCTTGAGTGACTAAACCCCACTGTACTGTACATAAAACTCAGCTTGGGGTGGACTGGTCATTTTAGCAGAAGTTGACTGGCCATATATGTTAACTGGTAGAGGGCTAAATTATTTTTGGTCATGAAAAGTTTTACACATGTCTTTGCCTTGTTACAATTTATGGGAGAGTGCCATTTGGCACTCTCCCATAAATTGTAACAAGGCAATTCCATGCAAATGAAATAATTTCACTTCAAAGATATATGAAGCACATCCACTGAATATGAAGCCTTTAAGTTGTGGTACCTGCACTTCAAAACAAAGCCCAAATATGGGCTTCCAGCACTCTACCAGTTAACTAGAGCCCTGCAATTCAGATCTTTTCTGTTCATATTGAATACAAATCAAATTGAATCAGATATTCAGTTGGTATATGTGGTGACCATGTAGATTACAGTTGACACATCTTTCACGTTCCCACCCTTTCAAGTTCACGTACATTGTTAATCCGTCTGTTCAATTGATACACATATATGCATTCTGACATAATGTCTACTTTCTTGCCCGTAATAATTTTATTCATGCCTGGCAACAGACTTTTAGAATAACCACCTGACAACTCTGTCTGACAAGTTATTCTTGATAATAATATAATTGGCAAGAAATAATGACCACATATAAGTCCCCGTGGGAACCCCGGGAAGTAAGCAGCACTTGTTTACTGTGGTAAACCAGTTCCGCTTTACTAGTAAAATAGGACCCAGTCACCAATGCTTGGGGTGAAAGTCCTGTAAAATGGGCAACATGTAGATCAACGAGTGACTAAACTTGACTTCATCTCCATGTTGTGTCACGATTAGCCATGGTGCATAAATATGTGACGTTAACACCAACAAACACAAACACATTGATACACATATATGCATTCTGACATAATGTCTACTTAATTGCCCGTAATAATTTTATTCATGCCTGGCAACAGACTTTCAGAATAACCACCTGACAACTCTGTCTGACAAGTTATTCTTGATATTAACATTATTGTCAAGAAATAATGACCACATATAATTATAAACAAAAGACAAAAGTTTCTGTTATCGTCATCAGTATATTCAATCTCGGTATTCGATGATCAGGTATTTGAATATCGAATTGAATCGAACAAACGATTCGAAATTCATTTTGAATTCAATGATTTGCCTGGCCCGAAAGTTAACCCTTTACCTAACGAATCGCCTGCATCTGCCCGCATAATTTGCAAATTGAGCAGTTGAAAAGAATTAATTTTTCAAAATATTTCAATAAAACCATATCATGTGACCCCTCATTGGAGCGAGCTCATTGAGCTCGTTCCAATGAGGGGTAACATGATATGGTTTTGTTTAATTTTTTTTTTTAAATTTAAAAAAATAGTAATTAAAATAATACATTTTGATATTCTCTTCGTTGAGTAAAGGGTTAATCCTTTACCCAATGCACACAATGCCAAAATTTATGTTTTTGTGTCGCCACCCCACAAAGTGGGGAGCGACATATAGGGATTACTTTTGTCGTCTTGTTGTGTCGCCGCCCCACGAAGTGGGGAGCGACATATAGGGATTACTTTTGTCGTCCGTGTCATCGTCTGCGTCACACTTTCTCTTATCCGCCACTCCTCTTTAACCTATGAATGGATTTTGATGAAACTTTCAGTGATTCTTTATCTCATCATGGCATTGTGCACCTCCTATTTTATTTTTTGATCCACTTTATTTTTTCCAGAGTTATGCCCCGTCGTCTTGCGTCGTCCATGTCACACTTTCTCTTATCTGCCACTCCTCTTTAACCTATGAATGGATTTTAATGAAACTTTCAGTGATTCTTTATCACATAATGGCATTGTGCACCTCCTATTTTATTTTTTGATCCGCTGTATTTTTTCCAGAGTTATGCCCCTTTTCCACTTAGAATTCTGTCTGAAACACCAGGCGACACACGTCTTCCATGGAAGACTTACATCTAAGTTAAATATCTTCAAATGTTTCAAAAACTTTCAGCAAATCCAGACCTCTCATCAGAACTGGCTGCACAGTTCGTTGATTCATTTAGTTACCTGGAAATTCCTGGTGGGCTCCTTTTTTCATAAGGTGGTGGCATTAGTGTCGCATTGACACATTTGGTGGCCTGCTGTGTTGGTGCTATGGTTTAACCCTTTACCTAACAAATCGCCTGCATCCGCCCGCATAGTATGTAAATTCAGCAGTTGAAAAAATATTATTTTTCAAAAAATTTCAAGAAAACCATATCATGTGACCACCTCGTTGGAACAAGCTCATTCCAATGAGGGGGCACATGATATGGTTTTGCTGAAATTTTTTGAAAAATTGGAAAAAAATGATATTTATAATAATAAATTTTGATATCGTCTGCGTTGGATAAAGGGTTAATGGAGATATGATAAGATATTTATTAATTAATATTAACAAAGATAAATGACTAGAAACTCATGTTTTGCAGTGGGGGAGGGGGCATAACCACCCTTGGCATTGCACTTCTTTTGGGGGGCGCGGTGGCTCAGTTGGTAGAGGTGCAGGCTGCAAGCCGAGAGGTCCTCGGTTCGAATCCCACCTGCGGCAACCGTGTTGTGTCCTTGGGCAAGACACTTCACCCCCATTGCCCATGTGGGGGCCCGGTGACGCTGTGTACAAAGGCGTACTGCACGTTGATGGTGCGCCTGTCTTCAACCAATGCTAACCCTGCTTGTGTGGAGTTGGAATGTTGGGGAGCTGACAGTTGCTCGCCATTGCTCGGTGGTTCTCTCCGGGTACTCCGGCTTCCTCCACCCGTAAAACTGTCACGGTCATGGTTAGCCATTGTGCAGAAATATGTGACCTTAAACACCAATAAATAAATAAATAAATGCACTTCTTTTTTTTTTTAATTTTATGAAAGATTTGAAGAAAAAAAACATTAAAATGACAAATTTTTATATCATGTGTAGGGTAAAGCGTTAATCTTTTATGTAATGGGTATAATTGTCCAGCATTACGATAGAGCCCACTTAATTGGATATCTCTTAATTGTATATCCCTGTTAATTGAATATAATTTCCCAACACAAAACCATTTACCATACCTCTAGTACAAATTTGATCTGTTAATTGAATATAGGTTATAGAGTAAACTCCTGTTAATTGAATAAAAAATCTTGTAAAACGTCGAGAAATTACCCTGACTCTCCCCTGTTTTTGTTTCGTTACAGGCCTATTTGGCCTCAGTACATCCAATATAGGCATTTAATCTATTATATCTTGTTTGACAGAGCTCATGGAGCTCTGTCAAACAAGATATAATAGAGTAAATTCTAAGTTTATCTCTAGAATACCGGAAAATGACACAATCCCTATTAATTGAATACTTCTGTTAATTGAATAATTTTCATTGGCAAAGTGACTATTCAGTTAACAGGGTTTCACTGTATTTACAAAAAATTACTCTTGAAATTGTATTACCTTATCAACACAATTAATTTTCAGTTATTCAAGATCTTTTTGCGAATGTCATGGCTTTGCGAGTGTGGTCTGCTATTAGTGTTGGGAAGCCGTAAAAAGTTAAGTGATATCTTTGGAAAATAACATTTTACAGTGTTTATCCTTAATTTTAATGTATTTGACATATTTTAGATGAATTAACATCAAGTATTTATTATTTTAACAACTCCTATGTTATTTAATTATTGACAAATATAAAGTGCCATATATAACATTAACCCTTTACCTAACCAATCGGCTTCATCCTTTCATGTAATTTACAAATTAAACAATTAAAAAAAGATTGTTTTTCCAAACATTTCAACAAAACCATACCAGGGGCAAATACTATAAAACTTTTACAATTGTATTTTCTAGTATTGACTTTAAATGGGTTGAAATGAACCATTAGCATTTTCAAAGATGTGGCAATTTGCCAGTTGGCAAATTGCCATATCCCTGAAAATGCCTATGATTCATTTTACTCAGTTATATTAATAGGCAGAAAAAACAATTCAAGAAAATACAATTGTAAAAGTTTTATAGTATTGGCTCCAGGTGACCCTCATTGGAATGAGCCTGTTCCAATGAGGGTTCATATGATATGGTTTTGTCAAAAGTTTTTGAAAAAATTGAAAATATATTATTTCAAATATTAAATTTTGATATCACATGCCTTGGGTAAAGGGTTCAGCAGGATTTCTGCTGGTCATGTAATCCCGTGAAAATTGTTTTTTTCCAGGCATTGACATATTCTTGAAAGTGACAAAATGTTTTTGTTGATTTCTTTATTGGGGTTTACTGACACTTTCAACAGCCAGGGTCTCCCCCTGAGAACCCCAGGAAGTGAAGCAGTGCTGTTTACTTTGGCAAACAGACTCTGTTGTTTCACTGGTGAAATAGGACCCAATCACCAATGCTTGGGATGGAAATCCCAAATATGTGCGATATGGGTGTAAGCGATTGGCTGGACTTGATTTTATATCCATGTTAGCGTCACAATTAGCTATTATAACCTTAAACACCAATAAATAAATAAATTCCAACATTTCCTCGCTTTGATGACTTTAATCTGAGCCTTGCTATTGAACAAAGACCACACAAACCGAGTGCAAAGTGTAGACTGGAGCATTCAGTCATTAATTACAATTTTCAAAATCCATGATTGTTTAAAAATTAAAATTAATATTTTTATCTTCATTTTTCCACAATAGTTCCAGTGTAATTAATGACTAGGCTTAGCTTACAGCAAGGTTCAAAATACAGACATGATACTATGCCAAAGTTGAAAACCTGAGAAAAAATGGTTAATTATAACATTATTGCAATGCTTGTAACGTTTGCATCAAGTCTAGTGTGGAAAGACTTATCAACTAGGACTGTGTGATTATTCGAAAAATGATTTGATTCATTTTCAAACCCATTTTTTGGACACCTTTACGTCTGGGACACCTTTATCCATTATTCATTCATTACACACGCATCTGCATCTGCAATCAGAATGGTGTGCAGTAGCATATTATTCCTGTTGTCATGTAGAGTATTTTGCCAGTGAATAAAACCAACCCGGTCCCCAAGAAATAACGAGACAGCATCACTCACTGCATAATTTGGAGTTGGGAACAGAGAGCACATTCAAGGAACCAAACCATTTTTTTTTTTTTTTTTATAATTTCAGTGTAGGCCTACACTACAACTGCATCTCACTGGAAATAATGACCGGAACACTAGAACATCGGTTATTATTTCCGGGCAGATGCCAAATTTGGAATTTAGGCCTACAGCAAAAACATCAGTGTGGTTCAGTTTCTCCAACACTCGGTCAATTATTAACTGGTAGAGTGCTAAATTATTTTTTGTCATCAAAAATTGTTTCGATATTTTTGCGTTGTTACAATTTATGGGAGAGTGCCAGCAGGCACTTTCCCATAAATTGTAACTAGGAAAATCCACAGAGACCATTTAATTTCTCTTCAAAGATAATTTGAAGCACTTTTCACAGATGATGAAGCCTTCAAGCTGGGGTACCTGCAATTTCCATTTTCGTTTGAGTTTATTTTGGTTTTGGCTCGTTTTTGAATACCTTGCTTGATTTGATTCAACTTGGCAAATTTTACAATTCATAGAGCCATAATTTGCTCACCACTCTGATTTTTATCCCCACGTACTCCAGATTACTTCACCTGCAAAGCTGTCCATCGCAAAAAAAAATAAATTAATGTATTTATTGTAGAGGTTAGCAACAAAGACAACACAGTAGGGGTGGTGTACGAGAGACTGTACTTTATTGGAAAAACTCCAAGGATTGTTGATTCCCGTCCCCCTTACTCAACCCAAGTTGTGTTCTGTATTTATACCATGATTACCTATTCTACTATATTATAAAAAGCCTATGACATAAATTTTAGCTTTACACACCAACCATGGTGAAGATGCCAGCAATGGGATTTCAGTAGTTAAAATTTACACCTAAAGTGGAACTACATCCAAGTTGACCTTTGGTGACCTCGACCTGAATGCAAACTTGTCTAAATTTATCGCTTGTCACCTCGCAAAAAGTGAAATGGAAGCGGCAATTATTTATTATGTTTTAAATGAGTTTACCACAGAAGATACCAAAAATTAACAAACATGCATTGTCTCATGTTAATAAAGCATCCATAACTCTAGTATGTTATTAAAATTAAAAAAATCCCTGTGGTTTACGCGTTTCTTTTTCCATTTCGTTTCTGTGATAAAATTGACAGTGGAAGTACCGCCCACCAGTGCTCATGTAAACAAAAACACATTCGCATAGACATATGTCTGCTGCTCAGTAAAATATGGGTATATTCTATATTTATACCACATTTAAACTTGAATTAAGTGAATAAAGCTGATATTTTTTAAAGAAAAATATCATCTTCGACTGGTCTGATAACTATCTTGCTTGACATTCATGAACATCACTCCAATGTGTGACAAGTCAGATGCATCCTATTAGACGTTCTTGTGCATAATCCAGACTCCATGCATGGTGTATGTAGCACATTTCCCAATGTTACTAGTTACAGCATTAAGCTTAAAACCGAGAGGTCCACGATTCTATCCCGTCCGTGGGTAACTACATTGTATCCTTGGGCAAGGCATCCCGATTGCCCGTTTGGGGGCATGGTGGCTCTGTGTTCTAAGGCGTACTGCACTTCGATGGTGCACCTGTCTTCAACCAATTCTAACTTGCTTGTGTGGAGTTAGTATGTTGGGGAGTCTGACAGTTGGTTGCCATTTCTCAGTGGTTCTCTCTGGGTACTCCATCTTCCTCCCCCGTACAACTCCCCAACACACGTTGACCCTGGCTGTTGAAAGTGTCATTAAACCTCAATAAATAAATAAATATAATGAAGGGTCATAAGTTGTTTTTGATGCAAAAATTTACCAGATAACAAAATTTGAATGCATTCAAGTAGAAAGTTTGACATTACATTGGGTGGAGGGTTAACCTTTTTTCTGACATCATGGCCCAAACTGGCCAGCGTTATTCACACAAATCTCCCTTTTAATTTTTTTTTCGGCCTCAAAAACATCTTATGACCCATCATTGGAACATGCTCAATCCAGTGAGGGATCATAAGCTATGTTTTTGAGAAGAAAAAGTCCTCCAAAAATTTGAATGATGACATTTGTGAATAATAAAGTCATGGCTGTTTCATGGGTAATGAGTTAAAGATCTGATTGGATGCTTTGAAACCATCTCTTATTTTATTTGGGGCTTTGCTTTTTCACAATTGCAGTTTGACCTTTTGGCTGCTTTTGCAAGTAAAAGTAAGATTGTTATAAACAAGCTATAAATTGAAAATCGAATATGTTTTCATTTTTGGAATTCACAAAACCAAACCCTTCCAATGAGGGGCCGTAAGCTGAATTTAAATGCTTCTTGGAATATT
Organism: Pictodentalium vernedei; assembly: GCA_031216915.1. Classification (NCBI taxonomy): domain Eukaryota; kingdom Metazoa; phylum Mollusca; class Scaphopoda; order Dentaliida; family Dentaliidae; genus Pictodentalium; species Pictodentalium vernedei. Next base: position 117,028,254 of record CM062297.1, on the reverse strand, counting down.
ATTAGCTAGTCTTGGCCATTATGTTCGTTAAATAGTTGCTATTGATGAGATTTACACTAAGGCTGTCTAGAGCACAGGGTTAGTTACTAAGTTAACCCTTTACCTAACGAATCGCCCACATCCGCCCACGTAATTTTTCAAATTTGAGAAGTTGAAAAAAATTAATTTTTCAAATATTTAAACTAAACCATTTGTGACCCCTCATTGGAATGAGCTCGTTCCAATGAGGGGTCACATGTTATGGATTTGTTGGAATTTTTTTTTAAATTTAAACAAAAAATTAAAATAATATTAATTTTGATATTCTCTATGTTGGGTAAAGGGTTAATAATAAAAAAAAAATTTATAACAAGAAAGTGATATTAATCCAGTGCAATGCCCTGGGTTAGTCATACTTTCTGGTTAAAATAAAAATTGTAACCACCATATCACACACGCATGAATATGTACACTTCCAACAGTGTAGTGCACAGTTTAGTCACATAATGGAGATGATCGTACTTATAACAAGGAAAAAAGAGTGACTAATCCTGTGCATTGTTAGCTGGTAACCAGCATACACTGACTATAGGCGTTACACAGGATAAGTTGATATGCAGCCATATCACACACAACATGAAAATAGACAATGACAGACGCTGTTAAAAATGCACAGGGCTAGTTGCTTACGCCTTACAAAGGGTGCAGGATTCAAGAAACTTACGGAAATACTTACACTGGATTGTGGACATTTTTTTTAATGTGAATTTCAAAAATGAAAACATTCTTTTTTCAATTAATAGCCTTTTTATTCTTAAATTTTTTTTTATCAGAAAAATGTTTTTGGCAGTGGGTTAGCTGTTACCTGATGAGTATTTTCAAGATATTTTTCATGACATCTAGTCATGGCTGCTGTGAAGTACCCAAATTCTACTTATTTCAATAGCAAGAGAAATCTCATCCTGGGCAGGAATATCCGTCAGCAGCATGAAAGGAGTTAAAGAAGGAAGAAATTGATCAGCTTGTGTATATTTTTAGTTCTTGTAGTGTAAATATTGTACATTGTATATAAAAATATTGCTTGTAGCAATTTTATATAAAAGAAAAAAAATCAAACTATTCATGGTGTTCTTTCGTTATTGTGCCACATCTTGGATATTTCCCCCCCCCCCCCCCCCCCCCCCCCCCCCCCCCCCCGGGATGTGGTGTGATGTTTGCTTACTGTGGTAATGTTTTACTGGTAAAATATAGGCCCTGTCATGCTTGAGGTGGAAGTCTTCTAAAATGGTCAATGTGGGTATAAACGATTGACTGAACTTTTTGTGTATTCAGAAATTAAGTTATGTTTACTTGTGAATTTCTCCAATCACTTTCCAGTAGATCCGTTTTTTTTTCTCTTTGCATTGACATGTCTTATGAATCCCAGGATGTAAAGCAGTGTTTGTTTACTGTGGTAAACAAGCTCTGTATTACTGGTAAAATAGGACCCAATGCTTGGGTGGAAGTCCTCTAATAATGGGCAACATAGGTATAAATGATTGGCTGGACGGACTACCCCATGGGTGTTTTCTCATCTGTTTCGTTACATCAAGTGACTAATGGTGACTGCTTTTAGAAATACTCAGTCCATTCCTGTCATGATCCCCATGGGAACCTCAGGAAGTGAAGCAGTGCTTGTTCACTGGTAAACAAGCTCTGTTTCACTGGTAAAATAGGACCTGTTCACCAATGTCTGAGTGGAAGTCCTCTAAAATGGGCAACATGGGTATAAACGATTGGCTGGACTTTACTTTATGCTGTGGTCATGATTAACCATTGTGCAGAAATATGTGACCTTAAACACCAATCAATAAATAAATATTCATCAACATTAAACATTATTTAGCTCACCTTGACAAAGTCAAGCTGAGCTTATCTAATCGCTCTGACCGTCAACACCATGTTTTTGGTCTTCTCCAAAAACAACTGGGCCAATTCAAGTGAAAACTTGTGTGAGTCATAGTCTCGAAGGGGCATTGCATTTTTGTTCAACTAAACATGCCCAGCCCCATAGGGAGGGGGTGGGGTTAAAATGCTCCAAAATATTTTTTAAATCTTCTAATGAACCAGTGGGTACAATGACTTGATATTTGTTATGGAGCTTTCCTTTTGAGGTGTAGAACCAAGTTTGTTCAAACGAAATTCCTGAAGCAATGGCTTTGTAATGGGAGGGGTAAGATTTTTTGGCCCCACCCAAAATTTCTATTTTCTGAACCGATTGGTCCCATTTGAACCAAATTTGATATGTGGTATTATTGGGTCATAAGTACTTGACCTCGTGCAAAAAAAAAATTCTGGAGCTAAAAATAGAAATATTTTCAAATGCCCATATTTCCCAAACCACAGGGAACAGAGAACTTATTTGGTATGAATCATCCTTAGGACCAGTAGAAACTGAATGGTAACAAGAGGTCCAATGGGGCCTGAAGTGCTCACCTTGAACAGAACACAATATAAACAGAGTCCAAGAATGTGTCAACATTAAGCAATCCATCTCATGGAGTGACAAAAATAGTCAGCATCATGCCTTTTCTTCAGTTGATCATAAAGTAAAATGTAGAGCTCCCCTATGTAAGCCCTTGATACAACCTATGTGTATTAATCTTATACACCTCAAGAGGATGCTGAATACAAAATTTCTAATTTTTCAGCTACATGGCCAATTCCGGCTCCCATAGGGAGCCCAAATATTAACCCAGGCTCTCGATTTGAACAAAGTTCAATCTGACTGCCCTAGATATGTTGTATACATAATATGAAAGCTTCTGACTTGGATATGAAGAAGAAAAATTTTAAAAGAAATTTCTTCATATTGCACTAAGTTAAAATGTGGGCTACCATAGTGAGCCCAAATATTAACCTACGGACATGATTTGAACAAACATCAATCTGACCCCCCCCCCCCCCTCCCCCCCCCCAGAGATGTTGTGTACCAATTATGAAAGCATTCTGACGAGTGAATCTGAAGATTTTGAAGAATTCCCTCATATTGTACTAAGTTAAATTTCAGGTTCCCATATGGAGCACAAATATTAACCCAGGCTCTGAAATTGAACAAACTTGAATCTCACCCCCTAGAGATGTTGTATTCCAAATATGAAAGCATTCTGACTTGTGGATCTGAAGAAGATTTTTTAAAGAAATTTCCTCATATTGCCCAAGTTAAAATTCGGGCTTCATAGGGAGCCCAAATATTAACCCAGGGAAACAATTTAAACAAACTTGAATCTGCCTCCCCTAGTGATGTTGTAAACCAAATATGAATGGATTCTGACAGGTGAATCTGAAGAAGATTTTATAAGAAATTCCCTCATATCGTACTGCATCTAAGTTTAATTAAATTTCAGGTTCCTATATGGAGCACAAATATTAACCCAGGCTCTCGAATTGAACAAACTTGAATGTCACCCCCCTAGAGATGTTGTATTCGAAATATGAAAACATTCCGACTTGTGGATCTGAAGAAGATTTTTAAAGAAATTTCCTCATATTGCACTAAGTTAAAATATGGGCTACCATAGCAAGCCCAAATATATACCTAGGGACTTGATTTGAACAAACTTGAACCTGACCCCATAAAGATC